>BGPR01001837.1:153987-216459 GCA_013235015.1 Araneus ventricosus | reverse complement strand
AGAAATGCATCAATTAATTGCATTTTCCGATTTAGCTACACTTACTTGATAATTTACTGTCATTATGCTACAATTGTCTTCAGTATATCATTGCAACGTTGCGATTCTTAATCGTTGTAAGCTTCTGCAAGTGTACGTAGTACAATTGACGCTATATTACTCTTATTAGTTTTTTCAGTATGGAGTTAATTGCACAATTAATTTTATTTGCATAATTGCTTTATCACAGAATAAAAAAAAGAATTTTTTTCATCGATCTATTTTAATGTTGTTCAGTATAATCAGAACGATAGCCCATCCTCAAACGCAAGTTTGGAATTTTGATTTTGCTGAAGAATATTATAAACTGTTTTAATTTCTGTCTTGTAAAAAACATTTCAACATTACTTTCTGGTCTGACAGGCTCGAAAATTTTCCTAATTTTGTAGTCATTCTACTCGTACTTGTAGCTTTGACGCGGTCGAAGACACTTTTTGGCTAGTTATTTCATTGTAATTTTTATTAAATTATCGAAAGTATTATATTGCTTTTTTATGATTCTTATTGTCAGGTGAGTAAAGTCTGTAAAGTTAAAGTGTTTTGGTTCATTTTAGCCTTGGGGTTCGACATTCATCACGACGATACAAAGTTTTTATGCCCTCAACCCCCCCCCCACACCCGAATCCTAGATTCGCCACTGATGCTGTTTTTTCCATTATTAAGATGGGCCTAGATGGTTAATTTGTAGATTATGCAACTTCTGCCTTTTTCTTGATATGCAGTATATATATAAAACGCAAGATATTAAGTTTAATGCGTGGTGTTGGATATTTTACATATAAAATGGCCCCTCTTTTGATTTTCACCTAAAACACAGGCAATCCCCGTTTGTGTTGGATAATTGAGACTCTACTGTAGTACACTTTAGCCAACCAAGTTTAGATTTTTTTTTCATTAACAACTTAAAAGGTATATGTATGTGTTCAGTTAATTTAAGCCATATAAATGAAAATAACGATCTTTTAGCAACACTCAACCATCAAATGAATTTTGCGGCCTCAAATAAATTGACCATCATGAAAACGTTGATTAATTTAGATGTTTTCATGCAAGAACGCTTATTGTTAAACTGGCATTCTCGTCGCTTTCCGAAGAAGAGATTTGCTCTCCATCGTTCGATTATCTCTAATTCACCGAAGAGTAGCAGGAAATTGAGCTCAGTACCTTGCTTTGTATCCATTGCAGTAATTTCAGAGCGTTTAGTGCACCTTTGCTTATACATCTGCTACTTTTGAGAACGGTATCGCTACGTACTGGCATCCTATAAGCGATTAATTGTGTCCATCTTTCAGCTTGATCCAACGCCTCGTCTGTTATGCCACCATACGACGAATTATACCTGATAGTTATTTCGTCTCAGACTGGTGAATCTTTCACTCCAGCACAGAGCATCGACTGAATTGTGGGTAGGATGGTCGCCAACTCGCGTTTCTGCCAACTACTGTAATCGAAAATTCTTTGCGTTTTCTACATTATTGCACTACACTACATTTAAAAAAGCGCTGAATTCACTAAGTTAATGTGGATGTCTTAGTATGCCGTTGTCCAAGAAGTCTTTAATGGTCTGTGACTATCGTTTCCATTGGAGTTAACTATGGAAATATTAAGTTGTTCGATGAAATTGCTGTTCGAAGCACGTGTGAGAAGAGGCTGTAAAATAGTGAAATTTATAATGTATACAAATATAGTGCTGATAGCATTCTTCTTTACGGTATTTATTTTGGTTATGGTCTAAAAAGCTTATTCTTCCCAAAAGCTTAAAATCGGTTTTAAAGCCAGCGTGAAATGTAAATTTCTATTAAAAATTTTTAAAAAGTGTTATGGATTACTTTCTCACTTTAACATTTTGTTAACTTTCCCTTATAAATAGGCGTGTGTGAGTTTTTGTTACATGTGTATTTGCTGTGTTGGAATATTGTTTGTTATCCGTTTTTTTTATTACTTATGCTGTATTTATTTCTAAAACTTAATATACATCTCTAAAGGTGACTGTTACTTTGGGATACCTAACAATTAAATGCATTAAAAATATTCGTTTTCGTCGACACGAACACTGTTCTACTATAACGAGATTGTATTACAAAATAAGGTGACTAGCAGTGATCTAAACTTGTGCATAAAAAGTAAGTAAGAAAAGACATTATATTTTCGACAAAAAATGGATTAGCTCGGATATACTTTTCCTTCCATCATTAAAACAATTGAATTTATGCCCTTTTCATGGCAAAAAATTTTATATACATAATCTTGGACATAAGCGTGGGACTATTTCATTTCAAAATTCTGGAACTATGTAATTGTGAAATCGTTGAACTAGTTCGTTGAAATGTCCTAGGATTTTTCCTTCTACTGTACTTTAATTATTATTACTAACTGAGGTTTATTAGGAAATCATGAATATTTGAATTATGTCTTGCGAGATTCAATACTACATTATCTACGTGTGATGTCTATTTTGTGTTGCAAAATTGAGGTTGATTGCTTAAGTAATTAATTAGCTGTAATTTCACTTAAAACTCTTTATACAAGCAAAAATTACGCATCTGACACAACTTCGGTTACATATTTTTCATATCAATGCACAATCGATTCAAGTCTTGCAATTTTAGCTGTTTTAGTTTTTAAAAAAATATTTATCAAAATTTAAAATGAAAATAGAATTTCTTCTTTCATTCAACAAACTAGGGTGAGATTTACGTCAACTTTTGTTCCAAGTTAATATGGATAATCTTCTTAAGTAAAATATTCTTTTTACTTAGGTGAAAGCTTGGTATAAATATTAATAATACTGTTTGTGTGAATTAACGCCACGCACGAATTGAAAATATATAGCACACAATAAGAGCACGATACTGAATTTAACTTTTATGTGTTTGTTCAAATTACCTTGAATTAAATATACATATAATATATATATATGTGTATTTATAATTTTCCATCAATCTTAACCGTCCACTCCTACGGAAAACACATTATATTGCTTACAATTAGAAATTCAAGTGAACTTATCGTGATGTGTTTTGGTTTGTAAATTTTATTCGGCGGCGCCATTCTTTCGCTGAATTGTGAAGAGTTTAGTCGTTTTATACAAAGAATGTTTTATTTATATTTTAACCCTACATTGCTTAGTGACGCATATTTTCCTCATTTAATTTTTGCTTTTTTTAAAAAAATTGACTGAATAATTTAACAATTAATTAATTAATATTATATTTCTAACTTGAAATAAGAAATTTTTAATATAAATATTTATAGGCTTATGGCTAGTTAATTAATAAAATTTTGAGTTATAAATTAAAGTTTAACTGATTTCCTATGCCCCTTTTTATTGATTTACGCAACTGCTGTTGAAAAATAAAGAACTTGCACATTGCAGGATTAAAATTTAAATAACGAGCTTTAAGGACATTTTCAAGTTAAATGAACCCTTCATTTGCTTATGAAATAATATGGTTTTTCTTTTTGTATTATTCTCCCATGGAGAGGCTTCTAGTTCCAGCTTTGCATAGTTAAATGGTTCGATTCTAGAACTTGTTTTTCTTATGTTGGTCCGGGTTCCGCAGTTGAGATTATATTCACCAGTAATCTTTTTGTAGGTCAGCTCCGATTTAAAACCAGCTTTTGAATGCGTTGACATCGGAACAGAGCCTCTATTAGGGAACGTGGCTCTGCTCCCTTAAAATGCTACGGAGGCAATAATACATCCCCATGTCTTACAAAAGTGTAGAAAGGGGACCACACACAATTATAATGAAACATGAAGGCAGCGTTGTAAAACTTATGAGGCGAGAAAAGTTTCAGATAGAGCATTAGCGTCGCAGTGGTCGGACATTTTGCTATTTTTATCCTGAAGGAAGATAATTCGTTTCTTCTCCACACAATATTTGGTGAAATTATACTTTGTAGATTATTTTAAGCGAAGTTTATAAATTTCCTGCTTTTGAATGTGTTTGAGATTTATTTATCAGTGCATCTCAAAGCATTTATTTTGTGATTGGTAACAAGTTCGAAATTTTAAAAAAAGCTGGAAATGGATTGTTGTATGCTAATAAAATACTGATAAACATGCAAAATATGTTTCTTAGAAAACACCCTGTTTCATCAGTTCTTCAAGATAGCCAATAGAATTTTGATCACCATGCATTTTAAGCAAATGTTTCTTTATCATTGGAAGGTACTTGTATCGTCAGCAATAAGTAATAAATTTGTTTTCAGGTTTTCTGAATAAGTCGAATAAACTACTTTATATGACAAATTATTTCACTTACTTTGCAGAGCAAAGCTAAATTCTTGACTTTGTGACCCGTGGCTTTAAATTGCTGTAAAGTATTCTTTAATATATATTTTATCAGAGTTTAAGGACAAATTCCATGCGCTTGTTCTTTTATTTAAATTTATCTCGCGATTTGATTGGCAAGGGTTTAGAAGCAAAGTAATTCTAATATTTTCTTTATTAAAACATCCATGGATCAGGAATTTTCATTCGAGTTTCTTACTTTTTGAAATTCAAACTTGTTTTGATCGACCTGGTCTGTTTTCTAAATACTCGTCAAACAACGCCAGCTCTTTTAATTTGATGATAATGAAATTAATTCGAAATTTTAAGAATATTGTTTCTATGAATTTCATTCATTATTATATATCCAAAAATATTCATTATTCAATCGTCTTCATGCTGTCGTACACGCATATTAATGCAAAAATTAAAAACATTGTGTTGAAAAGTTTTCTTCTCTTGTCTTTATACAGTTTGAAAACGTGATCATGAAATACCAAAAGGCAATCTCTAAAAAACTGCTTGTGCGTCAAAGCAACGTGGATATCTGGAAGCCGACGAAAAATGAATTTTTTTTTCAGAATATGCAAAACAATCAGGTTCCAAGTTCATTCTGTGTTTGTTAAATTATCATCCCTCTTTTAAAGACTATTCAAAGGCTACGGGGACGGATCTGACAGTTTTCTGTCCTGGTCAGAAGACGAAGTCTGCAGCTGGGCCGGTACCTTTTCATAAAACTTTTTACGCCGCTCCAGGTGAACATCTCAGCCCACAGAAATTTAACTTGCGTCAGTCCCACCCACACAACGGATCTTCTGCGGAAATGGCGCCCAAAGCTGCAGAAATCATGAAATTAAGACTGTGGCCAGGTCATGGCGGCATTTTTTTTCATTCTATGGCAGTGGTTGGCAAACCGCGGCTCTGCCATGAATAGATTTCGACAACGTACGATTATCATAATATCTGGTTTTATTTAATGTTAGTAGCTAGTTTTGAACCGACTACTAAAAAACATGGTTCTTGGAATGAATTTGGCTCTCGAAATAAATCTTAATCGTTGTACTGCTGATATTTGGATCTTTTGACTGATAAGTTTGCCGACCACTGTTCTGTAGCATTTAGCGTGGTTTAAAAAAGGTTAGTGTATCAGTTAAAAGATTTACAATAGTGTGTAAAATGTCCGGAGTGCTTTTGAAATTCTATTTGAATAATATATAATGTCTCGAAATAGTTATGGATCGGTAGATCAGCCCACATTTGAATATTAAGTACAATACGGGTTGATTTTCAACATAATTATTAGGCGTTATTGACTCTCTTTTGGGATAGCAATTTTAATCTTTAAAGATTGCCGACGAAGGCTGAAAGTGGTATACAAAATATATTTCTCGTAACTTATTGTATCGAGAGGTTTTGGACTAATCTTTGGCCGTCTTGAAGAAGCATCAGAACGAAGAACTGATGGATCAGGATTGCATTTTGGCGGGCGGTTGTGTGGCGAAGAACCTCATCACAGAATAAAAGAGATAGCAGAAAAGAGGGAAAAGAAGGGCGGAGTGAACGGAAGCAGAAGAGTGCGACGTGGGAAGAAAGGCCACTAGAGGTTGCTGCTGTTGCTAGAGCAGAATGAAGTTCTCTTCCTGCGACGGCTTGATGATGGCGAAGGTGAGGACGAACCCGATGGTAAAGATTCCGAACAGCAGGGGAAAGACGCCCTTGGAGACGTTGTCAATCTGCTTGGCCAGTCTTTGCCTGTTGCGCACGTCGGGAGTGACAAACAGCTGAGGACGCCTGAGCCAGGCGAACACCGAGGCTGCGGCCCTAGCCTTGTCACTCTGGAGCCGGTGGTTGAGGGCGGGTTCCGGGACGGCGTTGGGGGTCGTGGCGGGCGTCGTTTGGGAAGGCTGTTGGACGTTGGTGTCGGAAAAGACGCGCCGACTGTTGGTCTGCAAGAAAATAAAAGTTCGTGAGAAAAGTAAGTCAGTGTTACCAGGGGTGGCGCCAGGGCCCTCCCCTGTCGGGGAAGATATTTGTACGGGGTATTCAACTGTAGTTGATAAATAATAATCTGGCGAAAATTTGAGACCAATTTCATTACATTCGTCCCTCTGACTCTAAACCCTTTGGGTGAGTCGGTCGGCGTGGGTTATTGCACTCGTCCCCCCGTCGGGCAAACTCTAGCGCCATTTCTGAGTGTTACTAAGCCTGTTGAACGAAAACGGGGAAACAAAGGTAAAAGAATTCGAAAAAAACTTATTATTGAAAGCTGCGACTATACGCGCGCTACTTGTTTTTCCGACTCTCTCGGGAGAAGGCGGCCGATATTCGACTTCATGCAGACGAGTGCACGTGCTGTAAGGGAGAAAAGTACGTACAACCCTATTATTCCTCCGCGACATACCCTCCGTTTCATAGTTTTCTCCCTGTTATATAGCAAATACACACGTTTGCATGAAGTCGAAGCAGTAGCGAATCTAGGATTCGGTGTGGGGGGGGGGGGGGCTGCGGGCATAAAAATTTTGTATCGTCGTGACGAATGTCAAACCTCAAGGCTAAAGTAAACCAAAACACTTTAATTTTACAGACTTGACTCACCTGACAATAAGAATCATAAAGAACAATACAATACTTTCGATAATTTAATAAAAATTACAATGAAATAACTAGCCAAAAAATATCTTCGACCGTGTCAAAACTACAAATACAAGGGGAATGACTGCAAAAGTAGGAAAATTTTCGAGCCTGTATAGCCAGAAAGTAATGTTGAAACGTTTTTATTATTTTTTTAAAAGAGAGAAATTAAGAAAAAACAGTTGTAATTATTTTGAATAAAATCAAGAATTTTGGTTTGGCTCTGGAGGGGCTGTAGTCCGATAGCCTCCCCCCCCCCTGGATTCGCCACTGAGTTGAAGGTGAACCGCCTTCCGCTGATACCTGGGAAATAAGAACATCTCCATCTGATGGTGGAATATATAAAGTCTGAGATGGGACATGAAGCAAGCACCGAAACTAAAACCTTTGTTTATGATTAACTAATAATCTAAATGTTTATTTTTTTCAAGTGTTTTGTGAATACCTAATTTTAATGTAAATTTTGGTGTCATATTCCAAAGGAAAAGAATAAATGCGTTCTTTTAACACAAAAATAACAGGCCATTCTTAAAAATAGGTAATACACATAAGTAACACGAAAGGGGTGGCGGTAGATTTTTAAAATTGAAAAATTTGTTGGAAGAGTAGCAAAATTAAACACTCATTGGAAGGGCGATTAAAACTTAGGAAAATTCGACTCAATGCTTTTAAAAGGTGGAGAAATGCTGCATTAGCTAAATGATTTAAGAAATAAATGAGATTTTCTGAAGTTAAACAATTAGATAAATCATGGCATTTTGGAAATGCAGAACTGGAGATAAAAAAATTTCAGCCTATATGGTCATTCAGAAGAATAAATACAGAAGCATTTTCACAGAATTTTGGATCAAAATTAACGAAAAGCTACAAATATGAATGTATTTAAAATAAAAATATTTAACCCATCAGCATAACATGGGTCACAAGGCATGTGTAGAATTGGAATTAATGGATAGGAGAAAAAAATAAGTAGCTGCATTTGGGGTTAATTGATTTAGAAATCGACTTTACTTACCTGAATTCTGTCATTTTAGAACAAATCCATTCTTATCAGAATCAGTGATCGTAACGGAGACAAATTACACTGATGAAATCAATCAAACTGAGGAATTAAAGCTGCATTTTTAAATTATTGAGAAAATAAAGTGTTTCAATTGTATAACAAATGTAGATATGGATTTTAAATCAGTAGCACCAGTTTTCAGACACTTAATACTAAATATCAAATTTCATCCGAAATTTTTGTTGTTTTATGATTAACTCTATCCACTTCCTTTGTCGTTTCATTTAAGTCGAAGAATATTTGTTAACTAGCTGATTCCGCACAGATCTTCTGCGCTCCATTATAGTATGAACGCGATTCATTTTCAGCCAAGTTGGCGCATTCTGGCTCCTGACGCTTCAACTGCCCAAAAATACAGCGCGAATCAGCTATCGCCAAGAAAGAATTTGAGCCACGGTGGCGATTCAGCTTTTCAAGAAATTTCGGCAAGACAAAAAAGTGGTGTGAAACTTAAGCTACAATTAAGTCTATTTTCGCGTTCAATTAGACTTTCTGTTAGACGCCTATTTCTGTTAGTTTTCTATTTCTTTTAGATCTCCTTTCCTCTGACTGAATCGAGGCTTCGGTGGGCCCTCTTCCGAGCAATAATTATATTTTGCAGCTCCATTAAAAATATAAGCGAAGGTTGAAAAAAGTTCAACTATTTGATTTGAAAAAGGGGGTTGGGATTTTCAGCTACAAAGGCTATTATCTCCTATTCATTCCAAAGTTCTTTTCAATCCGTAATCAAAATATAAACGAAAATCGTCATCAAAAGATGGACTAAATTATTACTGATCTGATTTGGTCAAGAGAAAAAAAAAAATGGCACCCTCCTAGAAAGGCCTCCATCTTCTTTTTTTCCCTAAGTTCAACTAAACAGACTGTTTGGCGGTTTGTTTACATTTAACTATTGCCATTCGACAATAAGTAAGAAGCTCGATTTCTGTGCCACGCATGTTAGCGTTTTATATATAAAGATAAGCCGATCGTGTACCGAAATGGGATAGTAATTCGTGCAATAAAATAAAGATTACAGGTCGAAATGTATCGATCTAGTATTCGGGCTCTTGAAGGTCTTTAATGTACTTGAGGATTTGATGACTGCTAGATACTTAATGCAGAAGTTCATGGGTTATGTGGGCAGCATATTTTCATGAAAAGAAAATGCAGCCGGCAGCCTCTTCTAAAAATAACAACACAACTTATGCATTTATAGTGACTATTATTTTAAGAACTTATAACATTGAAGCACATAATAAATCTTTAGTAATGGCTTAGTGATAAAATTCCGGATTGCCGTGAATTAAAACCTTTTATCATTAACCCCTCGACCTACGAATTTATTTATCCTCCTCATTAGATAACACACCCTATTTGGGACATTTCTTGTCATTTCTATCCGTATAAGAACTTAAAGGATACCTGAGATTCTTAAGCGTGTCCAAGTGATTTTTGTCTTTCGAATTTGTAACTTCTTCATATACAATGATGTGCCCGACTCGTTATTAATTAAGAGAAAATAGAAATTGTTATTTTGACATAATTATTGATTTAAATATCAAAAATTCTGATATTTGATGCACGAGTCAGACAGATCATTGTACATGAAGGTGATACAATTCACACGGGTTCACCGTATTTTTTTAAATGTAAAATCGATAATACAATGTTATATAAAAATAAATTTAAAATCAGATTTTATCATAGATATGAAATTGTCATAAAAGGCTTATCTTTTCCTTTTCTACTTTTTCTAATTGTCAGTCGTTAACAATCTAAAATCTTCAAAACATTGCGATTACTTTTTAAGAATTACACTTTAAAGTAGCAAACGAATAAAAAAAATTGTCATCGGCTCTCATCTTTTGTTAAAATGTTTAATTTATGATACTATTTAAATGCAAACGCTTGTTCTCTAACTGAAACCACCTAACGTTTTCTCTACAGTCGCCTATGCCTATTTATTGCCCAAATATTTAATAGAATTAAAGTTAGGATCTAGGCGACAGTCCAAATTCGCCAACTCTCCCCTAATTCCAAAAATGTTTTTTAGGACTCGGGGAGGCCTAAATTGTGGAGATTGTTCCAAATTCCGATGCTTTCGCTATTGGTCCAGCGACTGGGGAGTTAAAAAATACTTCCCAAGCTTTCCCCGTCTGGCGAGGTGAATTTCGATTGACAGGGGGGAAAAGTGGAGTGTTTTGTCAGTCAATGCTTTGTAACGCATATTTACGGATCCTACTATGGTTTGGATTGAGGTCGATTTTCATTGGCTCTGAGCGTCACGTGACTTCACTTGCTTCTGAATGATGTCATAGGAGCGCGCTTAGTTTGGATTTCGATTTTTGTCTCAGCTATTGTATCATGGAGAAACCAAAATTATCTTTATCTTGAATTCATCATTCCCTAAAGAAATATCCAATTAAAAGATAATTTTGGTTTCTCCATGATACAATAGCTAAGACAAAAATCTAAACTAAGCGCGCTCCTATGACATCATTCAGAAGCAAGCGAAGTCACGTGACGCTGAGAGCCAATGAAAAGCGACCTCAATCCAAACCATAGTAGGATCCGTAAATATGCTTTTGTAACTGACGCTCACCTCAACGGAGGGAGGAAGTTTGGGATAATCATAATGGACCCTAAAAGAAAGAGTTAAAGCAATAACACCTTAGCCATAATTTTTTCCGATTTAAACTCGCTGCCCAGATAGCACGTACGTTTGCAGCAAGTTTGATTTTTACTTAATATTATCGTGTCATGGCAAATTTGACGCGTCAAACTTGAAGCGAAACTGCTGCAAACTATCAATGCAGAATCCGTCAACCCTCCTTGCATAACAAATTCGCCACGGCGAAGAGAGACAACTAGTGCCACCCCTGCTTGCAATGCAAGTTTGCTGTGAATGTGCATGACAAATTCACAGCACGTTTGCAAAACAAGTTTGCTGCAAAGATGATAGCATAATAAGAGATAATCTTTGTCTCTGTTTTAAAAAACATCCGATTTTTAGTAGCATCTCATAGACCGTCCTTCTTTTTATTAATTCAATTAATCAATGATAATTTGTGAAAAAACTAACTTTTTTATAACAAAAATTTCGAAACTTTTTTCTTCTTTTTACTAAATATAGAACTCGCACTTTAAAGAAAACTATAGTGCCTTTTTCTTAATGTTGAAATTTTAACGTTTATAAACAAAATTAAACCTAAAAAACAGTCAATGTTTGTTGAAAAATAATAACTTCATTTTGTCCCATTTTAAAAGTAATTACTTTTGAAAGCTAATTTCATAATTTATTCTACTAGCAAAACGTAGTTATTAGCGAAAATCGCTCTCTCTTTGATTTCAAATTATGTTCTCAAGACAAAATTTAAAAAATTAATGAAATCAAGAAAAGAGTTTAAAATAAATCGTATGCGCGATCTATTAGCACAATCTATCTTCTCCTCTCGTAGTCCGAGTGGTTTCGAGCGTCGTCTTAGGAAGCGGAAGGTCGCGAGTTCTAATTCGAGGTTGTGTGCGTACTCTGTTTTTGCTATAGTTTGCAATGAGTTTGACGTGACAAGCTTGCTGCAAGTTCTTCGCGTGGTGACTTCGTCGCTTCTGCAAACTTGTTTCAAGCTTGCACTCTTGTCATGTCAAATTTGTTGCAGATTTGCAGAGCAAGATCGCTGCAACTTTGCTGAAAACTAAAATTGCTATCTAGTTGTCACTGGACTATATGCGCACGGTAAAGTAGAAAAGAGAGGATCTCACCTGGGCAAGGGACGGGTTCTTGAGGGACTCGGGCACCGGCGCCGATACGGGTCGGGTACCAGAGGCTCCGGGAAGTCTCCGGTAAAGGTAGTTGACGATGATAAATTCCAACATGGAGGCGTAGATGAAAAACATGCACACGCCGTCCCACAGGTTCATGGCGGTCAGGTTGGAGACCACTGGCAGAGTGGAACGAAAACCGTTTGTCGTGGTGCAAAAGTTCAACATGGTGGTCACGCCTATCATCACTCGCGCCGGCACGGCGTTGATGTCCAGCCAGAAGCTGATGAAGGAGCTCGTCACTAGCACGACACCCGGAACAAAGACTGTACTAATGTAGAAAGACTTGTCACGCGTAAAAACCAGCAGGACCCGCAAACAACTGTAGTTACCTTTCGTGAAAAAACATGCAGATTAGAGAAATAATTTTCACCAGGTTATATGCAACTAGATGAGCCCGATTGACATAAAAAATTTAAAGTATACAGGGTGTCCACACTTATCATGATCAATAGCTAATTTCTAAACCGTTAGAGATAGACGTATAGTTCCAATTGGAAAAATGCTTTACATGAAGGGAAGAATTACGTTTTATGATTTTTGAGTCACTAACTATATCTCCGAAAACAATACAAATTCTAACTTTTTATACGGTTCCCCGGTCCTATCAGTCATATTTAGTAAAAATATTCATGACATTCTAACATTTTAAACAAAAAAAGTCTCACTCTTCTGCGACTAAAACTGACCGAGTTATGGAGTTTCGGCCTCGTCGAGCAAGTGCTGCACATTGATTGGTGAATCGTCTTCTAGACGGCTCTTGAAATGGTGTAAAGTGATCTAAGTCAGCGATATTGAAATCTTTATAACTCGGTCAGTTTTAGTCGCAGAAGAATGGGACATCTTTTGTTCAGAATGATAGAGTGTCAAAAATATTTTACTAAATATGACTGATAGGACCGGGGGACCGTATGAAAAGTTAGAATTCGTAACTTTTTCAGGAATATATTTATTCACTCAAAAAGCATATATTATAATTCTCCCCTTCATTTAGAGCATTTTTTCAATTGAAACTATATGCCTATCCCTAACGGTTTAGAAATTAGCTATTGATCACGATAAGTGTGGACACACTGTATAGTTATAAAAGTAAGTAGTAAGTATATAGTAAAAAGTAAGTTAAAAGTCTAGTTATATAAAAGTAATTATCTTCCCTATTGACGGAATACAACACATATCTATAACTGTAGTGTGAAGATCACATGCCAAATTTTTTTTCTCGCTTCTTTTTGAATTATCGTGTTTATAATGCAAATACGAGAGTAAGTCAACATTCTTCCGATTGACGGGTTTGGCACAACATCTAATGCAGTTTTGGTGTTAATGAGTATGCACCAAACATTTTCCATTTATTATTATCTTTTATCTATTTTGCATTGATATCAATTTCACTTTTGTTTTGCCGCAGCATGGCCAACCAATGGCTCTTGCGCCACAGAATATTCAAACATCCATCTTTTATCTATTATTATATTTATTATTATTATTATTATTATCTTTTATCTATTTTACATTGATATCAATTTCACTTTTGTTTTGGCACAGCATGGTGAAACCAATGGCTCTTGAGCCACAAAACAACCATCTTTTATCTATTATTATATTTATTACTAGAAAATCCCCCGTCATGGTATGACGGGTGCAAATTGCCTCTTCATTCGAGAGATTTCCCGTCAAATTTGACTTGTTTAAATAGATATATATGCGAAAGAAATGCTTAACATTGATTGAAAACAAATGAAATAAGCATATGTTTATGACGAACTATTTTTTTTATTTACATATTTCTTTATTCAAAAAACCTCTTGGTAAACAGCATTCCGTATGAAGTATGTTTCGTTGTTTAACGATTTTATTATAATTCAATAACCATGAAATTCTCATCTTGTCAAACGTAAGTCAAAAGTTAAAATTTCAAAAGAATTCTTTTTCGAAATTCTAAGCAAATCACAGCACTTCTCTGCTTGTCAAACGTTGCCAAAAAATATTATCAAATTATATCATCACGATTGCAATAAATAATCAGATGCATCGTAGCGTCCAAACTATATCAAGCGTATGACATAAGTTACTACTTTCTAATGAAAAACGGAAATTAATTTGAAATATATGATTAATATAATTTAAAATTTCTCGGGAACTATTGATCATAGCGAGATACATTTTATATCAATCGATAGAAAATTTTATTTCACTATTTTAGAGCTATTAAATTTGAAATTAGGACGACAATTACTGTTTTAAATTTACAATTACTGAAAAATTTAGTTTCTCTAACAATGGAATAATGCTGTTTAACGTCTCGCAGTGCTATGGCTCGAGTTTTATGGTTGAGTTGGTGACGCCTGGGCGTTACCGAGAGACGGATCTGGGTTATTATATTAGTAATTATTATTATCCTTTTCTCAAAGACGCAGAGAGACAGGATTCCAAAAATGTGTTGTTTTTCCGGACTCGGTGACTTGCAGTTTATCCAGAAATTGAATCTTGCGCCAAGATAATATTCACATACTTACTTACGCACTTCGCATTCGGGAAGCCCAGAAACATGGAAAAATTTTCATCAAAATCCCGAGATCAATTTTTTTAATGATTATAAATTTTTCGTATTGTACACTTCGTGCTAATCATAAATTGAATTCAAGATAAATATGATATAGTCTACATCTGTTTTCGAGTATTTTCAGTAGATAATGAATACATTTTCCGATAACGATCACCTCACGAAACACTCGCAAGATGCGATGCTGTGCATATGTTTCGTAGAACTGCAACATACTGTCGTGTTTGCGCTGCCGCAGAAGGATGAACGGACGGAACTGGGACACCAAAGGGTTGCAAGAGCAGCAATGAACTCGCCAGGTGAATCGCTGATAGCGGAAATCGAAACAAAAAAAAATGAAAGCGAAAGAACTTTTGTGCATGTATTAAAAGTTTCTTGAAGGAGATTCTGACAAATGCGTCCAAATTTTTTTTACACGTTACACGGGTGATTTCTTCCCTCTGAATATTTGTAAGTATTTTTTGAACTTTTTAAATTAAAAAATCTGGTAATATTAAAAAAGAGTGGAGTATTAGGAATCCTGCTCTCCATAGAAACCAATCGAGATGCATGTAGTAATGTTATTACGTATACTTGTGTAGTAGGAAATTATATCATTTATTGAATTTTCCAATCTCTAAACAAATGAATCAAATTTTCATAAAACCGTGAGGCGTAATTATACAGGGTGTTCATTAATTATTGTCGGGGTTTCCGTACCTCATAACTTTCGAATAAAAAATATTACGCAAAAACCGATTACGTATTCGTAAATTACAACTCAAAGAATTTTACGTGGCAACAATGCGATCTTAGCGCATTTGCAGTCTGGGTAATTATGACGTCATAAATAAAAATGGCGACCGTGCAAGAAAAAGCAATGTGTGTATTGTGGTGTTTCGAAACTAAATCAGTCATAACTACTCAAGGTCGCTTCAGGACAAGAAAGATCCTCCTTCGGATAATTCTATCAGACGCTGGTTAACACAATTTCAGGAAACTGGTAGCGTTTTACACCGAAAGGGAGCGGGAAGACCGAGCACTTCGCAGGAAAATGTTGATCGCATCCAAGAAACGTTTACTCGCAGTCCACGTAAATCAACGAGACGAGATTGTCAAGAACATTGTGTACAAGACCCCTGTGCCCTCCCTTGATGAACTGAAGCGCAGAATTGTTACTGCGATCCAAAATGTTACCCCACAAATGCTGGAGAACACTTGGAGGGAAATCGAATTTCGTCTCGATGTGTTACGAGCCACGAAGGGCAGCCATTTGCAAATTCATTCATCTTTTTAATATCATTAATGAAATTCTTTGAGTTGTAATTTACGAATACGTAATCGGTTTTTGCGTAATATTTTTTATTCGAAAGTTATGAGGTACGGAAACCCCGACAATAATTAATGAACACCCTGTATTTTGTGACCAACAGAAATATTTGTTCTGCTTTGAAAGTCCCAAAATAAAACCCGACAGAAATGTGAATGACTCGATTTTTTCGATCTGCCGAACACCGGATTGACTCACCTCTCCACGTGTGTTGCTTATTGCATTCACCTGTGACGTTCTTGACGAGATACGCGTTCTGTTGTCGTAGAGAGGTCGCACCGTTGATCTGCTGTTCAGTGTTAGACCACTTAAGCTGCACTTCCGTCTCCTCGTGGGAAACTGCAGAAAGAGAAACCCATCATAGTCAGTAAGGATGGACTTTCAAAAACGTCAAAAATCATTCTGAAACATGTTTGGATGTGTTAGCTTTGCTACAAATACTGATTGCCAAAATGCTCTTTTTGATCACCCTTTCTCGAATCATGGTTATTGTTAGACGAGATCTAACATTAACCAATCAGTAAAGCAAACCAATTTGGGTTTATGCTAAATAGCTTCTATAAACGTCACATCTTTTACCAATATAAATACGGTTAGAATTGTGATAACGTTAGTAACAGTAATGTGTAGTAGTATTATTAGAAATGACGAACTACTATTATCATCGCCCTTCTGCTGACCCCGGTTAATTCTATTTCGGAAGTATGTTTAATCGAGGATTAAGATGAAATCGGTTGTGTTTATATATGCTTATATTTTTATCATCGAATAAAGATGTCTGTTTTAACTATTATTAGTCGTCGTCAATTATCTTGTCATTGTCATGAATGCATCTAAATATAAATTAAGTAAACTAATTGGGTTACTCTGATTTATTAGATATATTACTGATCGCGTTTCTTTGAAAACCAACGGTAATATAAGAGAATGGAGTCAATTTGTGTGACGTCACAGTTGGATGACATGCGCAATGTCATCCAAACAGGCATGTTCATCATCTAGTGATGACTTGTCTGTCATTAACATCTTACGCTTCGTTTACATTTTGAATGAAAAAAGAACCAGCGGGAGTGACCTCCCCGAAACTTTCTCGCATACGACCAGTAATGTGGGGTGTGTGTTTGTAAATACCCAGTTGTTAAATATTCTTGAGGTATTTACCCAAGGCCTAGTTATTTTGAGAAACAAATTATGAATGGTGATTTACAATGAAACATATAAAATTCATGAATTCCTGAAACTTAATATTTTTCAAAAAGAATTGCGTATGTCCTTAATTTTTACGCGCGCTGAGATACCACAACTTTATTTAACGCTTTTGAATAAGAAATTTTACTGCAGATATCACGCAAGATTTCACCATACCTTCTATCTGGAGAATGTCAGAACGAAGTTTCAATTCGGGTTGCCATAATTTCCGAAGTGCGTGTTTGCGGCTCGCTACAATTTCCTTCGTAGACCGTCATGGTCAAACGCCAACCATACTAACTTAAGTAAACGAAATATACGATTATACAGACCTAAGAACAGTCAACCCTTTGTCGGATTTGGCCCAAAATTTTATACGGACCTACATTCATGACGATAAAACTGTGTACCAAATTTTGTCCATCTAGCTATTCAAGTTTTTGAGTTATAGTGTTCGCGTGATCGCGGACAGACAGACAGACTTCCCGTTGACGGATTTTGTCCAAAATTTGATAGAAACACAAGAATTATGTTTAAAGACCAAATACCAAATTTCATCCCCGTATCTCTAATAGTTTTCGAGTTATCGTGGTCACAGACAGACATAATCCCAAAATTGTGTTTTTCGGATTCGGGGAGGTCTAAAACGTGGAGATTCGTCAAAATCACGAGTTCGAATTTTTTGACGATTACAATACTTTCTCTTTGTATACGAGAAAGTAAAAAATGTGCAGTATTTCGGGCTTTGGCTGTAACAATACGAAAATAAAAGACAACTGTCATATGAAAACGTTTTTCCAGTTTTCACTTGAAAGTCCTCAGTTAATAAGAGCATGGAATGTGCTCATTCGTAGGGAATTTTTAAAGCCTATATCGGAATGTGGATGGCATTCTTTTAGAACGAACTCTATCAATGCTAACTAACATACCAGTATGCGTATTTATTAATTCACTTGTAAAAAATAAAAATTGCTTAAAGCAACTAAATATATTGTAAATTAAAAAAGGCATAAATACATTTTAGATTATACCTACTCTAATAATGCTAACGAAGACGAATTATTTTAATATGTAAACAGGAAAGAAAATTAAATAAATTATACAAAGTTTAAGAATTGAGTATTTCTTAGAGTCAACATTGCTATTCGAAATTTTTTAGTATCGAATCAGATAAATTATATCATATGCTGAAAATCAAAAGTATATGTAGAATGTGTATAAACTACATTATATTATCATTTCAAAAATCTAGGTTAATAGTTTTCTTATTTCTCAAGATATTGGCAAAATCCGATGATTTTATGTTAACATTAGAGACTCAAAATTTTATTTTTCTAAAATTTCGAAAGGAATCGACATATAAGGACTACATTCGATGTCCGAGAATCTGCTGACGAAAATACTGCCATTGGAAATTTTAAATTTAGAGCGTATTTAAATATGAAGACTACTAATTAAGATTTTTTGATCACGCCAACTTTTAGAGGGTATTATTTCCTTTCATGGGGTACTTTTTGTTTAAATGTATGATGTACGGTGCCGTAATAATACTTGGCCTTCTAAAACTGAGCAAAATAATCTAGAATACACAGCGCGGAGGTGACTACAATATCCCTAAAAACTGCACGCTAGAATTAGGAAACAAAAGAATATAGTTCAATATACAATTTCTTTAAATATGACAATTGAATGAGATCCCAGTCTGCTAGGCAAATACTCGTAAAATTTTGCGTTTCATTTTGGCTTAGTTCTGTAAATAATCATCAAATTTTCTTCACTGAGATATAAGAAATAGAATGACAGTTTGTTACTTTGGAGAAATATCTTTTGCTCATGCAATGGAGGGCAGAAAATACTTCTTATATTTCTTACATTAACTTATATTTCTGGCTTAAGCCTATCCCAGGGATGGGAAACCTTTTTGTACTGAAAGGCCACATGAAATTTGGCAAAAGGCGGCACGAGCAGAATCTTAAAGGTTTTATTTTATTTAAATCTTTGCTTTATTTTATTTAAATCTTTTATTTAAACCTTTAAGATTCTTAAGCAGAATCTTAAAGGTTTTTTTTCTTATTGCTTTGTAATTATTTTCATATTACAGACAAGTATATTATTTCAATGAAAATTGTAAATAACTGGTAAGGCCGCGCAAGAAACTCGTTCCCCACCCCTGGTCTATACACTACTTTAAGCATGCACCAATACTGCTTTCTATGTGTCAAACATATAATAAATTCGTCAAATCTTTGTCATTGGTAAGTGTAAGAGTTGTACATCGAATTTAGTTTTTAAATGAGAATGTGTTACATTAAAAAAGTAAATACTTTAATAAATAAAATAATTACAGTCTTCAATATAAAATTATAAGAAATTGCATTTTCCCTCAAATTAATAGAATTAAAAATATTCGTAATAACCACTCTACTTTTGTTAAAGCTTTAGATAATTTAAAAAATAACTTAAAAGATAACGGCTACCCTAATAATTTCCTAAAAGTCGATAACTTAAGTAAAAAAAGTTTGAAGAGTTTTTGTTCTTCTGGTAAATAGTTAGAATTTCTCTACATAGATGCAGTTAGGAGCTAGTTTCTAGATTTTTACTTGCTTTGTTCTCGTTTATTTTTATAGCGTCTTTCATTCTTGCTTCTAATTTTGCAGAGGGTAAATATTTACATTTCTTTTGTCTTTCTATTGGTTTTGTTTTAAGGGAATTTGTTACGTGTTTCTTTTTTTCCTATATTTCAGTTAATGGACAGATTCAGGCCACAGAAGGAATAAATTTTGACTATTAGTCATTCCTTCGACAGAAAATTTATCCATATTAGAACTCCGATGGCGAGTGGCTCTCTGAAGAAGTTCGCCATTCTAGTTCTTTTCCATTTCTTACATTTTGATTGTATTTTTTTACTTTCTAATTTTTCTTTTATGTGTTTTTAATTATTAGAGAATTTTTTTTTATTTAACACTATAGTGATTTGTTGGTTAATTGTAAAAAAAAATTGCTGATGCAATCACTTGATGCTGCTGCGTTGGGCGCGCAAAAAGGTGTATTGTTATCATTATCATTATTGTTTACTTCTTCTGTTTCTTCTATATACTTTTCTTTTTTAATTTATTTTTTGGTTTTCTATTACATTAAAAAACATAGATTAAAACGGAAAAATATATAAAATACGCATTAATTAAAAAATACAGAATAATTACTTTCTTATTTGAAATCTAATGAAACAACAGGCAGACTAATTACGTGAAATATAAATAATGAAAGATGCTTACCACTCTCTAAAGCAAAGGGACACTTGAGATTGTCAAAAGGAAAAATATGAAGATTTCCCTGACAGTTCAAAACCATGGCACGTCTAAAAAGAAAATAAACATGAAGTAAATACAACCATCCTTTCAATGATCATTTCTTTTGCATCTAAAACAATTTTTTCAATCCCTTTCATATTGATAATCAAGAATTCGTTACTTCACTGTATTGATTCCTGTTAATTATTTTCCTTCCTTGAATGTAATATCCTTTACATTCATGTTAATACTTAATTAGTTGAGAATTTAAATTTGTATCATGTTCAATGCTTTTATTTATATTCATCAACGGAATGAAATTTTTCCTTGTGGTTTTAATCTGCTATTATACCAGGGGTGGGGAGCATGTGCCTTTTTTGGGGTTTCTTATTCGGCCTCACCAGTTATTTGCAATTTGCATTGAAATAATATACTTGTCTGTAATATAAAAATAATTACAGAGCAATAACCTTTAAGATTCTGCTCGTGCCGCCTTTTACCCAACTGCAGAATTTCATGAGGCCTTTCGGTACAAAAAGTTCCCCCTAATTATACCAATATTTTTCAGTTAATGATCATTTTCGATAACGACGCGATCATTTTCGAGAACTTATAATTAGCACCATTTCTCAACTCACCAAATCTTAAAGTATACCCCAAAACACGTTTCTGGCATTGTGCATGCAAAATTTTTCATTTTCAGAAATCGCACAATTATTAAACTTTTCAAATTTTTTTTGAAAAATATTCTACAGTGAATCTTTCCGGACCAGGGCAGTGACGGATAACAGAAATCTTTTTATTTATAGTAACGCGATTTCACTGCATAATAATATATACAATATTGTGTTTAATTTTTCAAAACGATCCATATGAACTTCAGTATTAGAGTAGTGCAGAAATGACGGATTATGTTTGTTTAGACGATGATGGATATCAGAAACTGACGGTTAATCGAAGTTTTACTGAATATCTTTTGCAAATATCTGGTCATCCTCATCTCCATATTTCCCGAGCCTATTTTTAAATCATCACCAAATCTCTAAATTAAGAGGAAATATCCTTTCTAGTAGTAAATTGAATAATTTTTTCCTATAAATGTTATAATCTTTGAAAACTGTAAACTCAATTCAGTTTAACTTCGATTAGGAGGTGCGAGATTCCAGACTCTGCAATCCCTTCATTCTTTATTCGACCTATTACTTCCGTGGCACGGATCGTTTGAATGAATTTTTTTAATATCCTTTAGAATAATTATGATCGATATTGTTATTTCAAGCATCTACAGTGAAACTTTTTTATTACCAGGGGTCGATCCAGGTTTTTTTAGGGCCACATTTTTGTGGAAAAAAATTATTTTTGTGAAAGATAAAAAATATTTTTCTGAAATTTTTTTTATCATGTCAAACCTTCAATTTTAGCAGTCATATTTCTATATTTTACGTGAATTTGAGTTTCGTGAAGGGGCCGTTTTTATGAATTGGAATTTTATGAAGGGGCCGCAGAACGGCCCCAATTTTCGCCTGGATAGACCCATGATTACGTCGCTCGTTAGCAAGTTTTTCTCTTCAAAACGTTGCTTTACCTTCGCCCCGATCCAATTCTAGACATTTCAGTGTCAAAGAAAAACGTTATGACGTCACAGTGCGTCGCTTAAAACCACAGGAGAAAATATTTTTAATGATATAAATCCAATTTACAATGAGAATCCAAAATCAAACGTCCCGAACAATCTAAACTAACAGAATTTGCTTTCGAAACAAAATTAGAATTTCAGTATTTCCTTGCAAACTTCCTTATAAAAGAAGAAGAATCAAGAAGGGGTATCGCAATAAAGAAAATATTTTAAAATTATATTTATACTATATACTGTTATTATACTATAGTGAGAATTACTGTTTGTGATAAGTTCTGTCATAAAAATTAGAGGAGAAATATCTATGTGTAGTTTACTTAAGAAGGATTATTGAAACAAAAGTATTGCAATTATCATTGCATGATGTTTAGTTAGTTAGAAAAAAGAATTTAGAGTATTTTAAAATATTCTAAATTCTATTAATGTTATTTGAAATTATTAACATTATATTTGCAAAAACGATTTTGAAATCTCTTTAAAATGTAGACCTATATCATTAGATTGTACGACCAGAGTACAGGGTGATTACTAAATAATCTTCGGGATTTGAAATGATGTAACTTCAAAAATATAAATCACACTCTCCGATGCTCATCGGGGGATGAAGAAGTTGTTAAATTTTAATTTCCATTATATCACATTTCCACGTGAGCCATCAGATGGAGCGCACACTCATTCTTATATTAACTTACCGAAGGAAAGAAGTTTAGACTAGAAAGGAGACTTCTGCTTCGGACACTTCAAAAAGACAACTAACGAACAAACCCAGATAGCAAAGAAAGCTTATTTGAAAGGTTTTGGAAACCTTGTCGTCAGCAAGGGCAAAGGGTTGTCACAAAGGTTTCCATGGCAAGGGTTGAACCTTTCGGCAAGGTAGCGGAAAGGTTCGCTAGTCAAACAAGAAACAAGATTTTTAGTAAGATTTTCCCAAGCTTTTATTACAAGCTTGTTTCAGGCTTTCCTCAAGCTTGTTTCAGGCTTTCCTCAAGCTTGTTTCAGAATTCTTTCAGAACATTGTTAAGAGTCCTCCGTTGGCGGACAAAATAAAACCCCTCCCCTCTCCTACAGAGAGGTCCAACCCTCCCTTTTCACCCCCTCTTCAAAGCCGTGCTCCTACAAACTTCAAGGCCCTCCGAGCCGTAGATCAAACCCGTGTTCATAGAGTTGGAAGACAAACGCAATAACCACTATACTGGACGGGACTGCACACGATGGGACAGGTGGTTCATAAAAAGCTTTCCTACGTCAATTTTTTGAGAATGGTTTCCGAAACGGTTTGCGCGGAAATGCTTTCGCGGACAGCCTATGGAAAGTGAATTGGCAACCTTTCCGCAACCTTCTTTGCTATCTGGGAAAGGCCTTTTGTGTTTTAGAATATGCGAAATCTTCATCGCTTTTTTCAGTGCAGCTAGCACACCAAAAAAATATGTAACCGATTAGCTTAGTCGTTAGAGCATACTACGTTAGTTTCAATATTCAAGGATGCTGGTTTGTTGGCGTAGAAGAAAGAGGCTGCCCGGAAGACAAAGTGTTTCACTGGTTATAGCGGATACAGTTAAAGACTATTTCATACGTAGTCCCGCAGAAATGAAGACACCAAATGAAGTTTCGTGACATTGATATAAGGCATCGTTTTTGGGAAGAAATAGACTACGGTGTATATGTGTATTGCGTAACGAAAGGATCTCATGTAGAACATCAGTAACTATTCGAAAAAATAATTGAAATGTTTTACTTTTTCATGAGATATTGTTTATTTTCATAGTTGTAATATTTTTTGAAATGCAGCGAATTGAAACTCAATGATTATTTTGTAATTACCATGTAGTTATTCGTATTTTGAACCAAGATTCTATAATACATCATTCTCATTAGTAGCTGTCCTTTGAAAGACGTTCTGAAGAGTGTATATTGTATATTCATAGTAGTAGCTCTGTCATTTGTTGGTGAAATAGATTCATCAAAAGAATTTATACTCTTATGATTTCGTTAAGTTTAAGTCTACTATCAGAAATGATAAAAAATAAAAACGGCGATAAAAGTTATAGAAAAAACCATGATCATTCAAATAAAATTGAAATAAAAAAACTAAGAAAAAGAATAGAATCAAAATGAAACAAAAAAACCTGAGAAGGTTGTCATTTCCAAAAATCGATGCTTTACTAAAAAAGTCAAGACGAAACAAAGATAAATTTCCTGCACTGATGATACTAAACAACGTACACGGAGAATGAACTGTAACAGAAAACTCAAACATATGTGACCGGAATAGCGTAGTAAGACAAATCCTACATCAGTATTTTTCCGACGAGTTCATTTCCGGACTTTGAAATACATTTTCGAAGCGAATAAATGTTGCGTAAAGCACAGAATTCCGGAAGCAGATAAAAGGTCAATGATGCAAAGAGAGAGAGAGAGAGAAATGTTTCTGTCGAGTGACGCTGATGTACCTCATGGAATATATCACAGAACCGTTGGGGTAGATCCTGAGCGCTATGTGTATAGGGATAAGAGGGTACTTAAATGAGATGTTTTCTGTCAGCTGCAGATATATCTGGGAATACGTTGGGGTAGATCCTGAGGCCTTATGTGTATAGGGATAAGAGTGGCTTAAATGAGAATGTTTCTGTCAGTGACGCTGATGTACCTCATGGAATATATCACGAACCGTTGGGGTAGATCTAGGCGCTATGTGTAAAGGGATAAGGGTTAAATAGAGATGTTTCTGTCAGTGACGCTGATGTACCTCATGGAATATATCACAGAACCGTGTAGGGGTAGATCCTGAGCGCTATGTGTATGAGGATAAGAGGGTACTTAAATAGAGATGTTTCTGTCGTGACCTGATGTACCTCATGGAATATCAGAACCGTTGGGGTAGATCCTGAGCACTATGTGTATAGGGATAAGAGGTCTTAAATGAGATGGTTCTGTGAGTGATGATGTCCTCATGGAATATCACAGAACCGTTGGGGTGGATCTGTTTAATGTGTATGGGATGGAGAGTGCTTAAATAGAGATGTTTTTGTAGTGACCTGATGTACCTCATGGAATATCACAACGTGGTGGGGTGAATCCACAGGCACTGTGTATGGGATAGAGGTCTTAAGATAGTTTCTGTCAGTGACATGGCACTCATGGATATTCACAGGCAGGGAGTAGATCTGATGGTATGGGATAGGGTGCTTATAAGATGTTTGTCGTGCGCTGATGTACTAGAGGTATGTCACAGAGTTGGGGTGGATCTGGGCGGTAGATGGTGCTTAAATAGAGATGTTTCTGTCGAGTGACTGATGTACCTCATGGAGTATATCACAGAACGTTGGGGTAGATCCTGACGCTAACATGTATAGGGATAAGATGTACTTAAATAGAGATGTTTCTGTCAAGTGACGCTGATCACCTCATGGAGTATATCACAGAACCGTTGAGGGTAGATCTGAGCTTTTCATATTGTGCATAAAAGGATACAAGAAATTTTTAGCCGAAATCTTTTACTTAGCTTCAAATTTGGCCTTGATAACCTCATGGAATATATCACAGAACCGTTGGGGTAGATCCTGAGCGCTATGTGTATAGGGATAAGAGGGTACTTAAATAGAGATGTTTCTGTCGAGTGACGCTGATGTACCTCATGGAGTATATCACAGAACCGTTGGGGTAGATCCTGAGCGCTATGTGTATAGGGATAAGAGGGTACTTAAATTCTCCATGCTTAATGAAGTAGGTGTCAGGCAACCAGATGTGATCTGTGTGCATCAAACCATTCAGGTACCGGTGTTTCCCTCCATCGTCGAACTTGAGTCGGGGATCGAACCATTTTTGGTGCAATAGGAATTCTACTTCGTATTTCTGAAAGAAAAAAAGAATAAATCAATAAAATTCAGTCTACTTACACGTACAGCAAAATATGCCTTTTATTTTGAGAGATAACATGAATTACGATTATACCAGTTATTTCTCATTGGTAAAAGCTATTTAAATTATCACTGTTTCATTTTAAGTGTCACGAGAATTGAGCTGATACAGGAAGATTTCTGATGAAGAATTGATGCAAAACGATTCAGAGGGTGGATTTCAAGTAGACTAGTGTTGAGTTTTGAAGTTGCAACAGAGCTTCTTAAAAAGAGTCCTCGCAATTTTGGACCGTAGTTATATGTGAGGAGGATGGCACCTAAACCGGAACCTCCCCCACCAGTTCCAACATGCCACAGATCCCCTCTGAGCGGCAGATTTGGTTTGGTTGAGTATCGAACTTATGATCCTTAGCTTCTGAAGCCCAGATTCTGCCAACAGACAGTAGCGAAACTCTTAGTTATTTTCAGAACGTCCTGGTAGTTTAGTAGAGGAATCTCCGCTTGTTATTGGAAGATCACAGTTTTAATCCCGATTACATTTAAAACTCTTCGTGCTGAGACGTACACTTTAATCCTGTTATTAGAGGTAAAATATGCTCACATTGGTGCGGTGTGGTGTTAGGAGAACTTTTGCGTTAGAAGACTAGGACGTCAACCTTTGCGTCGTCCTAGTCTTCTAAACACGGTTCAAAATTATTTAATAGTAAACAGTGTGAAAGAATTGCCTAGTAGTACCTTATTAAGGTTAAAAATGAGCTTAAATTTAACGACTTAACCTTTAGATTGTTTTTCGTGGCTAGTTCGATTTTGTACTAAGTTCAGACTGGGATTGCGTCACTCCTGTCGGGACTACCAGGTGGTGTCGCGATTTCCTTGTTCTGGTGATGGTTACTTTAGCGATTTCTCAAGGTGTTGATAAACACCTAGAGGCAATTGCCTTTATGTTATGGATAATAGTTCGGTGCACTATGTGCTAGGAATCGAAACGTTATATGTATTATGATTATCTTACATTTTGGTTTCATGTGCAGTATAAAAAGATTCCCATTTATCCCCAGACTCTATTTCTCAATGATTAAGATGAAACTCTCAACATTTTACTCTGTTTCTTTCTTTTGTAGACATGATCCTTTCGACAATATCTGTTTTTTATTTTATATAAAGAATACTTTGCATTTTATTTGTTTTGCTCCATTGAGTTTATTTAAGAATCAGATTTGCTTTGTTGCTCAAAAGAATAAAGATACTGGAAAGATTCTAGTTACATCAATTCAATCTATATTTGTGTTCTATATTTTCTTTTTCTTTAAATATCATTGTTTAAAATCTCTTTAACCCTCTAAACCCACAGTCTCTGAAATCCAGTTCCTTTAAAAACCAGACAGGCGGGGTTCAAAACACCTGAAAAGTAAAATTTCCATTCCCCATCTGATAAGCAAGTGGTCATTTCGCCATGTGGTACTAGTTCTTGCCATGTCAATGTTTCTAACATCAGAAGCCTTGTGACTATATGAGGGGGTGTTTAAAGGTGCCTTAATCTTATCTTTTCACTAGAGTTCATTTTTTACTGTTGCTTAGTTTTTCCATGTAAGACAAACTGATCATGAAGCATAATTTTAAATAGACTGAGACATTACAGTATCATTTAAATCTTCTGAAAAGCAAATTTGGTCATTTTAAGATTTCTGTTTTTTTTATTTCAAGGATTACACTCATCTGGATAACTCGTTGTAATGCCATGTTAGTATATTTTTAAACTACAAGAAAATTTTGATTTATTATTGTCAAAGAAAAAAGAATTTATTTCTAGAGGAATTCCTCAATTTGATTTCTCTCTAAAGAGAAAAGGTCATTAAAGATTAAAGTATGAAAAGTAAGTGTAATCGAAAAATAATTATTTTCAAGGTTAAACAATAGGAGAATTTGTTAAAATTTTTCAATTTAAACGAAAAACACAGAAAAGAGGCGACTGGAGACTGAAATTTTCTTGACGCTGATGTTCTCTTATAAGTGACATTGTGTTTATAAATGATTTAAGTAAGCTGCTAAAAGTGACGATAGTATAACTATAGCCTATACTCCTATGGCTTTCATCAATTGTTGTTAAAACACAAAATGTAAAGACCTTTCCAAAGAAAAGAAAAAAATTCGAAAATTTTAGTCGATGAATTATTCCAAGTAAATCTGGTTTTTTTAAGTCCGGAGACTTTTTTAATTACATGGTTCGTTCTCGACGGTCTAGCATCTCGGACGATTTTCCTAGATGTATCAAGAGATATATGTAGTAATCTTCAAATGATCTGTAATTTTAAATACATATTAGCACTATAATGTTGATTTCAAGTATTTACTGAAGGAAATATAGCTTTGATATAGCTTATTTAATGCATTTTTTGAAAATCAAACATTTTTATCTTTTTTGTTCATTCTTCGATACTTTTTTTATGATAATATCCATTTAAAATAAATTTCCTTGAATTTTCGAGCAAAAGAACTACATAAAACATACATGATCATTAGCATATGGAAGGATTTAATTTTCCCACATGTCTTTTCTATTAACTTTTAAAATAAAACTGTAATTTTTTGTATAATTTTACGACTACTCAGAAGCTGGAAAAGGTCCATCCCAGGATCCTATTAGCAATGGAGATTTCAGCATTTTTAAAAACAGAAACAATCAGTATTTATAGAAAAATTACAGACAGACTAGTAAGATTGGTATTTTCTGTCTCTGTTTTGCAATCTGTACACTCCTTCGTTCAGAATCTTTCTACAATGCAGAAAGAATCGCAGCATGAAAAGTATTCGACATGTCTATCTGCTCTCGTCTGTCTTACTCTAACATCAAGTTCATCAGTATCTACAAACACCATACACTTATTAATTTCTTTACTAGTTAAAAACTTTCCGATTCAGGCATTTTGAATTTGGCACTAGGTAAGTAATGAAGCAAAGTAAATTGAGGTCGCCTCAACCTTACTGGTACTATATTCAAGGGGAGAATTTGTGAAGGAAACGAGCATGTAGAAAGAATAGATTTCCCCACCGTTTTAGCCACTTCAGGAAGGGAAGGAAGCATACAACGACATTTCGGACCGCTGGGCCGATTCGTCCATGAAGTTTGCAGAGCCGGATGGCCGTCCGGCTTCAAGGAACAGGCTATCAGAGGTAATTTTGCATTCATTCAAAGAGATTACTTGATCATTTAAAATAAGTGATTAAATTGTTGATTTAAAATCAGTTGATTTAAATCATGATTTTAATCAACCAATTTAAATCTTACCAAACCCTGATGTCAATGATTATTAATTTTTAAAATTGAAGCTTTATTGAAGTTTTCTCTGAGTTGAGAAAATATGTTTGTAGTTGTTGAGTAATTCATCAATTTCTCACAAAGGAGATAAATTAGGGAAGGTTGAATTTAAAATAAATTTCCACAAAATTTATGGAAATTGCAAATCTTACAAGAACAATACTTTGGCATAGCTTCTTCTAAAAATCTGAATAATTTCTACCCTAAAATTTTAATCCAAACTGACACCATGATTACTTTTTTTTAAAATGAATAACAGTTTAAATAGCCTAAAATTTATAAATAAACCTGAGCTGTTTTAAATTGAAATGACAACTATATTGCATGAAATCTCATATTTACCAGAAACAGTATGTTTGAAGCGATGATACTTGTATAAATAGGAATAACACTTCTATACACAAATATATTTTTTTAATGCAGGAAATCAGTTACATTTTGCTATTCTTGTGTAATGTAATTATTTAAAATCCTTCCTTCATCAGTATGATGCTTAGCACAGTATTTTTATTTGTCTCGTTTTTTGTCAAAGGGTTATTTTTTTTGTGACTTATTGATGTTGATACAGAAAAATGCATCCCCACCTCCGCAATTGGGTGAATGTTTTGTTTAAAGCAAAAATATATCTTTCCAGTTACCTTTTATTATTACTTTATTTTATCACATTACTGAATTTTATATTCGAATGTTTTAGTTACTATAATGGTTTCCTTTATACGATTACTTTTATTCAGGATTCTTTTTTGCTGAGAGATTCTATCTGAAGATTGATCTTCTTCCCATAAGATTATTCCATGCTTCATATTACAGATTTTATCTTTTAAATATTAATAATTTGTTTTGTTAAGTTGTTTCTATTTTTGTTTTATTATCTTTTTCCAGATTCTCCATGAATATACATGAATGACAATGGAACCGGATTGATATAGAAGGTATCAATAAATTGGATTCTAAATCGGACTGACCTGTAACTGGAAACTTTCATTATGTCATTTTACTTACACTATTCATTTTTTAAATTCTACTTTAAAAAGTTTCCTGAATTTAATTCTTCGTTTCATCTGAGTATTTGTGAGTAATTTTAAAACATAAATGTCTGTTTAATTAATTTTAAATTGACTTGTTTCTACTTATTAAACAATACGTGTAGCAGAAGATTTTAGATTTAAAAGTAGTGAGATGAGTATTTTGTATTACACTTATGCTTTTTAACGATGATTGGTTTTAAAATTCAGGATTTAAATATATTGAGGACTGTGAGATATATTCCATGAAAGTTTCGAGTATAAATATATTTGGAACACAAAGAAATTCTAATTCTCAAATATCCAACATAGATGATTACATAATTTGATTTTGCAAACATTCTCATGTTGGTGTGTGTAGGGAGGAATGGTGGATGCCACTCAATTTTCAAGCTTTTTGTCATGGTGAGCCATGACCCAATGACACTAATTTAAAATAATAAAATGTTTCTTCTGATATACTGAAAAATGATGGTTTTGAGTTCATCACACCAAGGCGAAGGTTAAGTATCTCATATCATTGAATCAGGTTAAATCGATGTATATTATGGTAGAAGAATCGAAATCGTGAAAAAATTTCATATAAATAATCGTAATTTCAAAATATTTGCTATCCACCAGGCATTAAAGATAAGGTTTATCTTTGATTCGATTTTCAAGCTGCTGATTTTTTATTTAGAAGAACTATAAATAGTGTATTTGGGAGGATATTCCAAAAGATATTAGCATAGTGTGTGGTTTATAAAAAATTGCTTTTTCTTGCTTTGAATAACTGAATTCACTGTTTCTATCCTTGGACCACTAATTTAAATTTAAAATACATGAAGTCTGAGGGTAAAATGCATTTTCTTATATATACAGGATGTAGGAATCTTTGGAGCAAATATTTTACTCTATTTTTGAACATAAACCAACTATTATTGAAACTTATTACGAACTATCTGGTATACCCAGACGTTGCTAGGAAGTTCTAAATTTTTCATATCTAATTTTTGTTTGGGTAACACTCAAATATTATAAATTACATCTGTCTCTTGAGAAGTTTGTTTCTTTTTTTTATGCAACGTTTTGTTTTCAATGTAACGCATACATAACAGTCTATAGGAAAGGCATGCAATAGGAGCAATCAGTTTAAAGACAAGACAACTGGAAGCTCATGTAGAATAACTTTTAAAGGAGATGTAACATGTTTTCAAATATGTTTCTTAATTCATTTCGCTAAACTATCAGCATTTTAAAAATATATCGTTTATAGTAATGTTGTGAGATAGAAAGACTAACTACTAGTTTTTCATGTGTAGCTATTTTTACTACTTATATAGTGTTGTATCGAAGTTTAAAGAAAATTCTATTGATGGTTTGGAGTTTCTGGCTTACAAACTAATCAAGTTTTCACTTTTTATTACAAAAAGATTTTCACGATATTTTTTTTACTTTTCGATCATTTTTAACATATATTTTTTAAGGATTACAGTAAATAATTCATCAAATACAATGAAGAACAGGATTAGAAAGGAATGAAAAAATGAATACCTGGTTACTCAGTTCATTACCACATCATAGGTAGAAAGAGATTTAGAATTTGTGTGCATATCATAGAAGATCAATATCAAAAATTATTTTGAAAAAAATTGTTACAGTGGCAAAATTACAGAAAGGATGGGATGGTTTCGGCAAAATGATTATTTTTCATTTTAGTTTAACAGGGTGTACACAGACCGGGATATCAAGAATTACGATCTGGAAAAATAGGGAATAGTCGGAAAATTCGTAAAAATGTCTAAATCAGAAATTAACTAGTTATTTATTTTGCATATTTATCTATAAATTGTATCTTATATCTAGCATTTTTGTAATATAATATTGGAATTTAAAAAATTATATTATTTACTCAAAAAGCATAAGTTTTGTTAAGAGCAATTAATTTATGTTTGTTAAAATCAAGATTTAGTAATATTTTGGCAGTTCTCTTGTTTAAATCTTTTTAAAAATATGTATTATTATACTATTTTTATATTTATGCTGCAGTATGTTGACTAGATATGAAAAAGAGCCCCATTAATTAGTTATTAGAACTGTTTTAAGTTTTGAGGCAAAGATCTTAACTGACCTTTACTGTTAACATTTAACTTGTGCAAAACGTAGTTTTAATGTTTTCTTATGCAGTTTTTTTTTATTAGGTTCAAGTATTTTTTACAAAAGTATAAATTAACTGCTTTTTAATAGATTTCTTTAGGATTTCATTCATTTCTTTTAAAAATGTAAATTTCATCATTTTTTTCATATTAAATAACTGCTAAAATGTAGTATTAAATCATATGTGTACACATAGTTTCTGAGACAGGGAGAAAGGCAGGAAATAATATATAGTAGTGCAGTAAATCAGGAAATGTGAAAAGTTTAGTCAGGGGAATTTGTTTGACGTTTCTGTAGCCACCCTGCATAAATCATTTATCTTTCATTCTCAGAACCTCATTGTGGTTGGAATACTAAATCTTGGTATGCTTAACGCATTTATTACTCGGTTTTAAAAAATGCTTTTGTGATGGTAATTCTGAAAATTGTAAAACGTTCTTAGTACTTATTCAAATGACTATATCATCTTTATTACTTACAAGGTGTATTTTGTTCCTGAATGGACTGCAAACAAATACAAGAAATGAATCAAGCAAGAGAAAATAGATGTATGAGTATTTATTAAGTAATTAATATGATGCAAATGAGCAGTAACAACTGTATACACTGTACGTATATGAGCTTTCCGCTATGTTGCATTTCCGATAAAAAATTAGTAACATTTGCAAAGGGAAAAATTATAATAAGTCATTACATAAAAGCTTCAATTTTAGATGATATCCAAATACATCTCCAAATCATAGCTTTACAAAAATGTCCTCACAATTTATTATTTTTTAAATTTCAGTTGACATTTCTTGCTGCTTTCATCTATTTAGCGTAGGTAGTTATGTTACTTTTGCAGAATCGATTTAATTGAAAAATATTGCTCCCCTTTACCTTATAATATGCTGTTTTTTTCTTTTTAAAAAAAATTATACTAATCCCATTTAAGTATTACTTGTTGGTTGTAGTTCTTCGAATGTTTGACTTCTATCACTTACGGGACTAGTCGGTGATTCCGGAAAAGGTGTCCTTTCGCGTTGAAAGCCATTCTACCATGGAACTGGTTTAGCATGATTCTCCGTCGGTAACTTACAGTGATGAAATCCATCTAAACCTAGAAATCTGACGCTTTCCACTAAGTTGCAATATCCATTATTTCGCGAAAACACGTTGTCTGAGTGATAATGGGACACTAAGTTTGCAAGTAAGTGTGTTGAACTCAGGTGGTGGTAACGTGTGGTAAAGTTTTTGGAAACGTAGTTCCTTGTGGTAGCGTCGGATCAAGCTTTTCAAAACATTTTCCTTACACCGAAAATAGAGTTCTTAAAACGATATTTCGCGATGATGTCCTATCGGTGCCAATTTGTAGTATTAGCTCATATAATTACAATTTTCAAAACAAAAATATATTAAAGTAATTTATTAAAATATATGTTTTTTCTAATATAATTAAGAATATATGACTATAAAATTAAAAGCTTGATTTAATGCGTGAGAATTTTAAACAAAATTAAATAGATTCTTGCTCTCAGGAAAAAATCCTGCAACTGATTTTCACGAGGTTAATTGAGAGTGTGATTTTGAAATTTTCTACACTAATTAGTGTCTCTAGTCTCGAAATTCGTTTTAACCGAAATCAGTTCTGAATTAATAGCATTTTCCGATTTTATAGCAATTTTACTCTGTTTTTTCTACTATCAAAGCAAATTTCGAATTGTTACATTGTTTGTCTCAGTGACATGCGGCCAGCCTTTGGTTAGTGGTTTTTTTGGAGACTCGTGCTTATCAAGCGCTCCGATTAGCAGATGCGTTATATCTCTGTTTAATTTTTCAGCATGTTGACAGTTAATCAAAATTTAATTTTTGTTTTTCTGCTACTTTTTATCACAATTAAACTAAAAAGAACTTTTTTTTCTTTATCGATTCATTTTTTAATGTTTTCAGTGGCGAATCAAGGGGTGGCTGTAGCCGATAGCCATCGAACCGAAGCCAAATATTCTTGATTTATTTAACATTATTACAACTGTTTTTTCTTATGTTCTGTCTTTTTAATTAAAACGTATTTCAACATTACTTTCTGGTCTGACAAGAACAAAAAATTTTCCTATTTGCTTAGTCATTCTCTCATTTGTAGCTTTGCAGGCCGGTCAAGACACTTTTAGTATTATTTCATTGTAATTTTATTAAATTATCAAAAGTATTATATTGACTTTTTTAGCATTCTTATTATCTCAGGGTGAGTAAAGTCTTGAAATTAAGTGTTTTGGTTCATTTTGCTACTTGGGAATTCGACATTTCATCGGCGAACAAATTCTTTTTGCCTCATCCTCCCCAAACCAATTCAGATTCGCCACTGATGCTGTTTTTTTCATTATTCAGGCCTAGATGGTTATTGTAGATTATGCACAACTCTGACCTTTTACTGTGATATGCATATATATAAAACGCAAGATATTAAGTTTAATCGTGACATTGTATTGGATATTTTACACTATCAAATGGCCTCTTTGATTTCACTAAGCATGCAGGCAATCCCGTTTGGTATTGATAATGAGACTCTACTGGCAGTACGCTTTAGCCAACATTTACGATTTTTTTTCATTAACACTAAAAAAGTATATGTGTGATATGTTCAGAGATTAATTTAAACCATAAATAAACCAATATTTAGATCTTTTAGCAACACTCAACCATCAAATGAATTTGCGGACCTCAAATAATTGAGCCATCATGAAACGTTGATTAATTTGATGTTTTTCATGCAAAACCTTATTATTAAACTGAGCTTCTCGTCACCACCCGAAGAAGAATTTGCTCTCATCGTTCGTGTCTCTAATTCACCAAGGTAGCAGGAAATTAGCATCAGCACCTTGCTGTAATCCCATTGCAGTAATTTCAGAGCGTTTAGTGCACCTTTGCTGTATACTCACTGAGAACGGTTATCATACGTACTGGCATCCTATAAGCGATTAATTGTGTCCATCCTTTCAAACTTGATCCAACACCTCGTCTGTTCAGCCACCGCAGAATTATACCTGATAATTCTTCGTCTCAGACGGTGCATCCACACTCCAGCGGACAGGCATCATCCTGATTATGGGTGACGGATGGTCGCCAACTCGCGTTTCTGCCAACTATCTGTAATCGAAAATTCTTTGCGATTTTCCTATTGCACTACACTACATTTAAAAGCAAGCTGAATTCACTAAGTAAATGATGTCTTGCTAGCTTGTCAAGAAGTCTTTAATGAACTTATATCGTTTCCATTGGTAACTAGGAAATATATAGTTGTTCTGATAAGTGCTGTTCAAACTGTGAAAAGAGGCTGTAAAATAGTAAAATTTATAATAATAGCAAATCGTGCTGATAGCGATTCTTCTACAGGTATTATTTTGGTTGAGTCTAAAAAGCTTATTCTTCCCAAAGACTTAAAATCGGTTTTACATCAGCGTGAAATCTGCTAAATTTCATTAAAATTTTTTAAAAGTGTTATGGATTACTCTCCTTCTAAATTTTATTTAACTTTCCCCTTATAAATAGGCGTTGTGGTTTTTTTGTTACATGTGTATTTGTGTGTAACTGTATTGTGTTTGTTATCCAGTTTTTTTTATTCTACTGTATTCTATTTCTAAACTAATATACATCTCTAAAAGGTGCTGTTACTTGGGATACTAACAATATTAAATGCTAAAACATACTGATTTTTCGCACAGACACTGTTTCTACTATAACGAAGTTGTATTACAAAAGCAGGGTGACTAGCATTGATCTAAACTTGTGCATAAAGAAAGTAGTAAAAAAAGACGTTATATTTTCAGTAACAAATGGATTAGCTCCACGACTATTTCCTTCCATCATTAAAACAATTGAATTTACACCTTTTCATGGCAAAAATTTTATATGCATATCTTGGACATGCGTGTAGGACTATTTCATTTCAAATTTCTGGAACTGTGATTGTGAATCGATTTAACTAGTTCTTAGACAATGTCTTCCTAGGATTTTCCTTCTATGTACTTTAATTATTATTATAACTGAGGTTTGATAGAAATCATGAATATTTGAGATTATGTCTTTGCAGTTCAATACTACATTATCTACATGGATGCTCATCTATTTTGTATTGGAAATTGAGGTTGATTGACTTAAGTAATTATGTAGCTGTAATTTCACTTAAAACTCTTTATACAAGCAAAATTACGCATCGACCAACTTCGGTTCATATTTTCATCAATTACTGTCGATTCAGAGTCTTACAATTTTAACTGTTTTGGTTTTAAAAAATTTTATCAAATTTAAAATAAAATAGAATTTTCTTCATTCAACAAACTAGGGATGTTGGATTACGTCAACTTTGTTTCCAAGTTAATATGAGATGAAATCTAGCTTAATAAAACATTCTTTTTACTTAGGTGAGCAGTATAATATTAACATACTGTTTGTGTGAATTAACGCCAGCGATTGAAATATATAGCACTTAATAAGACACATCTTCTAATTAACTTTTATGTGTTTGCAACATAATTGCAGCAAGTAAATAATATAATATACTATATATGTGAATTTATAATTTTCCATCAACCTTAACGCACAATCTCCTACGGAAAACACATTACTATTGGCCTATTAAGAAATTCAAATGAACTTATCGTGAGATGTTTTTTGGTTTTGCAAATTTTATTCGCGGAACCATTCTTTTCTTTGTGTATGAACAGTTTAGTTGTTTTATACAAAGATGTTGTTTTTATTTATATTTTAATTCCTAAACTAGCAGCTGGTATATTCTTTCCTCATTTAATTTTTCTTTTTTAAAAAAATTGACTGAAGGCATTTAACAGATTAATTATGTATATTTCCTAACTTGAGAATAAGTTTAATATATAAATATTTATAGGCTTAGCTGGTTAATTAATAAAATTTTGAGTTATAAATTAAGTTTACTTGATTTCCTATCCCACTTTTTGAATTACGCAACTGTGTTTCACAAATTAAGAACTTTGCACATTGCAGGAAAAATTTAAATAATGAGCTTTAAGGACTTTTCAAGTTAAATGAACCCTTCATTTGCTTATGAGAGAATAATATGGTTTTCTTTTATTGTTCTCCACTTAGGAGCTCTAGTCCACTTCATAGTTAACATGGTTTCGATTCTAGAACTTGTTTTTCTTATGTCGGGTTCACAGTTTGAGATGCTCATTTCGACAGTTCAATCTTTTTTGTGAGGTCAGCTCCGATTTAAAACAGCTTTTAGAATATTGACATCGAGAACGCTCATTAAGGCAATCGAGCTCTTTCCTTAAAATGCTACGAAGTAATAATACATCCCTATGCTCATACAAAAAGATGTAGAAGGGACCACACAAATAGTATAATGAAACATGAAGGCGCGTTGTAGCTTACTGAGGCGAGAGAAAGGTTTCAGTAGCAGGCATTAGACGTCGCAGTGGTCAGACATTTGTTTTTATCCTGAAGGAAGATAATTCTTTCTCCCACACATATTTGGAGAAATTATACTTTTGATTATTTTAAGCGGTTTATAAATTTCTGCTTTTGAATGTTTTGAATTTATTTATCCAGTGCATCTCAAACGATTTATTTTGATATAGTAAACATAGTTCAGAAATTTTAAAAAAAATCATGAAATGTTGTTTATATGCTAATAAAATCTGCAACAACTCTAAAATATTTTCTTAGAAAACACCCTGTTTCATCAGTTCTTCAAAGATTGCTAATAAATTTTGATCACCATGCATTTTAAACAAGTGTTTCTTTATCAATTGGAGATGACTTGTATCAGTCAGCAATAAGTAATAAATTTGTATTCGGGTTTTCCTGAATAAGTCAGAATAAATATTTTATATGATAATTTTTCACTTACTTTTGAGAGCAAAAGCTAAATTCTTGATTTTTTGTGGCCCGTGGCTTAAAATTTGATAAATATTCTTTATCATATATTTTTATCAGTTTAAGGACAAATTCTTGTTCTTTTATTTAAATTTATCACATGTTGATTGCAAGGGTTTTAGAAGCAAATAATTCTAATTCTTTCTTTATCAACATCCATGGTCAGAATTTTCACCAGTTCTTACTTTTGGTTGAAATTCAAACTTGTTTTGTCACAACTGGTTGTATTTCTAAATAACTCGTCAACAAATCCAAGCTCTTTTAATTTTGACAATGAACTTAATTCAAAATACAGATATTGTTTCTACTGGAATTTCTTCATTATTATATATCACAAAACTATCATTATTAATCGTCTTCTAAATGCCGTCGTACGCATATTGATTAAAAATTAAAAACTTGATGTTAAAAGTTTTTCTTCTCTTGTCTGCTTCTAGTTTGAAAATGTGATCGAAGATACCAAAGGCAATCTTAAAAAACTGCTTGTGCGTCAAAAGCAACTTGGATATCTGACAACCATGAAAAAGCAATTTTTCAGAATAGCACCAAAATAATCAGGTTCCAAGTTCATTCTGTGCTCTTTTAAATTATAATCCCTCTTTTAAAGACTATTCAAAGGCTGGGGATCGGACCGCGTTTTCTGTGCACTGGTCCAGAGACGAAGTCTGCAGCTTAGACCAGTACCTTTTCTATAAAACTTTTCCGCTCCAGGTGAACATCTCAGCCCACGAGGTACACCCGTCCCACCCACCACACGGATCTTCTGTGAAATGGCGCCCAAAGCTGCCAGAAATCATGAAATTAAGACTGTACCTGCCGGCCTTTTTTTTCTTCTACAGCGTGAACCCTTAGCGGCTCTACTCCAATAGTGCGACAACATACGAATTATTATAATACTTGCTTTTTATAATATTGTAGCTAGTTTGGAACTGTAGCTACTAAAAACATAGTTCTTGATGTAATTTGGCTCTCAAAATAATCTTAATCGTTTACATAACTTATATTTGGATCTTATGACTAATAAGTTCTAGTAGCATTTAGATGTTAAAAAAAGCTATTGTATAGTTAAAGATTCAATTCAAGATTTACAATAGTGTGAAAATGTTCAAGAGTGCTTTTTGAATTCATTTGAGACATATTTGTAATGTCAAAATAAGTTATGGATCCAGTAGTCAGCCCACATTGAAATCAGTACGATACGGGTTGATTTTCACTAATTATTAGATATTGATTCTCTTTTTATATTAATTTTTGAATCTTTAGAAGCATTGCTGACAAACTGAAAGTGGGTATACAAAATATATTTCTCAAGTTGGCTTATTGGCCTCGAGGTTTTGGACTAATCTTTGCTATCTTGAAGAAATCAGAACGAGAGAACTGATGGATCAGGGATTGCTTTTTGGCTGGGGCGATTTGTGGCGAAAACTCTCATCTGGGACAAGGAATGAAAAGAGGAAAAGAAGGGCCAGGGTGGGGAAGCAGAAGAGACGGCGGTGGGAAGAAAGGCCACCTAGAGGTTGCTGCTTGCTAGAGCAGAGTGAGTTCTCTTCCTGCGACTGGCTTGATGGTAATGAAAGGTGAGGACGAACCCGTGGTAAGATTCCAAAGCACGGGAAAAGACTGCCGGAGACGAATTGAATCAACCTGGCACCACTTTTGCCGTTGCACGGGGTGACAAGCAGCTGGGACGCTGAGCCAGGCGACACCAGGAGCTTCGCCTCATGCCGTCACTCTTGGAGCCGTATGAGTTGAGGGCAGGTTCAGGACGCGTTGTTGGGGGTCGTGGTGGGCGTCATTTGGGAAGGCGCTGATTTAGGAGTTGGAATGTCAGGAAAAGACGCCTACTGTTAGTCGCAGAAGAATAAAAGTTGATGAAAAAGTAAGATCAGTGTCCGTACAGGTGGCAACCCCCCCCTGTCGGAGAAATATTTGTACGGGGTATCACTTGTAGTTGATAAATAATAATCTACGCGAAAATTTGAGACCAATTTCTGCTACATTCTCCATCCTCTAAACGCCTTTGGGTGAGTCGAGTTACAGCGGGTTATTCCTCGTCCCCCGTCGGGCAAACTCTACACATTTCTGATGTACTAAAGCCATGTGCTGAACGAAAGCAGAAACAAAGGTAAAAGAATTCGAAAAACTTATTGTTAAAGCTGCGACTAGCGCTTCTTTCGACTCTCGAGGAGAAGGCGGCATTTTCACTTCATTGCAAGCGAGTGCTCGATTTTTAAGGGAGAAATAGTACCAAACCCTATTATTCCTCCGCGACTACCCCCTCGTTTCATAGTTTTCTCCTGTTATATAATAATACACACGTTTTGCATGGAAGTCAGAAGCAGTAGGAATCTAGTTCAGGGTGTGTGGTGGGGGGGCTGAGGCATAAAAATTTTATCGTCTGACGCAGAATAGTCAAACCTCAAGACTCAAATGCCGTAAAACACTTTAATTTAGCAGACTTGACTCCTGCTGATATAAGAATCATAAGAGAACAGCCATACTTTTCAGTAATTTAGTAAAAATTACATGAAATAACTAGCCAAAATATCTTCGAAATATATAGAAACTACCAAATACAAGGGATGACATTTGCAAGTAGGAAGAGATTTTTCGAGCCTGTATAGCCTGAAAGAATGATTGAAACTTTTTATATTTTTAAAAGAGAAATTAAAGAAAAAGAAACAGTTGTAATTATTTGAATAAATCACAAGAATTTTGGCTTGGCTCTGGCAGGTAGTAATTAACCCCTGTTCTTATAGTTGAAGGTAGAACTACCTTAGCTGATGCACTAAGGAAATAGGGCAGCTCCATCGGGTGGAATAAAAGAGTCAGTCTGAGATGGGACAACATGCACGATTAACTAACTGTGTATGAGTTAACTAAAATCCTAAATGTTATCTTTCAAGTGTTTTTTGTAGAATACCTAATTTTAATAAAAATTTGGTGTTCATAAACCAAAGGAAAAAGAATAAATGTACTATTTAACTTCAATAAAATAACAGACATTCCAAAATAGGTAAACATAAGTAGTCATTTCCGAAAATGGGTAGATTTTTAAAATGAAAAAATTTGGAAGAGTAGCAAAATTAAACATTCATTGGAAGGGCATTAAAACTTAAGGAAAATTCAGCTTCTTTAAAAGGTAAGGAAAATGCTCATTAGTAAATGTTAAAGAAGAAATAAATAGATTTTCTGAAGTTAAACAATTCAGATAAATCTGAGCATTTTGAAGCAGAACTGGATATAAAAAATTTCACCTATGGCGTGATTCGAAAGAATAAATACAAAGCATTTTCACAGAATTTTGGATAAATTTAACAAAAGCGAAAATATGAATGTATTTAAAATAAAACATATCCATCATTTAGACCATCAGCATAACATGTACAGGCATGTTAATGGATAATGGACCGGAAAAAAAAAATAATAGTAGCCTGCTTTAGGCGATTAATTGATTTGAAATCACTTTCTTACCTGAATTCTTCATGTTTAGAACAAATCCATTTCATATAGAATCAGTGGTCTGTGGGGAGACAAGTTACATGATGAAATCCAATCAAACTAGGGAAGTAAGCGCATTTTTAGAATTCTTGAAAAATAAAGTTCAATTCGTACATAACAAATGAGATATGGATTTTAATCCGAGCATCCAGTTCAGACATATAGCTAAATATCAATTCATCCAGAATTTTTTTTTGTTTATATGATTAACTCTATCATTCTTTTGTCATTTCAATTTAATTCGAAAATTTTAACTAGTTCTTCTTCCCACAGACGTTCCAAACTCCATTATAGTATGACAAATGCATTTTCAGCCAGTTGAAAACATTCCAATACTCACGCTTCAACTGCTACAAAAATCAGCCAGTATCAGCTATGCTCAAGAAAGAATTTGAGACCACGGTGGCGATTCAGCTATCAAGAAATTTCGAGACAAAAAGAAAGTGTATGGCAAACTTAGCTACAAGATGTCAAAATTATTTTCGCTTCAGATTAGACTTTTCATTTAGACGCCTATTCTGTTAGTTTTCTATTTCTTTAGAATCTGCTTCTCTGATGATCTGAGGCTTCGGTGCACCTCTTCCGAGCAATATTATTTTGCAGCTCCATAAAAAATATAAGCGAGGTTGAAAAAAATTCACTATTTGATTTGAAAAAGGAGTTTATTTGGATTTTCGCTACGAAAGTTCTTATCTCTATTCATTCCAGTTCTTTTTTCAATCGTAATCAAGAAATACTCACTGAAATCGTCGTAAAAGTGGACTAAATTATTACTGATCTGATTTCGAGATAAGAGAAAAAAAATAAGGCACCCTCCTAGAAAGGACTCATCTTTCTTTTTTCTCCTAAGATTAACTAAAACAGAGCTGAATTTGGGGTTTTGTTTACATTTAACTATCATTTCGAGCTAATGAAGTAGAACTCCGATTTCACAGCTTGCCACGCATGTTGGATTTTATATTTAAGATAAGCCTGATGTGACTGAAATGGGAATAGTATTATTAATGAAATAAAGATTCCACAGATCAAAATGTATCAGTCAGTATTTGGATCAATGAGATCTTTAATAGAGGATTTAGTGACTGCTGGAGTATACTTAATGCAGAGAGTTCACATGGGTTTATGTGGCTTATATTTTCAAGAGCAATGCGGCAGCCTCTCTAAAATAACAACACACTTACATTTTATGGAGTTATTTTTAGACTTTACTATATGAAGCACATAATAACATCTTTTAGTAATGTCTTAAAGTGATAAAAAATTCCGAGGATTGCACTGTATTTAAAACCTTTATCGATAACCCCTCGACCTACGAATTTTTGCATCCTCTTAGAATATAGATAACACCCTATTTGGGACATTTCTTGTCATTTCAATCCGTATGGAACTTAAAAGATACCCTGCGGTTCTTAGCGTGCCATAGTGATTTTGTCTTTCGAATTTGCTAACTATACACTTCGCATACAATGATGTGCCCGACTCGAATTTACTAAATTTAGAGAAAATAGAAATTGGTATTTTGCATATATATGTGTTTAAATATCAAAAATTCTGATATTTGATGCAGGTCAAGAATGAATCATTGTACATGAAGATACAAATTCACGGGTTCACAGTGTTTTTTTAAACTTAAGGAAATCGATAATACTATGTTATATAAAATAAATTAAAAAGTCAGATTTTCTAGATAGAATTGTCGCATAAAGGCTTATCTTTTCTTTTCACTTCTAATTGTCAGTCGTACATATCTAAATCTAAACATCAGATTACTTTTTTAAAATTACATTTAAAAGCAGAACAAAAAAAAAAATTGTCACTTCGGCTCTTGATGCTTTTTTGTTAAAGAATGTTTAATTTATGATACTATTTAAAGTAAACGCCTTGTTCTCAACTACACCTAACGTTTTCTCTTAGTCGCTATGCACTATTTATTGCCCAATATTTAATAATTAGGAGTGGGTAGGATCTAGAGCGACGATAAATTCATGAACTCCTAATTCCAAAATGTTTTGAGACTCAGGGGCCTAAGTATGGGAATTGTTCAAAAAATTTGATGCTTTCTTCTGGTCAGCGACTGGAGGGAGTTAAAAATACACCCAAAGCTTTTCCCCGTCTGGCAGTAATTTCCATTGCTGGGGAAAAGGTGGAGTGTTTGTCAGTCAATGCTTTGTAACGCATATTTACGGATCCTACTATGGTTTGGATTGGGAATCGCTTCCATTGTCTCAGCGTCACGTGACTTCCTTGCTTCTGAATGTGCATAGGAGCGCGCTTGGTTTGAATTTCGATTTTTGTCTCAGCTTTGTGTATCATGGAGAACCAAATTTATCTTTATCTTGAATTCATCATTCCCTTCGAAATATCCAAATACGTATAAAAGATAATTTTGGTTCTTCCATGATAATCAGCTAGACAAAATCTAAACTAAGCGCGCTCCTATGAGCATCATTCAGAAAAGCAAGTCACGTGACGTGAGGCAATGAAAAGCGACCTCAATCAAACCATAGTAGGATCCGTAAATATGCTTTTTGTAACTGACGTCACCTCAACGGAGGAGGAAGTTTGGATAATCATAATAGACCTAAAAAGAAAGAGGTTAAACAATAACACTTAATATGTGTGTTTCCGATTTAGAATTCCTGCCAATAGCATCGCCGTTTTGTACGAAGTTTGATTTTGCAATATGATCAGTATCGCCTGTAGCAAATTTGACGCGTCAAACTTGAAACGAAACTGCTGCAGAACTAACAATAAGATCGAATCAACCCTCCTTCAAACAAGTTTGCGACACATTCGCAACGGCGAAATGATAGACAACTGTGCCATCCACCTGCTTGAATGCAAGTTTGCGATCATACATGACTGAAGATTCCACAGCAGTTGATAAACAAGTTGCTGCAAGGTACTTGCAATAAGATAATCTTTGATCTCTGTTTTAAAAAACATCCGATTTTTTTAATAGCATCATTCATAGGCCTTCATCTTTTTATTAATTCAATTAATCGATATCAAATGAAAAACTAACTTTTTTTTTATAACAAGAATTTTGAAACATTTTCATCTTTTCTACATATAGAACTCATGCATTTAAAAGAAAACTATATCGCCTGTCTAATGTTAAAATTTTGACGTTTATAAACAAATTAACCTAAGCAGATCAATATTTTGTTAAAATATAACTAACATTTTGTCCCATTTTAAATATGCATTGCACTTTGAACCCTAATTTCATATTTATTCTACTAGCAAGAAGCATGGATTCAATGTACGCGAAATGCTCTCTTTTGATTTCAGATATGTTCTGCAGAGACAAATTTAAAAATTAATGGAAATCAAAAGAAAAGGTTTAAAAACAATCGTATGCGATCTATTAGCACATCCATCTTCTCCTCGCTCCAGTCGATGGTTCGAGGGACGATCGTCTTAGAAGCTTGGAAGGTCGGTCTAATCCGGGTTGCGGCCGTCTGTCTTTTTTTGCTATAGTTTGCAATGAGTTTTGACGTGACAAGCTTGCTGCAAGTTCTTCCCGTGTGAGCTTCTGTTCGCTTCTTAGACTTGTTTCGACTTCACCTCTTGTCATGTCAAATTTGCTCAATTGCAGAGCAAGATAGCTTCTAACTTGCTGAAACTAAAAAATTGCTATCTGGTTGTCACTGGACTATATAGCTGCACTGAGTAAAGTAGAAAGGAGGGGATCTCACCTGGAGCAGGGACGAGGTTCTTGAGGGACTCGGGCACCGCGCCATGAATGCAGGTCGGGAGTCAAGAAGGCTCAGGAGTCTCGGTAAAAGGTAGTTGACGATGATAAATTCACATGGCAGGATGAAAACAGTCACACATGATCCCACAGGTTCACTGGCGGTCAGGTTTGGGAACCACTTACGTAGTGGGAACGAAAACCGTTTGTCGTGTTAAAGTTCCAACATGGTGGTCACGCCTATCATCCTCCGCCGACGCCGACAATGTTGAGTAGTCAACCAGAAGCTGATGAAGGATCGTCACTAGCACGAGCACCGGAACAAAGACTGTACTAATGTAAGAAAGACTTGTCACGCGTAAAACAGGGACCGCAAACAACTGTAGTTACCTTTCGTGAAAAAACACAGATTAGAAATATTTTCTAGGATTACTATGCACATTCAGGTAAGCCCGATTGAGCATAAAAAATTTAATATACAAGGGTGTCCACACTTATCGTGATCAATAGCTAATTCTCTAATGTAGGAACATGACATATTATAGTTCCAATTGGAAAAAATGCTTTTACATGAAGGGAGAATTACGTTTTAGATTTTTTGAGTCACTAACTACCATCTCGAAACAATACAAATTCTAACTTTTATACGGTTTCCCCGGTCCTATCAGTCATATTTATTAAAATATTCAGAGCATCTAACGTACTTTTAAACAAAAGTCTCATACTTCTCCGACTACTGACGGCAGGTTATGGGTTTCGGCCTCGTCAGCAAGATGCTGCCACATTGATTGGTGTGAATCTCTTTCCTGCGGCAATCTTGAGAATGTGTAAGTGATCTAGTCAGCGATATTGATCTTTATAACTCGGTCAGTTTTGTCGCAGAGACGAATGGGACATCTTTTGTTCCAGAATGATGGAGAGCGTCAAATATGTTAAAATGACTGAGTACAGACCGAGGATCCGTCTTAAGCAGAAGTTGGATTCACTGTTCGGAACTATATTTATTCCACTCAACATATATTATATTCTCCTCTCATTTAACGCTTTTTTTCAATTAAGTACTATATGCCTATCTAACGGTTTAGAAATGCTTAATGATCACGATAAGGAATCATATAATTATAAAGTAATGAAGTATAGTATGAAAAGTAAGTTAGAAATCTGTTATAAAATATTATCTTCCTATTGACGATCAGCACACTATCTATAACTGTAATTCCTGACAGAAGATCACATTGAAATTTTTTCTCGCTTCTTTTGATTATCTTTATAATGCAAATGCGAGTAATCAACATTCTTCCGACTGGGTAGCTATCTAATGCAGTCTGCGTTTTGGTGTTATGCTATATGCAAACATTTTCCATTTTGTTGATCTCTTTTGTCTGATTTTGCTGTGTTCAATTTCACTTTTGTTTTGGCAAGCATGGCGAAGACCGAATGGCTCTTGGTACCACAAAACAGATAATGCAACATCAGTAGCCTTTCTGGTATTGTGAAATCGTATGTATGAAGATATCAGTGTTCCAAGCCTCTCTCATTTCGAGATTTCGTCAGGATTTGGTTGTTTAAATAGAATACGTAGCGGAGAATGTTTGACATTGGTTAAAAGAAAATGAACATATATTTTATGACAGGAAATATTTTTTTTATTTACATATTTCTTTATTCAAACTCTTGGTACAACGCATTCCGTTATGAATATGTTTCGTTGTTTAACGATTTTTATTAAATTCAATAACCTGTGAAACATCATCTTGTCAAAGCGTATTAAAAATTTCAAAAAATTCTTCGTAGAAAGATTCTAACAAATCTCACAACACCTTCTGCTTGTCTAAAACGTTGCTTATAAAAAATATTATCAATTATATCATCACGATTGCAATAAATAATCAAGATGCGTCGTAGCGTCCATTTATCAAGCGTATGATATACGTGAACATAATTTACTACTTTCTAATGAAAACGGAGATAATTTGAAATATATGATTAATATAATTTAAAATTTCTCGAGGACTATTGATCATAGGAGACATTTTATATCAATCGATAGAAATTTTTTATTTCACTTTTTAAGCTATTAAATTTGAAATTAGAACGACAATTACTTTTAAATTTACAATTACTAGAAAAAATTTAGTTTCTCTAACAATGGAATAATGCTGTAACGTCTCGCAGTGCTATTGCTCGAGTTTATGGTTGAGTTGGTGACGCCTGGGCGTTCAAGACGCAATCTGAGGCTATTATATTATTAATTATTATTATCCTTTTCTCAAAGACAAGTAGAGACAGAGTTCCAAAAAATGTAGTTGTTTTTCGGACTCGGTGACTTACGTTTATCCAGAAATTGAATCTTGCGCAAGATACACATACTTGCTTACCGCACTTCGCATCGGGAAGCCCAGAAACAATGGACATTTTTCAGTAAAAAATCCGATATCAATTTTTATGATTATAAAATTTTTCGTATTGTACCTTCCGTGCTAATCATAATGGAATTCAAGATCAAATATGATCAGATTCATTTGTTTTCAGTATTTTCAGGAACAACGTGAATACATTTTCGATAACGATCACCTCACGAACACTCACTTGAAGATGCATGCTGTGCATATGTTTCGTTGAACTGCTTTATACTGTCGATGTTTGCGCTGCCGCAGGATGAACGACGACGAACTTGGACCCGAAAGGGTTGCAAGAGCAGCATCGTCGCCAGGTGAATCCTTATAGTGGAAATCGAAACAAAAAAAAGAAATGAAAGCTTAAAGGACTTTTGACGCATGTATGTTAAAGTTTCTGAAGGAGATTCTGCACAAATGCGCCATAAATTCTTTTACATACACGGGTGATTTCTGTCACTCAGATCTGCTATTTGAGCAACTTTTTTAGACGTTAAAATCGAGTAATATTAAAAGGAATTGGAAGTTAAGAATCCTGCTCTCCAAGGAAACCAATCAAGATACATGTAGTAACATTTATAACTATACTTGCATGTGAGGAAATGTATATGTTTATTGAATTTTCAATCTCCAAGCAAATGGAATCAGAATTTTAATAAAGCCTTGGCGTAAATATGTATTAGAAATTACAAGGGTGTTCATTAATTATTGTCGGGTTTCCGTACCTCATCCTTTCGAATAAAAATATTACAAAACCGATTGCATTGTAATGATTACAACTCAAAAAAAATTTTACGTGAACATGCATGACGATCTTAGCGCATTTGCAGTCTAGATAGATTGACGGCTCATCCAAATAAAAATGGCGACCGTGCGAAAGAAAAGCAATGTGTGATTGTGGTGTTTAAACATTCAAATCAGTCATAACTTATCAAAGGTCGCTTCGGGACGAAAGATCCTCCTTCGGATAATTCTATCAGCTTGGTTAACACAATTTCAGAAACTGTGGCCATTTACACACGAAGGCGGGAAGACGAGCACTTCGCAGGAAAATGTTGATCGATATCAGAAACGTTTTACTCGCAGTCCGAAATCAACGGGGCTTCTCAAGGAACATTGTGTACAAGACCTTGTGCACTTCCTTGATGAACTGAAGCGCAAATTTATTACCGATCAAAATGTTACCCACAATGCTGGAGAACACTTGGAGAAATCGAGATTTAGTCTCCGATGTGTTTACGAGCCACGAAGGGCAGCATAGTGATTCATTTCATCTTTTTAATATCATTAATAAAATTCTTTTGAGTTGTAATTTACGCAAACGTTCGTTGTTTTGCGTACTTCCTATTCGATTAAAGTTAAATCTGAACTAATAATAACTTCTATTGTGCACGAAAATTTTTATTCTGTTTGAGAAGTTTACGAAAATAAAACTTGAGAGAAATGCTTGGAATGACTCGATTTTTCCGATCTGCCGAACACCGGATTGAGACTCACCTCTCCACGTTAAGTATGTTGCTGCATTCACCTGTGACGTTCTTGGCAGAGATACGCGTTCTGTTGTCGTAGAGAGGTCGCACCAGTTGATCACTGTTCTTCGTGTTAGACCATAGCTGCATTACGATCTCCTCGTGGACCAGAAAGAAACCCATCACACGTCAGTAAGGATGGACTTTCAAAAACGTCAAAAGTAGTACTAAACATGTTTGAATGTGTTAGCTGTCTACAAATACGAGTTGCCAAAATGCTCTTTTTGATCACACTTTCTCAGGAATCATTGGTTGTATTGTGGGCAAGAGTCTAGCATTAACCAATCAACAAAACAAACCATTGTGAGTTTATACTAATACATTCTCAACGTCACATCTTTTACCAATATAAGTTCAAATTGTGATAACGATGGTTCAGTAATGTGTAAGTATTATAAAAACGAAACTACTATTATCATCGCCCTTCTGCTTGGAGTTAATTCCATTTCATTGAAGTATTGTCTTTAATCGAGAGTTAAGATGAACGACAGCCATTGTATATTTATATTCTTTTATCATCGAATAAAGATGCTGTTTTAACTATATATTAGTCGTCGTCAATTATCTCTTTCATTGTCATGAACGCATCTAAATATAAATTAAGATAAACTAATTGGGGTTACTCTGCTTTATTGGATATATTACGATCGACTGGTATGACTCTGAAAACCAACGATTGATAAGAGAATGAGTCAATTTACTGACGATACAGTTGGATGAGCATGCGCAATGTCATGCAGAAACAGATCATCTTGAATGATGACTTGTCGTCATTAACATCTACCCTTCGTTTACATTTTGAATGAAAAAAGAACCCAGCGGGAGCAACCTCCCGAAACTTTCTCACCTTACGACCAGTTGTTAGGGGGGGGGTTTGTAAACACTTGATGGTAAATATTACTGAGGTATTTAAGCCTAGTTATTTGTTAGAAAAAAAATTATGAATAATTGATTTACAATGAACATATAAAATTCATGAATTCCGTAAAACTTAATATTTTTCAAAAGAATTGGTATGTCATAATTTTACGGCCTGTCCACAACTTGTTTAACGTTTTGAATACGAGAATTTTGACCGATATCTGCAAGATTTCACCATACCTTCTATCTGGATGTCAGAGAGCGAAGTTCCAATTAGTTTGCCATAATTTCCAGTGCGTGTTTGCTCGCTGAATTTCTTAGTGGCGCAAATGTGGTCAAACGGCATACATACTAACGATAAGTAAACAAGTATGCGATTATAAGACCCTACCACAGTCAGCCCCCTTTGTCCGTTTACTTAAACTTTTAGATACAAACCCCATTCATCCGACGTAAACTGCGCGCAAATTTTGCTCCTCAGCTATTCAAGTTTTGGATTTGTGTTCGCATGATCCAGGACAGACGAGACATTTCCGTTGACGAGTTTTGTCCAAAAATTTGGAAGAAACACAAATGTATGTTTAAAGATATCAAATACATTTCATCCCCATGCCTCTATATTTCAGATTATCGTGTTCACAGCAGCATGATCCATTGGTTGTTCAGGTTCCGGGAGGTCAGAGCAGTGGAATTCGTCAAATCACGGTTCAAGACCTTGAATTACAATACTCCTCTTACTGAGAAAGTAAAAAATGCACTGAATTCGAGGCTTTGGCGCTGTAACAAGCACGAAATAAAAGACACTGTCATATGAAAACGTTTTCCAAGTTTTTCCTTGAAAGTCCTCAGTTAATAGGCTATGGAATTGTCCATTCGTAAATTGTAAAGACCTATATCAGATGCGTGGAGCATTCTTTTTTGAACAAACTCTATCAATGCTTAACTAACATACCAGTATGCGATATTTATTAATTCACTTGTAAAATAAAAAATTACTTAAAGCAACTAAATATATTCAGTAGATAAAAAGGCATAAATGACATTTTAGATCCTTACTTTAATAATGCTAACGAAGAGTAAATTATTTTAATGTAAGACGGAAAGAAAATTAAATAAATTATATAGGGTTTAAAATTGGTATTTTCTTAGGAGTCAACATTGTACATTCGGGAATTTTTTAAATCAATCAGATAATTATATCTCATGCTTGAAAATCAAAAGTATGTAGAATGGCCTATATACATTGATATTATCATCAAAAATCTGGTTAATTCTTACATTTCTCCAAGATAGTTGAGCAAAGTCCAGTTTTATGTTAACATTAGAGACTCAAATTTATTTTTCATTTGCGAGAAGGAATCGACATATGGGACTACATTCGTATTCCAGGGCAATCTGCTGACAAAATACTGCCTTGGTTAAGCTTTAAATTTAGAGTGTATTTAGAGAAGGCTAGACAAGTAAGATTTTTTGATCATAACTTTTAAGGTATACGCTATTTCCTTTCATGGGTTACTTTTTTTTTAAATGTATGATGTACGGTTGCCTAAATAATGCTTGAGCCTCTAAAACTGAGCCAAAATAATCTAGAATACACAACTTGGAGTGACACAATATCCTAAAAACTGCACATAGATTAGAAACAAAGAATATACCGTTCAATATACAATTTCTTATATGCAATTGAATGAATCCCAGTCTACTAGGCAAATACTCGTAAATTTTGTTTCATTTCATTTGGCTTAGTTCTGTAAATAATCTAATAGATTTTCTTCACTGAAAAAGATATCAAGAAATAAGTAATGACAGTTTTATTTGCTAGCGGTGAAATCTTTTACTCAATGCAATGGGGCAATCTTCTTATATTTCTTACAATAACTTATATTTCTGGCAAAGCCTATCCCAGGGGATAGGAAACCTTTTTTTGTACTGAATACCACATGAGAGTCGGCATTGCAAAAGGCGGCTGAGCAGATCTTAAGGTTATGTTTTATTTTAAATCTTTTGCTTTATTTTATTTAAAATCTTTTACTTAAACTTAGATTCTTAGCTAGAATATCAAAGGTTTTTTCTGTGCTTTGGATAATTGGCATTTTCTCTTACAGACATATCTTATATTTCATACAATTGTAAAATAACCTAGTAGTAGCGCACATAGAAACTCGTTCCCCACCTAGGTCTAATACACTATTAGATGCACCAATACTGCTTTCTATGTATCAGCTTAACACAATAAATTCGTCAAATCTTTTGTCATTTAGAATAAGAGTTGTAGCATCAGATTTAGTTTTTAGTAAAAGAATGTGTACATTAAAAGGTAAATCTTTAATAATAAAATAATTTACTCAATATAAATTATCAAAATTGCATTTTCCTCAAATTAATAAATTAAAAATCTAATACCACTCTCTTCTTACAGTTAAACTTTAGATAATTTAAAAATAGCTTAAAAGATAGGCTACCCTAATATTTCCTAAAGTCGAAAGTAAAAAGGTTTGAAAGAGTTTTGTTCTTCAGGTAAATATGTTCAATTTCTCTACATAGATAGGGAGCTAGGAGCTAAGCTTCTGATTTTTTCTTACTTTGTTCTGTTTATTTTTTATAACGTCCATGTATTCTTGCTTCTATTTTGCAGAGGGATAAATATTTACATTTCTTTGTTAACCTCTCTATTGGTTTTGTTTAGGAATTTGTTAGTTTCATTTTTCCTATATTTCAGTTCATGGACTAGATTCAGGCCTGACAAAGGATATTTGAGCTATTCATTCATTCTTCTGACAGAAATTTCATTTAGACTTTCCGATGGCGGTGGCTCTTGACAGAAGTTCCTTATTCTGCGTTCTTTCCATTTCTACCATTTGTTGTATTTTTTTACTTTCTAATTTTTCTTTTATGTGTTTTTTAAGTTATTAGAGATTTTTTTGTTATTATACATCTATGATTGATTTGTTGTTGAGTGTATTAAAAAAATTGACTGGTCAATCACTTTGATGCTTGAGTTGGGCACTCAAAGGGTTAATTTGTTATCATTATTTTGTTTACTTATTCTGTTTCTTCTATATACTTTTCTTTTTTTAATTTTTTTTTTTGGTTTTCTTTCGATAAAATACTAAGATTAAAACGGAAAAATATATAAAATATCGCATTAATTAAAATACAGAATATTACTTTCTTATTTGAAATCTAATGAAACAGAGACTAATTACATAGAAATATAAATAATGAAGAATCTTACCACTCTCTAAAGCAAGGGACACTTGAGAGTTGTCAAAGGAGGAAAAAAAATATGAATTTCCCTGACAGTTTCAGGCCATGGCACTCTGGAAAAAGAAAAATAAACTATGGAAGTAAGTACTAACCATCCTTTCAATGATCATTCTTTTACATCTAAAAATTTTTTTTCAATCCTTTCATATTGATAATCGATTTACTTCACTGTATTGATTCCTGTTAATTATTTTCCTTCCTTGAATATAATATATTTACATTATTCTCATATGTTGCAATTTAAATTTTACCCATATTCATGTTTTATTTATATTCATCAACGCAGAATGAAACTTTTCTTGTGGTTTTAATCTGCTATTATACCAGGGTGAGAGCCTGTGTGGCCTTTTTTGGGTTTCTTAGCGGCATTAGCGAGTTATTTACGAATTTGCGTTGAAATAATTCCTGTCTGTAATACAAAATAATTACAGAACATATGCTTAGGATTCTGTGTAGTCCTTTTAACCAACTGCGGAATTTCTTGAGGACTTTCGGTGCAAATTTTAAAAAGTTTCCCACACCTAATTATGCATATTTTCAGTTCACTGATCATTTCGAGAACTTTTAATCTATACACCTTCTCAGCTCACCAAATCTACAGTATACCCCAAAACACTACAGGCATTGTGCATAAAATTTTTCATTTTCAGAAATCCTTAATTATTAAACTTTAAAATTTTTTTTGAAAATTATTCTACAGTGATCTTTTCGGACCAGAGGCTGTGAGACGGATAACGAAATCTTTTATTTATAGTAACGCGATTTCACTGCATAATAATATATACAAATTATGTTTAATTTTTCAAAACGATCCATATAAACTTCAGTATTATTGGTACGAAATGACGGATTATGTTGTTCAGACGATAGTGGATATCAGAAACTGACGGTTAATCAAGTTTTATTGAATATCTTTTGCAAATATCTGGTCATCCTCATCTCCATATTTCCAAGCCTATTTTAAATCATCACCAAATATCTAAATGAGGAAATATCCTTTCTAGTAGTAGAATTGAGATAATTTTTTCCTATAAATGTTATAATCTTTGAAAACTGTCATAAACTCAATTCAGTTTAACTTCGATTAGGAGGTGCGAGATTCCAGACTCTGCAATCCCTTCATTCTTTATTCGACCTATTACTTCATGGCACGGATCGTTTTGAATGATTTTTTTTTTATCCTTTAAAATTATGATCGATAGTATTGTTCAATCATCTAAGATGAAACTTTTTTTATTACCAGGGGTCGATCCAGGTTTTTTTTAGGGCCACATTTTTGTGGAAAAAAAATTATTTTTTTGTGAAAATAAAATATTTTTGAATTTTTTTTTTATCATTAAAACTAATTTTAGCAATCATATTTCTATATTTTATGTGAATTTGGAGTTTCGTGAAGGGGCTTTTATGAATTTGAATTTAGAAGGGGCCGACCCATGATTACTTTCGTTAGCAAGTTTTCTCTTTAAACGTTTAGCCGCCTTCCCACTCGATCAATTCTAGACATTTCAATGTCAAGAAAAACGTTATGACGTCACGGTGCGTCGCTTAAAACCACAGGAGAAAATATTTTAATGATAGAAATCCAATTTACAATGATTCAAGGAGAATCAAATCAAACGTCCGAACAATGAAACTAACAGAATTTGCTTTCGAAACAAAATTAGAATTTCAGTATTTCCTTACACTTCCTTATAAAGAAGAAGAATCAAGAAGGGGTATCGCAATAAAGAAAATAATTTAAAATTATATTTATACTATATACTGTTATTATACTATAGTGAGAAATTACTGTTTGTGATAAGTTCTGTCATAAAATTAGAGGAGAAATATCTATGTGTAGTTTTACTTAGAAGGATTATTGAAACAAAGTATTGTAATTATCATTGCGATGTTTAGTTAGTTAGAAAAGAATTTAGAATATTTAAAATATTCTAAGAATTCTAATATCGTATTGAAATTATTAACATTATATTTGCAAAACGATTTTGAAATCTCTTTAAAATGTAGACCTATATTATTGGGTGTACGGCCAGCGTACAGGGTGATTACTAAATATTCATCAGGATTTGAAATGATATCACTTCAAAATATAAATCACTCTCCGTTGCTCATCGAGAATGAAGAAGTTGTTAATTTTGAAAATTTCCATTATATCACATTTCCACTTGAGCCATCAGATAGAACACACTCATTCTTATATTAACACCGAAGGAAAGAAGTTTGAACTAGAAAGGAGACTTCTTCGGACACTTCAAAGACACTAACAGACAAACCCAGATAGCAAAAGCTTGTTTGAAAGGTTTGGAAACCCTTGTCGTCAGCAAGGGCAAGGGTTTCAAGGTTTCCATGGCAAGGGTTGAACCTTTCGAGCAAGGTGGGAAAGGTTCGCTAGATCAAAACAGAAACAAGATTTTAGTAGATTTTCCCAAGCTTTATTACAACTTTGTTTCGGGCTTCCTCAAGCTTGTTTCAGGCTTTCCTCAAGCTTGTTTCAAGAATTCTTCAAGGAACATTGTTAAGGTCGCTCCTCCGTTGGCGGACAAAATAAAACCCCTCCCTCTCCTACAGAGGGTCAACCCTCCCTTTTCACCCCTCACTAAAGCCTTGCTCTCCACAAACTTCAAGGCCCTCCGAGCCGTGATCAAACCCGTGTTCATGGGTTGGAAGACAAACGCAATAACCACTATACTGGGACGGGACTGCACGATGGGACAGGTGGTTCATAAAAAGCTTTCACGTCAATTTTTTGAGATGGTTTCCGAAACGGTTTGCGCGGAAATGCTTTCGGGACAACCTATGGAAAGTGTGGCAAAACCTTTCCGCAACCTTCTTTGCTATCTAGGAAAGGCCTTTTGTGTTTGAAATATGCGAAATCTTCATCGCTTTTCAATTGCAGCTACACACAAAAAATATGTAACCGATTAGCTTATCGTTAGAGGCATACTACGTTAGTTTCAATATTCAAGGATGCTGGTTTGTTGGCGTAGAAGAAAGAGGCTGCCCGGAAGACAAGTGTTTCACTGGTTATAGCGGATACAGTTAAAGACTATTTCCACTATAGTCCGCAGAAATGAAGACACCAAATGAAGTTTCGTGACATTGATATAAGGCATCGTTTTGGGAAGAAATGGACTACGTCTGGATGTGCATTGCGTAACGAAAGGATCTCATGTACAACATCTTAACTATTCGAAAAAATAATTGAAATGTTTTCCTTTTTCATGAGGTATTGTTTATTTTCATAGTTGTAATATTTTTTGAAATGCAGCGAATTGAGAACTCAAATGATTATTTTGTAATTACCCTGTAGTTAATCGATTTTTGAACCAAGATTCTATAATACATCATTCTCATTAGTAGCTGTCCTTTGAAAGACGTTCTGAAGGTGTATATTGCATATTCATAGTAGTAGCTCTGTCATTTGTTGGTGAAATAGATTCATCAAAAGAATTTATACTCTTATGATTTCGTTAAGTTTAATGTCACTATCAGAAATGATAAAAAATAAAAACGGCGATAAAGTTATAGAAAAAAACCATGATCATTCAAATAAATTGAAATAAAAAACTAGAAAAGAATAGAATCAAAATGAAACAAAACAAAGAAGGTTGTCATTTCCAAAATCGATGCTTTACTAAAAAGTAAAGAGAAACAAAGATAAATTTCCTGCACTGATGATACTAAACAGCATACACGAATGAACTGCTAACAGAAAACTCAAACATATGTGACCGGAATAGCGTAGTAAGAAAATCCTACATCAGTATTTTTCCGACGAGTTCATTTCCGGACTTTGAAATACATTTTCGAACGAATAAATGTTGCGTAAAAGCACAAATTCCGGAAGCAGATAAAGGTCAATGATGCAAGAGAGAGAAAATGTTTTCTGTCAGTGACTGATGTACCTCATAGATATATCACAGAACCGTTGGGAGTAGATCACAGGCGCTATGTTTATAGGAATAAGAGGGTACTTAAAGAGATGTTTTCTGTCAGTGACTGATGATACCTCATGAAATATATCACAGAACCGTTGGGGTAGATCCGGCCTATGTGTATAGGGATAAGAATGCTTAAATAGAGATGTTTCTGTCAGTACGCTGATGTACCTCATGAATATATCCACAGAACCGTTGGGGTAGATCCTGAGCGTTATGTGTATAAGGATAAGAGGGTACTTAAATAAGATGTTTCGTGTAGTGCGTGATACCTCATGGAATATATCACAGAACCGTTGGGGAGTGAGATCTGAGGCATGTGTTTATAGGATAAGGAGTACTTAAATAGAGATAGTTTCTGTCAGTGACACGATGTACCTCATGGAATATATCCAGAACCGTTGGGGGTAGATCCTGAAGCGCTATGTGTATAGGGATAAGAGGGTGCTTAAATAGAGATGTTTCTGTCGAGTGACGCTGATGTCCTCATGAATATATCACAGAACCGTTGGGGTAGATCCTGAGCGCTATGTATAGGAAGGAATGAAGAGGTACCTTAAATAAGATGTTTCTGTCGAGTGACGCTGATGTACCTCATGGAATATATCACAGAACCGTTGGGGTAGATCCGGCGCTATGTGATAGGGATAAGAGACTTAAATAAAGAGATGTTTCGATCAGTGACGCTGATGCTACTCATGGATATCACAGAACCGTAGGGGTAGATCTGGCGATGTATAGGGATACAGAGATTGCAATAGAATGTTTCTGTCGGTGACGCTGATGTACCTCATGGGTATACACAGAACCGTTGGGGTAGATCTGAGCGCGATTGTATAGGGATAAGAGGGTACTTAAATAGAGATGTTTCTGTCAGTATGACAGTGATGTACCTCATGGAATATATCACAGAACCGTTGGAGGTGAATCTGAGCGCTATGTGCTATAGGATAAGTGCTAAATGAGATGTTTCTGTCAAGTGACGCTGATGTACCTCATGGAGTATATCACAAGACATTAGGGTAGATCCTGAGCTATGTGTATAGGGATAAGAGGTACTTAAATAAGAGATGTTTCTGTCAGTGACATGATGTACCTCATGGGTATATCACAGAACGGTTGGAGTAGATCCTGAGCGCGAATGTGATAGGGATAAGAGGGTACTTAAATAGAATGTTTCTGTCGAGTGACGTGATAGCCTCATGGGTATATCCGAACGTTAGGGTAGATCAGCGCTATGTAATGGGGATAAGAGTTTAAATAAGATGTTTTGTCGGTGACGCTTGTTACCTCATGGGATATATCCGGACCTTGGGTAGATCCTGAGCGCTATATGTGATAGGGATAAGAGGGTACTTAAATTCTCCATGCTTAATAAGTAGGTGTCAGGCAACCAGATGTATCTGTGTGCATCAAACCCATTCAGGTACCAGGTGTTTCCTCCCATCGTCGAACTTGAGTCAGGGGATCGGCAAATTTTTCAATAGGAATTCTATATTTCTGAAAGAAAAAAGAATAAATCAATAAAATTCAGTCTACTTACGTATAGAAAATATAGCTTTTATTTTGAGGATATATGAATTACGATTATACCAGTTATTTCTCATTGGTAAAAGCTATTTAAGTATCACTGTTTCATTTTAAGTGGCACGAATGAGTGATACAGGAAGATTGCTGATGAAGAATTGATGCAAAACGATTCAGAGGGTGGATTCAAGTAGACTAGTGTTGAGTTTTGAAGTTGCAACAGAGCTTCTTAAAAGAGTCCTCACAATTTTTGGACCGTAGTTATATGTGAGAAGGATGGCACCTAAACTGGAACCTCCCCACCAGTCAACATGCCACAGATCCCCTCTGGGCGGCAGATTTGGTTGGTTGAGTATCCAGACTTATGATCCTTAGCTTCCGAAGCCCAGATTCTGCCACCAGACAGTATAGAAACTCTTAGTTATTTTCAGAACGTCCTGTTGTTTAGTAGAGGATCTCCGACTTGTTATTGGAAGATCACAGTTTTAATCCCGATTACATTTAAAACTCTTCGTGTGTGGTGAGACGTACACTTTAATCTGTTATTAAAGGTAAAATATGCTCACCATTGGTGCGGTGTGGTGTTAGGAGAACTTTTGCGTTTAGAAGACTAGGACGTCAACCTTTGCGTCGTCCTAGTCTTCTAAGACACAGTTCAAATTATTTAATAGTAAACAGTGTGAAAAGAATTGCCTAGTAATTTATTAAGGTTAAAATGAGCTTAAATTTAACGACTTACGCTTAGATTGTTTCTCAGCAAATTCCAGATCTCTCTTAGATGAGAATCACCGCGAAGTTGGAAGAAATCTTTCCCGTTTCAAGCCCTTGGACAATTAGATACATGATTTCTTTAGACTCCTTGTAGATTTTTAAATTCTTGTCTTCTATCAGTAGCACTAAACCAGATTAGCTTGTTTTAGTTTGAAAAAGCACTGCAAATCTGCAAGCTTGCAGCAAGGTTGACACGACAAGAGTGCAAGCGCAGCCAGTCATTAACAATCTTCGAAGTCATCCAGGCGAACTTGCCTGAAGCCCACGTCAACTCGTAGCAAACATAGCACAAACGCGTACGAACTCAACCTCAGTTAGAGCTCCGGCAATGCGGTAAAGCAGGAGCTCTAAACCACTCAGCCGATGACTGCGAGAGGAGAGATAGATTGCTAATAATCAGCGTAACAGATTTATTTTAAACTCTTTTCTTGATTTCATTAATTTTTTAAATTTTTGTATTTGAGAACATGTTTGAAATCAAAGAGAGCGATTTTCGCTAATAACTACGTTTGCTAGTAGAATAAATTATGAAATTAGGGTTCAAAAGTAATTACTTTTAAAATGGGACAAAATGAAGTTATTATTTTTCAACAAATGTTGACTGTTTCTAGAGTTTAATTTTGTATAAACGTTAAAATTTCAACATTAAGAAAAAAGACGATGTTTTCTTGAAAGTGCGAGTTTTATATTTAGTAAAAGATGGAAATTGTTTCAATTTTTTTTTATAAAAAGTTAGTTTTTACAGATTATCATTGATTTATTGAATTAATAAAAGAAGAAGGTCTGGAGATGCTATTAAAATCGGATGTTTTAGAACAGAGACAAAGATAATTATCTCTTTGTGCTATCATCTTTGCATCAAGCTTGTTTTGGAAACTCACGCAAGCTTGCATTATAGGAGAGGTGGCGCTAGTTGTCATGGTGAACTTATGTGGCAAACTTTTTGCAAGCGAGGGTGGCGTTTCTGTACTGTTGGTTTGCCACAAGTTCGCTAAGCTTGACGTCATTTGCCATGACAAGGTAATATCAAATAAAATCGACTTATCCAAACGCACGTGCTCTCTGGAAACCACCATTCACATATATTTTTGTAAAACGACAGGAGTAATACTATCCACAGGATGACTGGAGAAAAACAGATGTGAGTCGTTAGGAGTGGGAAGACTCTAACGGCATGGAATTCAATGTATGTATCAAATTGTAAGCTCTATTGTTACAACGTCTAAACTGTCTATAATGAAAAGGATAACTTCAAAAATTTTCAAAAGCGTTTTCATTTTATTTCAAAATTATGGGTTGAGGGCAGATTCTCATCTCGTGGTTACTTCCACTTCCTGAGCTTATTCCACCTTCATGTGTCATGCATGGGCAGTTTTCTGTTTTGTTTATTTTTTTGAGTAAGTAGAACTTCCAGGAGGACCGATTTCCGGTGTAATGCTCGTCGAAAGGAAAAACCGGAAGTGGGTCCGTAACTCCGAAAGTTCTGTGACCTAAAATAAACAAACAGAAAACTCATTAAACCTAATGTACTCTAAGTATGGCATCAAGAGAGTTTGGTATGCATATTTACGGATCTATAGGTTTGGATTGGTCGCTTTCATTGGCCCTCAGCACGTGACTTCGCTTGCTTCTGAATGATGTCGCAAGGCCCTTCGATTTTGTCTTAGCTATTTATCATGGAGAAACCAAATTATCTTTGTCTTGAATTCGTCATTCCTTTAGAAATATCCAAAAATCGCAATTAAAAGATAATTTTGGTTTCTCCATGATACAATAGCTAGACAAAATCGAAATCAAACTAAACGCTGCTCTATGACATCATTCAGGCAAGCGAAGTCACGTGACGCTGAGCCAATGAAAACAACCTCAACCCAAATCCATGTGGATCCTTAAATATGCGTTGTAGAATTCCAGCTGAGCATTTTGGAAATTCGTTCGATGCACCACTTTCCTGCTGTCCTTTTATGAACATGATTCAAACTAGAAAATCTTAGGTATTAGGCTATTATTTAATTTACAAACAATAAAAACTACTTTTATCATTTGCATAAATTTACAAGTGTGTCCCAGCAAGCTAGAAAAACCAGCGGAGTGGTCTCCCTAAACTTTCTCGTATACTTTCTAAGTGGAATTCGTCAAAATCAGTTCAGATTTTTTTGACGATTACAATACTTTTATAGTATATTTCGTATACGAGAAAAGTAAAAAAACAAACCTAATCAAATATCTGTTGCCACGTTTCAAATATTACTTTGAACAGGGTGCGACAAAATAGGCAATGCAATGAATACTAAAAGCGAAAATTCTGCTTTGGAATTGAATTCCCAAGAAAACAATTTATACTACCACAACCGTAACAATTGCAAAAGCGTGTGAATGAAGATTTGCTGAAATAATGAGATCGGTTTGATTTACAACCAAAAAAAATTATTAACAATTGATGTTTGAAAACATTATTTATTAAATAAAATTTACAACAATAACAGTTGCTACCCAATACGCATGCGCAGAGAATCGGATTAAAGGAAATTGAATATGCAATTTGAACGCCTCATTTTGACAGTGTTTAGCCCAAACTTTCTTACGGACTTACATTCATAACGATAAAACTGTGTAATTTTTTATCCATTTAGCTAATCAAGTTTTTTGAGTTATAGCGTTCACATGACCGCGGACAAACAAATAGACAGACTTCCCTTTGACTGGATTTTGTCCAAATTTGATAGAAACCTACAAATTATGCTTAAAGACCACATACCAAATTTCATCCCCGTAGCTCTAATAGTTTCGAGTTATCGTGTTCACATGACAGACACACACAGACAGACAGACACACAGACATATTCCAAAATTGTGTTTTTCGGACTCAGGGCAGGTCTAAAACGTGGAGATTCATCAAAATCTCGAGTTCAGATTTTTTGACGATTACAATACTTTCTCTTTGTATACTTCGTAACGCAGAAAGT
>BGPR01001837.1:133491-153962 GCA_013235015.1 Araneus ventricosus | reverse complement strand
AAAAATGGATTGACGGTTCGGATGTAAACAGAATAACTTCATGTTGGCCAGTAAGCTTTAAACAAATATTATTTATCATTTGTTTAATCAAGTGAAGATCATTCTTTGTCATTCCAATTCGCAACTCACCTCATCGCTACCCTTATATAGCATAGCCGCTTTTTTAATGGAGTTCGGGAAAAAGATTTTGCTTTGACTTTTAAAATTCGCTCCCTGCTATGCGAAGTGTAATTCCAATCTTCTAACGTTTCTTGCCAAGGACGCCAAATACAATCTCTTTCAGATAATTTCACCCAGCCTGCTTTTCTCCTTCTTTGGCAGAATCCTCATCTGGGATAGGATTCGAAACTAGGAAATGCATTTTGATATTCTTTATGTTTCTTCAAAATGAAACGTTAGTAAAACAAATAAAATCTTACAATTTTTCCATCACTCGGAAAAATAAAAATTTAAAAAATGCATTTAGCTGTTGATCTAAAATTGAAACTATTGCGATCACAGCTTATTTTAGTCAACAAATAAATAATTTTCTTCCATAATTCTATCTGGCAGCTTTCCATTATTTCGAAGTGAAGATATTTTATCGGCGACAAGCCTGTATCGGAGAGTTTTACAGTTGAGATAACTAGAGAAAAATGGCAGACAGTCTTCGTGCATTTCTCTACAATCACTTTGGTTTTATTTCTCAAAGATTAAATGCTAGATAAACTCTTCTAAAGAGAAAAAAGAAGAAAGAGAGCTATTTGTCATTTCTTGTTTTTGTACGATAAATAAATAATGACAAACCTTAAAATTGTGAAAGCAATTCGAAATTTTATTTTGCAGATTACTACATCTAAACAAATTATTTTTATTTCCTTCTAGACAACTGCTTTAAATCACATTATTCTTATACTACTTTCAGAATGAACAATTTAATGTACATTAGCAAATACGAAAAATGATAGTTGCCGATAACACTGTGGCACTTGTGTCTAGTTTTCCCCTGATATTCTAGCCGACGTCATTAGCCATAATAAATGATTAATTGTGTAATTTTAGTACATTAATGCAAATTAAACTTGAGACATGGAGCTTGGCTAATAGAGTGGAGTGAAAAAAAAAACGAAAGTCTCAAATTTGCCATACCTGTATGGAAAAAGTTGCCTATTACAAAGCCTATTTATAACTAGAAAATCATTCCTCACGGTTTGATGGGTTCAAATTGCCTCTTCATTCGAGAGATTTCCCTTCAAATTTGACATGTTTAAATAGATATGTATGCGTGAGAAATGTTTAACATTGATTGAAAACAAATAAAATAAACATATGTTTTATGGCAGGAAATATTTTTTTTATTTACATATTATTTAAATATTTCTTTATTCAAAAAAACCTCTTGGTGAACAACAATCCGTGTGAAGTATTTTTCGTTGTTTAATAATTTTCCTTGTACTTCAGATGTCTTTGTGTAAATTTTAACGTCATTGGGAATCCTAGACCTTGAAAGTGCAACATAGAGCTGTCCATGGGAAAAGACAGGCTCATCGAGGTGAATTCCAACATGATCGAAAGTTTGCATCTGCGATTTGTTGATAGTCATCGTGTAAGCTGGAATTAACGGGAACTGGCGGCGGTTGAAAACGGGTAGATTCACGTCACTGGTGGCTAATTTAATTCTTGGCAAGAAACAACGATTGCATTCAGATACAATTTGGCGTCCAAACTATATCACGTTCATGATATGCCACTGACGTAATTTACTACTTTCTGTTAAAAAACGGAAATTAATTTGAAATATAGGATTAATATAATTTAAAATTTCTCGGGAACTATTGATCATAGTGAGATAATTTTTATATCAATCGATAGAAAATTTTATTTCACTATTTTAGAGCTATCAAATTTGAAATTAGGACGACAATTACTCTTTTAAATTTAAAATTACTGAAATTTAGGTTCTCTAACAATGAAATAATGCTGTTTAACGTCTCGCAGTGCTATGGCGCGAGTTTTATTGTTGGTGCCGTCAGAGCGTTACCGGAGGATCTGGGCTATTATATTAGTAATATGAAATCTCAGCTAAATCAAACTAAATTTTTGGTTGCCCTAATAACTTTAAAATTTAGTTATTTCGCCTTAATTTTCACAAAACTAACAAAAGCACATTCATAAATTATAATAGTTATAATTTCAAACCAAGAGTGGTTGAAATTAAACTGTGAGAGAAATTAAAAGATTTTACGGATCTCCCTTCTCTTTCAGCTAATAAATGCATAATAAAATAAGAATAAATGCAGCACAGGCTTGCGAACAGAACTTGTGTTTCTGATAGATCAACAGAAGTTCTTATAAATGCAGATTAGCAAAGACGATTTTTCTAAAATAGTCTATCGTAGTCAAATCAGGAGGGTAAGGAGATCCCAAAAAAAAAAAAAAAAAAAAAACCCTCAGTGATTTGAATAGGAAAAATGAGGGAAAACACTCTTCTTCGGAGAATTGGCATTTTGGCGACCTAAAAGACAAGAGTTTATTATGGTTAAGGAAGTAAAGAGGGTAACAAGAAAGAATATAAAAGAACAGCATGTTGTTCTAATTTCAGAACCAGTATCTATGGGTCTTGGCCATGTCACTCCTATATCTAGCGCTTCCCATGGTATGCAAGCAATCATATTAATTTTTTTTAGAAAAAAGTTGATATTTCTAAGTTACTGATGTTAAGTTACTAAGGTTCTGATGGTACAGGGGTTAATACAGGTTCTAAAAAATGGAATCTAAGACAACTAGAGCTTTCTATGGGACATCCTCTTCAATTGTTTGTGTGTTACATGCGAATGAATTGCCATTACGTTATCTATTGCAACATTTGGACGTAAAAACAACTGAGCCAAAACGATACTGTGGAGAAATTGGAAAAAAATATTAGAATTTTATGAAAAACGTCTGTAATAAACTTTGAAAAGATAGAAATAACTTTGCCTGATGTTGCCCTTAACGAACTTAATACAGGTTAACGTTGTCTCTGCAAAATGTGTACAGGAATATTAAAAGAAAGTGTTTCATTAAGCCTGTCACCAAAGGACCCAGGAAAAATGAGTCCTTTCAGGTCCTTATCGATAGCAAATAGAATTTTGAGGTTATATTTTCAACAAAAGGGGCCCATTAGGCAGCTTGAAAGTTTTAACAGAAGTATGTTATTCGAGTTCACCCATGCGCATGATTTGGTATTAATACTCGTTCATCTTCTCGGTACTGGAGTCTCAACACTTTCACAGCATAATAAAAAAAGGCGATTTCTGCTTGAAGAGTTAATGAGCATAATAGATCAAGTATTGCAAAGAATGTGCATATTATGGTCATCCAGAAAACAGGAATGGCGCTAGAGTTTGCCCGACAGGGGGCACGACCTGCTGTACGGGGGGATGAGTGTAATGAAAATGGTCTTAAATTTTCTGCCAGATTATTATTTATCAACTACAGTTGAATACCCCGTACAAATATTTTCTCCGACGGGATACGAAATTTTTTCCCCGATGGGGGGGGGGGCAATGGCCCCCGGTCCCCCTCTGGCGCCACCCCTGCCAGAAAATATTTTGGTGGCATTGTTCGCCGACAGTCGAAAGCACTTGAAAAAGTTAGGCCTTCGTATTTTAAAGAGGACAAATAGCTAAAGTAGAACGAGCTGTTCATGAATTTAAAATTCCTACGGTAAATTTCTAGGCCGATGGCAGCATAGATCTGATTGGCTGGCATTCAGTCACACTTACTGAACTGCCACCCATAGTACCTATTTCTGATAATGGATTTAAGGTGCTGATTTCGGGGCGTTCCTGCTGAAATTGGTATTTTAGGATTTCCATCTCATTCACAAGCAGTAGAGAGCTGCTTCAGATGAGTTGCTGAATCATCAGCTGAGGTGTGTGGCTGCGCTGCACGAGATGGATTCATAAGATGAAGAATAGCACCCAGAATGGCATTACCCAAATTTGAAACCAAAAGTCGACATCTCCAAGTTCTGTAAGGCAATTATTCTAAATGTTAGGGAACAAGCAAAGGGTGGAACTCCATACGATGCACCTCTATGCGGTGAGTTCTGGGTTGTTTTCACACAGAACCAGAGGGAGTGTTCTCTCCTAAACTTTCTCGTATACTTCCCCAAAAAGGTGCCGTTTCCCCTTCCCCCGCGTGGCTAAAAAAATTCGAACCTACAGTTACCCAGAATCCTATGACTATCAGAAGGTTTTTCATTATAGTGATTGAAAAATATCTGGGTAAAGAATCAAATTCAAAGAGATGCGTACCGATTTTCCGCTCTTGACAGCTCAAGGACAAACTGACTCGCGTGCACAGAAGATTGCTTCCAGTACGCATGCGCGTGGAGATAACGGATTCTTTTCAAAAGTAAATTATACAGATCGACAGACAGTCAACCCTTTGACGGATTTGGCCCAAAATTTTATACGGACCTACATTCATGACGATAAAACCGTGTATCAAATTTTATCCATCTATCTATTTAAGTTTTTGAGTTACAGTGTTCGCATGACTGCGGACATACAAACAGACAGACTTCCCGCGGACGGATTTTATCCAAAATTTGAAAGAAACCTACAAATTATGTTTGAAGACCACATACCAAATTTCATCCCCGTAGCTCTAAAAGTCTTCGAGTTATCGTGTTCACAGACACACATAATTCCAAAATTGTATTTTTCGGACTGAGGGAGGTCTAAAACGTGGAGATTCGTCAAAATTTCGAATTCGAATTTTTTGACGATTACAATACTTTCTCTTTGTATACTTCGTATACGAGAAAGTAAAAAAGCGAAGAGGTGCATGAAAAATTCATAAATCTTAAAGATTTCTATGGAAACCTGGCAGCCAAAGATTACGTAGTAGGAAGTTCAAGTTTCGCTCTGATGATTACACTTATAGGTAGCAACTTTTCGACAGATAGGCTAATAAATTGTTTCGTCTACAATATTGTAGAGCCTACAATATTGCCATGATAGCTTCACGATATTATGCGGTATTCAGAATATCGGAAAACATCATGAAGTATTCGAACAATATCTTGTAATAATAGAGAATATTTCCAATTACCATTCTTCGAACTGTCTTTTGATCCGTAAAAACTTTTGATTCCTGTGACAGTTTAATTTCAACAACTCTTGGTTTGAAATGAGAGCTATTATAAATTAAGATTATGATTTTGTTGGTTTTGTGACAAATTAGGCGAAATAGCTGAATTTTAAAGTTATTTGGGCAGCCAAAAATTTCATTTGATTGAGTTGAGATTTCGTATTATAAATTGGCTTTGTAATAGGCAACTTTTCCCATGCAGGTGTTGCAAATTTACGACTTTCCTTTTTTTCACTCCACTCTATTGACTAATTCGCAGCTGATAGAACCACAATAAAAATTCGATTTAGCCAAAAATTAGAATTAAGAAAAATGGGCCTAAAAGTGAGAGAAAATGACAATTTTGAAAATAAAAATGGCATTAGAGATTTACTTTTTTACAGTTTTAAAAATTCTACATAAGTTATAAATAAACATAAATTATTTTTAATAAATAAAGTGATAATAAGTATAGTTAAAACTTTTTCAAAAATTTTAAATGATTATAATTTCATTAAATAACTAAGTAATTTTAATAAATAGTATATAAAAATTTTGTACCTAAAAATCTCTACTAATAATAAAGGCGATTCTGTGTGTGTTGGCGCTCTGTAGGGCAGACTACTGAATCTAGAGATACGAAATTTGGCACAAAAATACTTTGTCGAGTGGGAATGTGCACCTCAGAGCCCTTTTTGAAATTTTAATTAATTAAAAATTAAGCGAAATTTTGGCATATTTCCTTAATAACTTCCGAAAATATTACAGCACAAGAAATATTTTTAAACCAACTGAAATTGCAAAAAATTACCTTTCCAATGATATAAATTAAGTTGCCGTACAATGTTTTCTCGAATTTTAATAAATTTTTAAAAATATTTTTTGGCATAATTTACAACAATACATTTAATTGTTGCAACGCAACTCAAACCGTTTTCATTGTTTAAACAAATATTTATTTGCGCGTTTCTCTATCATTGTTGAAAGCTAAAGTAATATCTTAATGTTTGATGCCATGTTTTAATCAGCGTATTTTCATCCAGTTAACATGTGGCTGGAAGTAAAATGTGCCGCGCCATTTTAAAGTTAAAATCAAATGCATATTTTGCAAGAGGAATAAGAGTGAAATTGATGCCGACAATTTACAATTTGAATGTTGCATGACACAGCCATCTACTTGACTCTATTAGGGACGTCGTGCAGACAACGAACAGAACAGGTGCAAAGCTACTGAAAGAACATGGATTAAATGCCTATCACAATTTGAAATTGTTAAGGGAAACATGAATATCAAATTATGCATAAGAGATTCAATTTAAATTATATCCCGGCGAACAAGCTGCTCGCCGAAGGTGGCTAGTTTTACAATAAAACGGTACCATACAATACAAAATAAACAATACATTTCACAACTAATTGTTCAAACCATTTTTAAGTCGAGCATTTTTACTTTTTCTTTTCCTTTTTACTTTCTCATAGCTTTTTGTAAAGGAATTGTTTTGTAAACTTAATTCTGTAATCCCCGTGTTGCACACTTGGGGTGTACAAGAAGTAGTTCATGCTCAATAATGAATAAATAAGTATACAAGGTATTATAATCGTCAAAAAAAATTCATACTCGAGATTTTGATGAATCTAGAAATTAGACAATCTCGAGTTTGAAAAACCCATTTTTGGAATTACGTGCGACTGTCTATGAACATGATGTTTGAAAAACGCAACGATTTAGAAAGATGAAATTTAGTGCATGGTCTTAATAACAAAATGTAGATTTCTATCAAATTTTGGACGAAGTCCGCGTGCATGTGTACATTATAACTCAAGAAACGCAACGAGCAAGACAGATGAAATTTGGGTTATCGTTTTATCATCAGAATTTTAGACGTGATCAGATTTTGGACCAAATCCATCAAACGGCCGACGATCTGACGGTGTCTATTCTTGAGCATGTGAGCTCGGTGACTCGATACCGCATCAAGCTACTTAAGGTACTGTGTTCGGAGACATTTTTTTGAAAAATAACTTAACTTTTTGAATGTTATTTTTCAACTGCATATGTTTTAAAACTATGAAAATATTGTAAAATTAGGCTTTCAAAACAATATTCTTTTTTAAAAACTGAGAAATTTGAAGAAAAATGACTAAAATATTTGCCTTACGCTAACAGCCATAGACAAAATCATATTCTAAATATACATAAATCCTTGTAGGAGTACATTTTTATGGCAGTTATCTGTGTTATGCTCTAAAATATTTCTCGTACTTCAAAATAGTTTCGAGATATAGCTGAACATAGCTACTAAACTGGTAATTTTTCATAAAAAATGCTTTTCGTTTATATTTAAGCACTTAAAAATAACACTTGATTTTAAAATTGGCCTTATTTTTTAGAGGAAAACATCAAGCATATTACAAAAAACAATCTCAGAAAAATACTTGAATAACTTATTGAGAAATCATTGTTACGGCCGACAGTTTTCCTCAAAAATATCATTTCTTAGAAAACACATTTAAAGTTTTCATGCAACATGCAATAATGCTTACAGTTCGGTAATAAAACAGCTGTAACTCCATTTGTAATTCAAGTAGATTAAAAAGTGAGAGAGTTTTAGAAAGCCGATTAAACAGGCTACAAAATTGAGTCATAAATTTTTTTGATAATTTCATCAAAAACGACGATTTTAAACCAGTCGGATACCTTAAATGATGATTTACATAATCAATAAATAATACTAAGATACTCTTTAATAAATGATGAAATAAATTATCTTTAATAAATAACTCTAAAATACTCTTTATTAAGTGTTGGACCCAACAGGCCATAGGGAAGAGACCCGAACCCTATTAACACAAGATATTCCCCGATATTTCCACGATATTGCAACGATATTCTGAGTGCCGCACAACATCGTAAATATATCGCATGAAAATTGTAGAGCATCTCGTCCTATTCTTGGTTATCTTCTTGTATTACAAATCTTAAAACAGTTGCGCCATAATGAAAGCGTATTCTAGAAAGCCGACGCGGGAGAACACTTCCCCTAGTTCATTGAATAAATTGTTCAGCAGTGAAACCCTGGAATGAATAAAGAACCTTCAAAAATTATTCACTTAAATCTTTGAGGACACAAGGTACGGATGCATTTAACTAACGCAAAAAAATCAGAAATTCAGATGATATTTCATTACTAGGGGACTGGCTCTGCCCCCATTATTAACGCTCACCAATCACCAAAAGTATTGTGTAGCAATCCTTCCAGGTTTGCTATACAAACCATGCTCGCTTCGCTTGCTACAATGAGGATACTGTGAATCCTAAGCGAAAAACATTTATGTTTGAGTTTAATATATTTGTTGCCAAGTTCACCATAATCCCGCCAACCGTTTGAAAGCTCGCCAAAATGAAAACAATTTCAGGATTAAAATTTCTTTATTCCTTTTTTTGTAGTATATTTGTTGTTAAAATAAATTCAGATTTAGAAGTTTTTAAAATATTTAATTTACACTCACTCTTTTTCAAAACGTGTTACTCCAAATAATTTAGATTTTTGCCATTTGTAGAGAACAAATTATTTTTCGTAAAGTTAATAGATATTTTTTATTTCTTAATCTTCTTTCTTCCTAACTTCAATACCATATTTACGTCTGGAAAGTAAAATAACGAGTGGGCGTTTGCTATGGATTTTGCCGAATCCTAAAGCTAATTGTTTTTTGGGAGCCGCTCATTTATACAGATTTTAATCTTGATATTGACTTATAGACGATTTTCTAACATTACACAATCCAAGGAACCAGAAAAATTCTAAATTGCAGACGATTTCGAATAAAAAATTTCGAATAAGCCGTGTTCTATTGTACTTCAATTTGTTGAACATTTTGCTGGCTCATTTGTTGGACGAAAATGAAATCTAGAGAGGAGAAAGTTAAAGAAATCGTGTTTTACGATAAGCTTCTCATTGAAAGGAAGATCCTTTTAATTTTTGTAGAAGGTATCATTCTAAATCTGTATGAAGGCATTCTAAAAACCCTTTCAAGAGAGTTAACCGTTTAAGGTACAGTGAATCAAAAGAGAAGCCCTGCTGGCGCCGCAAAGCTTTCCATTTCAGGGACCATTTACCGTCTACGGCAGCGAGACGCTTTGTTTCATCACAGACTAATTTTGCCAGTCACTCCGTCCTTCAGGAATACTTAATGATGTCACTCTCATCGCACTAAGTGATTCATCAAGAACCAGATTGTGAGAATCACAACAATTGTTTTCAGGACAATAAATAGCCGCCTTTCTCGCGAAATAAAAATCGTGGCTCTGGCGTTTTCATAGCTTTGAACCTTTTTATGGTTTTCTTTAGAAAAACGTTTACGCTTTTTGACGAGGAACTTCTTCATGATGATTACATTTTTATAATCCTGCTCCAGAGTTAACTACGTTTATATAAAATGGTAAAGAAAATTAGGTTGTTTGTTATAATCAAAGGTTCCAGCTTAAAAAATAATCTTTTAATGAAAACAATGAATCTAATATCCAGACAAATGTTGCCAGGACAATAAATAGCCGCTCTTAACTGCTTTCTTCATAAAATAAAAATTATGCTCTCGTATTTTTTACTTAGCTTTGCCCCTTTTTTACAATTTCTTTTAGAAATGCGACTAACAATTGTTTCCTTTTTGTGACGAATAATTTTTATTAGATTTTTCGGTTCGAGGGTTTCTTATATTTATGAAGTAGTAAAAAATGTTAGGGTTGTTTTGTTCATTCGAAGAATCTGGCTTCCAATAATTGTTTGATGAAAGCCGCGAATCTAATTGGTACATTTATAAATGGATCGTCTCCCAATGAATAGAATCTGCCATACTAGGGTACGAATTTCGCAAATTTGAATTTGCCTGTAATCGAGATCAATAGCTAATTCTAGTTAAGCGGTTGTGTTTCACTGTTTTTTTCAACAATTTATATTTATCTTTTTTTTTCATCTTCTCACTGACGTGAACAGACAGTTACGAAATATGCGAGCTTTGTAATAAATGGCTCATTTTGGGAGTAATACTGATGTTTATTTTAAATATTGCAATTGCGAATCTTGCATTCTATAATATAGGGTGTTGCATAACTGCCTACGGGGTTTAGTGCGATATTTAAGAACTATGAAGAATGAAGAAAAAAAAACCCTTTAGTATTCAATAGGAGCACCCTTGGTGACGCGACATAGACCACGCACACGCTTCCACTCTATAAATCGACTCGACATAGAGAAAGCACGCGCTTCCACTCTATAAATCGACTCGACATAGACCAAGCACGCGCTTCCACTCTATAAGTCGACTCGACATAGATCAAGCACACGCTTCCACTCTATAAGTTGACTCGACATAGACCAAGCACACGCTTCCACTCTATAAATCGATCCCGAGAACAATAATGCAGTAGGATTCATCCATCTGGGGAACAACTTCATCAGAAAATCCTCAGTAATTGCAGGTGTATCTAAACAGGGACGTGCGATGAAAATGCGCACTCAGTGATCTCAAAACTGAATCTATTGTCGATTACATGGAAATCAGTCGGTTCAAGTTTATTTTCTTTTTTTTTCAAGTTTTCTTTTCAAAATATAACACTGGCTTGCAAAGAACTATTTAAATTACTAAGTTCAAGCATTCCCAAGCTGCAGAAAAAGGCCTGGAATCAACTTGAGTGAAGCCTATAAGAAATTTCCGGCTGTTCACACACGCCGTGATACAGTCCCGAGTAACCTTATATACACGAAAAAACAACCTTACCATATTAAATAAAAAGCGGAAATATTTGTTATCATTACAACAAAAAATTTATACGATAGAGTTTAATCTATAATAAAAAATTACGAAAAAATATTTCTTACACACGAGTTTTTAAAACACTAATTTACGAACCAAATGAACCATTCACTTGAATAGCCTCAGTGTTATTTCCTTAAATTAAAGCTAAAAAAATAATGCTTTAGCACTTAGTATATCTACCTCGCAACTTTGTCAATTCGAAAATTCTATTTGTAAGGAATCATACAAAGCCTGTAGTTTCTGAAAGGAGGTTTTCATTCGTGATGCTTTTAGGGCTAGAATTAAATTATTGCTGTTGTCGGACTTCCTACCACCACAGTGGGAGTCATCAGACAAGATGCCATAGACATTTTTTATTATATTTAAGTCTGGAAAGACCGGAGGGCTACTTGAAAGCTTGAATATTTTGAGGAGCAAGCCTGATGAGAGCCATTTGGGATATTTATCGCCATATCATGCTGCTAAAAAACTAAAAGTATTTGGATGAAATGCAGCTTGAAGCTTTGGTTGGATGTTTGTAACATCGATAAATCAGTTTGCAGTGACTGTCTAGCGTTTAAATGATAATATCAAGGACACCATTGGGAATAATTGCTCTCCGTACCATGACAGAGCCAAGATATAAATGGAGACGCGATAGTATTTGTTCATTCTTCCTTAAAATGTGATGATAAAATGGAACCCGTCCGGTTCATCCATTACTGATTCTTTTTCAACGGTGAAAATTAGTTTTCTCTACTCAGAAGTCCAATGCATATGTACTTTAGTAAGTAGAAACAGTTGCATCTTATGATGAGGCTTGGATTGGCTTACGTCTTAGTTTTAATCGTTTTGCATTTCTTAATTATCCTTCTGACGGTTGAAACTGAAGCTTTAACCTCATTTTCATTATCGATTCTTGTGGTTGGTGGACACGAATGAGATGGATGCCGAAGAATCAAGCGGCGTTCTTTGGCTGTTGCGGCTGAAACAGTCCTTCCTTTACTTCTGTTACCGCATTGATGCACGTCCTACAGAAGATTGTTGATAATTTTAGGACTACGATTAAGATTATTATTATTTTGCAACTTTCAGGTTCGGGAAACTTACAAATTTAAAAATTTTAGCCTGCGCAATTTTTCTTTTCCTAGGGAAAGATGCTCGGCCTATTTTACAAAAGAGTTAACTGATTTCATTTTAGTTCACTCAGAAATAACCACAAGTAATTAGATAGAAAATTTCTTCTTTAGAATCCCAGATTTACTAAATTTAAACTTGCGGGGTTATTCATGTGACTCGATATTTGCTACGCCTTTTCGCGAAACTTGAAAATTTGCATAAGAATCATGACTTATATTTAATTTTTTGAATAAAATGGATTATCAAAGCATCATTATTATTGCTAAAATTCGTTTACAGGAAGGATAATCGCAATTAAGTCAATTTTATGCTTTATTACTGGTGAGGCTATTCAAATGATTGGGTTTAGTTTAGTTATATTTACATCCAGTTTACAAGCAACACGAGGGATATTTTGGGACAGATCCCGTAATTCTGAGACGCCGTCAGATGACATGAAAGAAAAGGAACCCACATCGACCGGCCTACCCGAAAGGGTGAAGGCCCTTAGCGGGGCGGTGGGGAAAAATAATAATTAACCAGAGAAAAAGGAGAGAGAGACTGCCGTTAGCGCGAAAGAGAACAGCCTCCCCCCCTCAGTCTCCGGGGACAAGAAGAGTTGGGTGGATTTAGGAAACATAAAAATATTAGCCCAATAATTCATGCGGCATGTTCATCAACAATACACTAAACTCTTGCACATACTACACTCAACGGCTAGCACAGCCTCTCCAAGCTTCCAAACCACAGCAGCGGGAGAACGTTTGGCCCACGATTCGGATTTAGCGCGCGCTAGGCGAACTTACACGGCGGATCTGCAGTGGAATCGGGTTTCGAGCCTGGAGCCATCCGGCGCCGAAGCCGCAGGCTTTCCATTAGGCGACCGCGGCCCCTCAAGTGATTGGAACTTTATTAGTACAGGAGATGCGAGTCTAGACCTTAACTTCTCAAAGTTGTTTCTGTTTAGGCAAAGTAATAAAAACAAGGATGAGCGAGCCACATTTTCCTGAGAACTGAGTACTTAAATGTTTGATAATACTGAATTTTTTATGTTTTTAAAATTAAACCAACTCTAAAAGAAGGTATATGGCAATCAGAAAAATAGTCAATTTTTTTAAATTTTCATATTATTAAAAGCTATTTCTTCCAAATCTAGTTCTCTTAAAATAGTTCAATAACAAAATTTTAATTATGAGTGCAATTTCTTCTCCTTTTCTTAATCTGAAAATATAAAAATGTTGATTCGAAGTTATGTAATCTAACATAATAATAGGCAGTATTCAAAATTAGATGTAGAGGTTCAGAGACACTTCGTAACAGATTCACCGTTATTATTACCGCAACAATAAAATCGAATTCTTGCGACATCCGTCTCTGCGTATAACGATCAACGCCAGCGACAGCACGTGTGATCCTTTTTCGCGTCTCTGTTAAATCACCTGATGAAAAACTTGAAGTGATGCTTTAAATAGTGATATGAAACTGTATCCGTCGTAGTTTTTTTTATTTAACTATAAGTTTCGCAAATGTCGGCGGAAATTTCGAAACATCCTGTATTTATTTATATTCATTACTATGGTATTTGTGTAAATCAGTATTTAATCACTTACGTATTTAATTATTTTATCGTATTTAATAACTTCTTGCTTATTGAATTTAATATGCCTCTTACTGTAATTTATCCTAAATATTCCGAGTTATAAAACGGGAACCCACCGAAAACATAAGAACAATATCATCTAGGGTGCATAGATTAAAATGCTTCTTAAAATATGTGACAAAAGCCACTGGATTATCTAAATTAATACCATTTTACATTACATATTTATAATTGTAAGGATTATAAGATGTATTTTAAGCACCAGGCTAACTTTAGATTTAGTTTTGAAACTGTATAATATAATTTATAATATGCTTTAAAACGTTTTAATTAAAAATTGAAATCAAAAATGCTATTTTTATTTGAATACCGTATCAGTACTTGATATTTTTATGATATGAAGCAAAATAAAATTGTTACTTCCATTCCAAAAAGTTTAAAATTGCCTCATTTTACATCCTGAACTATTCAAAAAGAAAATGGGTCATTCTCTCTTCAATGCTTTAAACGTAAGGGATTACGTGTAGTTTCCAAAGTTCCATATTTCACATTCAGCTGATTTATTTAATATGGAAACTGTCAGATATTCCAATTCTACATTTTCTATAATAGCATCTTTTGCTTAGAAATCCCTAAGAGTAGACGGAACTAACCATTTTTCTTATTTTGAGACACAAGTTCATTGGAAGAATTTATTTACTAGCATATTTTCATGGAGAAAAGCAGTGTAGTTTTATTCGAAAGCACCATGGACTGAAAGATTAGTGTTTGGTGTTTTTAGTGTCTATTTTCTGTTTGTAGAAATGACTTTAAATTAAACGTTTTTCGTTTAATTTCTTTTGCTGTTTCAAATCTAGACTATTTAAAAGAACTATTACTTTTTATATGAATTGCATTTATAGAATTAAAACATCTAATTTTATAATGTATTTGTTGAGAAAAATTCTTGTAAAATGTTAAAACATCTAATTTAAACACTTAGTTAACATTTTACAAGAATTTTTATCAACACTTTATTCATTTCATTGGTATTTTTTAAGTGTGATGTGTCTGTTCTTCCTAACTTTTCTGCAAATAATCCACTCGAGGATCAGTCTACGGTAGAAGATGTACGGAGTGTCTACAGCAGAGGTCGTGGAGTATCTACGGTCCGGCCACATCCGTTTTATAAATCTTAGGGGTCTTAAGATGACTGGTACAAGACCGGATTCCGTGGGAGATCTGCTGGGTATTTGGATCTGGATAACTGAAGACTATAAGTGGTAAACAATGTAAGTGTCAAAACATTCAAACTACGTTTTTCATCTTAAAATGTGAAATGAGCAATGCTTCATAATGTGGTAAACGTGAAAAGACCCTGGTAGTCGTCTAAGTAGTTAAACCAGCGGGAGTGGTCTCCCCTAAACTTTCTCGTATACTTTCTAAGTGGAGATTCGTCAAAATCTCGAGTTCGAATTTTTTTTGACGATTACAATACTTTCTCTCTGTATACTTCGTATACGAGAAAGTGAAACAAACAAACAAACCTGAAATCAAATATCTGTTGCCACGTTTCAAAAAAATATTATTTTGAAGCAGGTGCGATAAAATAGGCAATGCAATGAATACTAAAGCGAAAATTCTGCTTTGGAATTGAATTCCCAAGAAAACAATTTATACTACCACAACCGTAACAATTGCAAAAGCGCGTAAATAAAAGATTTGTTGAAATAATGAGATCGGTTTGAATTTTATTTACAACAATAAAAAAAATGTTACAATTTATGTTTGAAAATATTATAAACGTAAAAATAACGGATTGCTACCAGCACTTTGCGCATAAGAATCGGATTAAAAGAAATTCAATATGCAATTTGAACGCCCCTTTTCAATGGATTTGGCCCAAAATTTGATACGGACCTACATTTATGACGATAAAACTGTGTACCAAATTTTATCCATCTAGCTATTCAAGTTTTTGAGTTATAGCGTTCACATGGCCGCGGACATACAGATAGACAGACTTCCCTTTAACGGATTGTGTCCAAAATTTGATAGAAACCTACAAATTATGTTTAAAGACCACATACTAAATTTCTACCCCGTAGCTCTAATCGAGTAGTTTTCGAGTTATCGTGTTCACAGACAGACGCACAGACATGATTCCAAAATTGTATTTTTCGGACTCAGGGAGGTCTAAAACGTGGAGATTTGTCAAAATCTAGAGTTCGAATTTTTTGACGATTACAATACTTTCTATTTGTATACTTCGTATATGAGAAAGTAAAAAGCAAGCGTATAAGGAGGTCGCTAGTGTGAACATTCTGCGAGCAGTTTTTTGCGATTTTCCAGCATTTTTGATTTTGGCATTTTCAACGGTTATCGCTTTTAGTCCACAACTTTAAATCTATCATTGTTAGTCAAATTTTCTCGTGATGTTGTGGAAGTTAGGTTACCGACTCAGATTTCTCCCTTCCGATCTGATCGTGGGTCAAAATTAAGAGACCTATCCTAAAATAACCCTCTTCGAAACGGGACATTAAACCTAACTAACCCTACAGAGAGGGTTTGTGACTTTTCTTAACAATACTCTTTGCATTTTATAGCCAGTTAATTACCATTTTATTTTACATCATCACGTTAACAATAGTTTTCTTGTAACTTAAGCTTGTCAATCAGACCGTAACTGCATCGCTTAATGATGGAGCGAGGCCAATGCCTAATTACGTTAAACCATTGCCGAGACATTTTTTACTACATTGTAAACTAAGTCAGGTTTCAGCCGGATCTTTTTATATATGCAGGCTGGTTTTTCTGCAGAAATGTATTCTCTGTTGCTATGAAACGAACATCAAAACATCAGACTAAAAAGCTAAAGTTCAGAAAAGAAGAATATGTGTGTTGTAAAACTTCCAAATTTGGGAATAGAAGATTCATGTTTGATACTAATTATTTTGCACGAAATAGTGCGAAATCAGGCTTTGGAGATTTTGAGCAATTTTTTTCTTTGAAACCTTTGCAGAATTTCATAATTCTTGCTCTATAAGAATTCATCCTTTTACTTTGAGATTTACGTAATTGTCGTAATTTATTATCATTGGATTATTCTTCATTTAAGAATGAAAATCCAAGTGTTTGGATTTAGTGGAGCAGGTTTTTATATATTTTTTTCTAATGACACGTACTAATTATTAAGACAGTGAAAACATTCGCAATTTTAAATCTTTGTGAAAATAAACATTGGAATTTCAGGATTTTTTCCTTTTTTAAGAAATAAGTTTAACACTTCTGAATTATTTTTCAATTCTCTTAAATTTTAATCATATTCATATTTTAAAATGTGTAGGACGTTTAAAAATTTTCTTTCCACTGACATTCATTGTGGTTTAATTTCTTAATTGTATTGTTTTCAACGCCTCACACATTTATATTTTTTTTGCTTTAACCTCCAAATTTTTGATAAAGATTCATTTTATACATTTTAGTACATTAATCGTGAGCTAGCTTTATAACAACTTATTTTTTATAATTATTTCCTATTTTTTAGTCTTTAATATATCTCATAATTCTTTATTATAGTTATTATAGGATCTTGAAATCAATTATTCGCATATTGACTACCAGATGGCGCCACTTGCATTGAATCAAAACTACATAAAATTAAACGATAATATGACGATACGATAATTAAGTTCGGAAAACATTAAAATACTGTATTGTCATTGGGAACACACAATTATGCAGAATTTCACAAAGCTAGCACATTGGGAAGTGAATAAAAACTGCATTATAAAATTTCACCTTTGCAAAAACGGTAAAAGTCAAGTTAAATACAAGCGTGTAAAAGGTATTTTTTTCTAAATAAAATATTTGATTAATTAAATTTAACACATAAATATATACATTTAATGACACGAAAAGGAAATAGAGTTCAAGTATATTATTTATTTATTGAGAAAGAAAAGAAATTAAAAAATTCAACGTCTTCCAAAAGGTTATGAAAACGTAATAGGAAGCTTTTTTGCATAATTTCGTAAGATATTATGGGAAAATTATATTCAAAAATATTATTTGAAAATCATATATATTTCATGTTATATTTGTAACAGAAATATCCGTAATATTACGAATGTTATAGAAAAATTTAAAGATAAAAATGTTTCATTTAGTGTCACTGACTTAGGTGTTTAAAGTAAAAGACGTTTCATCAGCTTCCAAACTACAGAAAAACATTTCCTTGGAAAAGAAATCTTATTATAATGCATAAATATTTTTCTCGGCGAAAGAAATTAAATTTTATATTAAATCTCGCAAGTTTCCAAAATAAATCTTGTACTAATTTAAGAGGTAAAATAATTTTAAAACAAGTAAATTAAATCTTTTTAAAAAAATATAGTTAATTTTTCAGTCGTACCAAACAGATAGTTAATTATCACAACGCTCAGGATGCTTTAATTAGAACTGATGAATATAGCAAACAGAGAAATGTTAGTAGAAGGTAATTTAAAATGAAATTATCATGTTTAAGTTAAATCTTATTTAGTTCCGAAAATTAATATCCAAGCTGCATTAAATTAAATTTTGGATTCTTTATTACCGCCGGACATAGAAGTTGACAGAAACCTTACACTGTAAAAAATATCCGTTTTTTCCCCGGACTTTTTCCGTATATTTGACAGTTTAAAGCTGTTTTGTTAACAAAACGGTTTTTCACCGTTTTCCGCTCCAGCCATAAACGGTTTAAAACCGTCAGTTCAAATTCTATTTTTCGTCATACGGTATTGCTTTCCGTGCGATATCTTTCCCTTTTCTTAAATATATTTTATGCATTCATTCACATGCTTAATAGGGTTCCATCTCCGTATTGTTTACATGTTGCAGTAACCTGTTGTCATCATGAAAGCTAACCTTAAAACACGTGTTCTGTAATAGTTGATTTTTACACCTATAGGTGGCTCCACTAGAGCTATATAGTGACTTTAAAACTCAAATAGATTATTTTTACTTCCTTTTGAAGTTCCGGGTGTCTAGTGGTTAGAGCGACTCTTTTATTTCTAAGAACGCGCTTTCGATCTGGCTAGAGGAGTTAGAAGTTTTGATCCATCTTGCATCAGAATCGTCAAGTAAGTTCACTTAAAATTATATTAATGACCAATAATTAAGCCCTTGATTAATTAATTCCTAATTGATAATCACAGTACATTTCACTCAACTCAACAGAAGGAAAAACAACTCACTCAGTCAGTATCACTTAGCTTGATGACTTAATTTTACGGATAAAACTTGATTTCATACGGTAAAAACCGTTGTATCTGGTTTACTTTCTAACTTTTACGGGAAAACTTGTTCCTGTATGGTAAAAAACCGTTGTGCCTGGATTTCACTTAACTTTTACGGTTTTACTGCAACCCAGCTGCAGTTTAAAACCTGAATTTTGGGATTTTTTTTACAGTGTACGTTGTTAAGACAGAACGGTTTTACACGTTTATTTAAGGAAAAATTAACGCCGACATGAAATCAGATTTTGTATCTGCATAAAACTCTTGTCCTTTTAAAAATTTCACACGACTTTATTTAGCTTGCTTCGTTCACGTTTGTAAAGGTGTAATTTTGATCGATTTTTCACTCCCTTCCCGATGTGAGAGGTGAAATTTTATACAATTGTGTGTTCTTGATGACATGACGCTATTTCAATATTTCGAAACTTGATTAAGATTTGTTTTTCGTACCATTTGTCATCTGATACTAAATATGAGAAAAATTGATTTAATGATAAACATAATAATTATTTATAAATTAAAACTAAAATATGAATACATAAAACTTTCTTCTTTTAGTATACTGAAGAAAGTCCGAGTTCAAGAAATGTTTTCAATAAATTTATTAAATATCTCCTTTTGCATTCCGGATGTATGTTATATCAAAGTGGATATTCTGAAATTTGGGACACAACATTGCGATGTGTCCTCAGGTTTCATTTTCCTTCTGGTTTTTTGGTCAAGCTTTCTTTCATTCTCTACTTTCTCCTTTTTGCATTCCGGATGGTATCTATATCAAAGTTGATATTCTAGAAATTTCGACACAGTATTGCGCTGGTGTCCTCAAGTTTTCATTTTCCTTCTGTTATTTTCGACTTTCTTTCATTATCTCTGCTTTCTCTTTTGCTCGGATGGTATCTATATCAATGATATTCTGAAATTTGCAACAGCATTGCATTGTGTCCTCAAGTTTTTCATTTTTCCTGTTATTTTGTAACACTTTCTTTCTCTACCTCCTTGCATTCCGGATGGTATCTATATCAAAATGGATATTCTGAAATTTAGGACACAGCATTGCGCATTGGTGTCACTCAAGTTTTTCATTTTCCTTCCTGTTATTTTGGTCAAGCTTCTTTTCATTATCTCATGCTTTCTCCTTTTGCATTCCGGATGGTATGCTATATCAAAGTGGATTTCCTGAAATTTGGACACAACATTGCGCATTGGTGTGTCACTCAAGTTTTCATTTTCCTTCCTTTATTTTTTGTTCAGCTTTCTTTCATTATCTCATGCTTTCTCCTTTTGCAGTTCCGGATGGTATATATCAAATGGATATTCTGAAATTTGCGACACAGCATGCTATTAGTGTCCTCAGTTTTCATTTTTTCTTCCTGTTATTTTGTCAAGCTTTCTTTCATTATCTCATGCTCTCCTTTGATCCGGATGGTATGCTATATCAAGTGATGATTTCTAAATTTGCACACAGTATTGCGCATTAGTGTCACTCAAGTTTTTATTTTCCTTCCTGTTTTTTTGTCAAGCTTTCTTTCATTATCTCATGCTTTCTCTTGCATTCCGGATGGTATGCTATATCAAAGTAGGATATTCATTTGCATTTGAAA
>BGPR01001837.1:115044-125567 GCA_013235015.1 Araneus ventricosus | reverse complement strand
ATATACTTTTTACCTTTGTATTTTATAAAATAAATCATAATTTAACCAAAATTGATTTTCAAAATTTCGCTTTTATATCATTATTCTTCAATTTCAATATTCTGACAACTTTTTTCTATGATCTAATTCTATATTGAAAAAAAACTCTTTTACAAAAAATTTTTGTATATTTTAAGTCTAAAATATATGTAGATTTGAAATATGTAATAAAAAAAATACGCAATTTTTGAACCTATTTTGATAAAAAAAATACGCAGCGAGAGGGTTAAGTCGAAACTGGGCAATTCGAATGACGTGCAAAGCAAGGGTTACGCGCAGTTCAATATTTGAAATATTAAGTCATACTACTTAACCAATATGAATCAAATTATTACTTAACGCAAATTGAAACGGCAGGCAAGCCACTTTTTGCTGAAGTTTCTTTCAAGCATTCTAGCTTCATTTCCACAGGTTGTTTTTATTATTTGCAGACTGATTTGTTCTAAATATCTAACATGGTATTTAGAAGGAACGAAATCAACAAATTTGTATGGATATTGGTCTGTCAACCAGAATATGCGAAGATACCGTCAAAAGGTTAAGTCTCAAGAAGTATATCCCCACGAGATAGGGCATTGCAATCTAACCGGGTCATAAAATTATTATTAACAGCGTGTGAATCTGTTAGATTATTATCTACATGGTAGAAATGGGCTTTACCCCTGTATGGGACGGATAACAAAACTACAGCTTGTTATATTTGTAGAGGGTAATTACAAAACGTGCAGAAGATAAACTTTATTAAGGTTATGGATAAACCAAAATTACTTTTTAGTAATTTTAGAAATGAAAATGCTTATCACTGAAATTAGAGTTTTTTTCGTGACCAGTTTTGAAGGGATCAAATTAAAAAAAGCTGATTGTTTGTTATTCTTTCAAGTTTAATCGTGCTAAGCTCACCTTTACACAGTTGTATTTCCGGTATATGTTTAACACTCATGCTAACGATTTTTGCTAAGCCATTGCTATTTGTCTGAAATATAAATGTTGTATGTGGCAGAAACAGACATTTTTCTGCATTCGTCTCTTGATTTTAATCAACATTTTTCAGTATGTTCCATTTATGATGATGATTTATTTCTCCAGACTTTCCATCTATAAATGATATATTTAGCATTTTGTCAATAATAATTTTTTTATGTTTTGTATCAAGATCTCATTACTAAGAATTAAACTGCATATTACAAAAGCAATGGGAAATCTGATTATCTTCGAATTTTGTTAGTACATGAGGTCTGAGATAATATGTAACTTTTTCATTAGAATCTGAAAAACATTATCGTTTTTTGGATTCTAATCAGATTCTTCGCCTTCAAATTTGAACACAAAAATTGTTTCCTGATATTATAAGGAAATCAAACCTTGCTGCACTGAAAAGTCCAGTTAACATCGTTCTAATTTGAAACTCAAAAATTGAGTCCGGAATTATTGATGTTTTGTAATAGATGAAGAAATATTTTATTATTTTTAAAATGCCTCAAACTAAGGGGAAAAAATCCATTTTATGAGTTGCCGCTGAACTGAGTAATCTTGTATGCCTAATGATTAAAAAACAGTAATTATTATCATTCTGAAAAATAAATAAAAACGTTTTATAAAAAAACCCACTTTCTGTAGAATGGAAACTAATTTTTTTAAAATAAAAAATTTGGCCGTCCAGAGAAAAAGATAAAAGTGCAAATCGCTGATAGAAGTACTCTAACTAAACTGGATTTATATTCACATCGATAATATAATTTATTTTCAATGAATTGTTAGGAATTTTATTTCTTATAATATTGTTGCGAATCTGCAATTTTGCTTTCCAGCCATGTTAGTTCTATGGTTGGAAAGATACATTTACAGAAGTGTTATTGGAATCCGGGGAGTGTCAGCTACTGATCCCCCGACCTTGATGACCATTTAGCGACTTGGCAACAAAATGAAGGCCCTCAAAAATGCTAGAATTTTCTTGATATCTCTAAGGAGCGAAGATATACAGCATGTACTAGAATTTTCCTGTGACGTCACATCTTGTTGGAAGAAGGGTATAAATACCGACTTACTCGACAAGGAATCAATCTCTTTGGAGTCTTGTTCGCATTACTAGTTGGTAAGCTATTAAAAGCTGACAGCCTTTGTTCGTGATGTTTCTGTTTTTATTAGCTATCTGCTGTCTGCTTGTGGTGCTAATTTGTACAAAAGCTATTTTTTGAGTCCTGCGCTTCATGTTTTCCAGAATATTCGTGAATAAAGCGTCGTTCTCTATTATCCTGCTTGTTGGACTGTTTTTCCACACACTCACCTGACGAATTTCGTAACAATATTCACTGTAGTTTAATTTTTATTCCTTTATAATTTTCAGCTTCGCAGACACTTATGTTAATGCTTTGACACAGAGGATTTGATAGTTTCATATCTTTTTACCTTACTGTTAATATAATGCGGAATGAAAATGCATGTGGAATGATTGAAAGTATGAAGCATGGAAGTGTGTGTGAATGAGATACTTAAGGGAACAAAACTAATAACTAATAAAAATATTTTCTTGCAGCTTAACAAACATTACCTTTCAGGTGAAAAAAATATCCAGGTTCGAATCAACTTTTTAGCAAGGGCTAACTAAAATAAGTATTAGGTTCCGGAGATTTTGGACTGCAGACTCATTTAAAAATCCCATCACTAGTGTTATTTTTTATTTAAAAAAACTAGTTTCTTCTTTTTAACACACTAACAAAAGTGTGTTTTAATTTTTTTATTGTTTTCTACATTTTATTACTTAATATATTTCATGATTCATCACTGCAAATATTAGAGAATCTCGTAATTAATTTCTTCTCAAATTCACTACCAGCTGGAGCATATGTATGGTAATCAAAATTTAATCAAAATTACTCGATTCACTCAAAATTAAATCCTGAAAATATTAAAACAGTTCATTTTGATCGAGACTATACAGCTATATAAAATTTAAAAGCTGTAGCAGATCAAAAAGTGAGTAAAAAATTTATTACAGAATTTTATCTTTACAAACACGAAGCAAATCAAGTTAAATAAAAATGTGTTCAAACATATTTGTAAATTATTTAATTCTGAACAAGAAAATAAAGAAAGGCTACAAAAGACTGATGAAGAATCATTTTTATAATTCCATTTTTGTTTCAANNNACTGATGAAGAATCATTTTTATAATTCCATTTTTGTTTCAAAAGACTGAATTTTAGAAATCACGTTTTACGACCAACAAAAAAGCATGCGGGTATTAAAGATATTTGCTAAAATCTATCTTCATATAGACAAAAGATTGAATAGATTTTTTATTGAAAACTCAGACAAGGGCAAACCATTTCCCATTGCCGCTGCAAGAAGCTGTTTTTGTTGTGAGCAGCAAGATAAATAGGACTTCTTTATTGGAAAAAAGTGGGGGGATTTATCTTCATAGTTAATCTCCAAAACTTGTCATGAAATACGTGCTTTGCATCTGAATGCATTGTCCGTTTTTATCTTATTTTCATTGCTGCTTTACCCAAAACTTCTAGTTCTATTTGTTTTGTCTCAGCGTTTTTCTATTCGAAAAATTAAAAAGAAAGTTCCACAGCAAATAAACGAGTTAGGAACTTAAAAAAAACCCACAGTTATCAGTGATCTAGAAAGTAGAAGATAATTTTTTTTCATCAGAAGCCTCTAGATCAAGACAAAAGCCGTTAAAGCGTGAGGCTTTGATAGGAATATTCAAAATAAATAGGAATTTTAATCAGATTCATAATATATTTCACTTTGTTTTTGAATATTTAAGAATTCACTCTTTTAAGGCATTCATTTTGGCTTCATTTTTTTCGTCGTATTGCTCCCAGCTGACGACTCTTGTTTTTTTCTCTTTTTCACTCTTGCAGTTTTGCACTCTTTTACGACTTTTGTTTTTTCTCACGCTTTTACGACTCCAGATTTCTCTATAAAAAGTTATTTTACACTTTTTAATGCACTGATAAAAAAAGCGAGGTTGTTTTTAAATTTCATATTTATCGTTTTCTAGTTTTTAAATTTTAGAATTCTTCTTAATTATAATTATTATATTAAATATAATAATTAATATTACAATTCTATCTCATTATTACTATGTTTCTCATCGAACAGTTCCACCAATTATTTCTCGAAAACTTAGATCCATTTGGATATTCCAATTTTTTATTTTAAACATATAGCCTTCTAATAATGCTCTTAATTTCTTACCATAAAAGTACGAACTACATATGAAATCTTCAGTTGCTGACGATTTTTTTTATCGGAATAACTTATATCTGCTTCTGGAAGAACGCCATCTGAACAGCTTATTTGTATTTGATTAAATTTTATATTAATTGATAGTTAAGTTCTGGAAATAAATTTTTAATAGGAGTAGGTTCTCAATCAAAATGGAATATTTTATTATTTCCAATATTTTATTAATTCCAATATTTTATTATTTGTTTTATTATTTAAAAATTTAAGTGTTCTGCACATCAGGAAATGAGTTATAATTCGATTAAAAAATTCCATCGTTACGAACATGAGAGAAGTCAAGGTAAAAATAAAATGAAAAAAAGTTTTTCAAAACACGCTTTAATTAGTGTGGAAAGAAGTAGAAAAATATGTTATCAAAAATATGGAGGCGAAAACCGACTTGTAAAGGTGTGAGGCGTTGACAAAAATACTCTAAACAAATTTGAATTTTATTCACATCTATAATATATTTTAATTTGTTATAAATGTTTAGGAATTTTCTTTTTTATAATATTCATTGTCGCTTAATTTCTTCATAGTATGGTGCACTGCGGTTCACGGTTTTGCTATTTTGTTTTGATGTCGATATTTTTGATTTTAAAAAATTCTACTTTTTGGTGAAGTATAGAAGAGTATTATAAATAAAATACATTATATTTTATTAATATAATATACATATTATATTAAATATAATAAATATTCAATATAATATTGAATAAATTAATAAAATAATAATAATAAAATATCAATTATTATATTAATAATTAATTAATTATTAATATAATAATTATTAATTAACTAATTAACCGTCAAAAATTCGACTTCCAGATTTTGATCATTCTCCGGATTATAGACCTCATCAGAATGCGAAAAAACGTTTCTCGAATTAGTTTGTCTGTCCGTGGACAGTGAAACTGAATGTATCGAGCAGAAGAATGAAATTTTGTGCATGTTTTTTACACCAAAAATGTAGATCTGTATGAGATTTCGGACGAAAGCCGTTAACGGGAAGTCTGTCTGCCTATCCGTCCGTTTGCATATGAACATGATAACTTGATGAGCTAGATCAGAGGTTCCCAACCTGTGGTGCTCGTATCCCTAGGGGTACGTTAAGGACTAGTTGGGGTACGCTAAGGACTAGTTGGGGGTACGCTAAGGACTAGTTGTTGGTACACAAAATAAAAGTCGGTAATGGCAGAAAACAAGAAAGCGTAAGGAATTTAAAAAGTTACAGAATTTTATTAAATGGTAAGTATTAACTCGGGGAAACAACTATACAACTTGAATAGTTGATTATTACGGAATGCAATTTTTAGTTATTCTTATAAGTTAATGCAAAATTATTACAATACTGATTTCATTTGTTTTGGCGTTGAACTAATGCTATGTTAAACCAGCGGGAGTGTTCTCCCCTAAACTTTCTCGTATACTTCCCCAAAAAGGTGCCGTTCCCCTTCCCCCGCGTGGATAAAAAAAATTCGAACCTACTGTTTCCCAGAAGAATCCAATGACTATCAGAAGGTTTTTCATTATAGTGATTGAAAAATATCTAGGTAAAGAATCAAATTCAAAGAGATGCGTACCGATTTTGCGCTCTTATCTGCTCAAGCACAAACTGACGTCATTCGCTACTCGGTAATGAAATTCCGTTCCTTTCGCGTGCACAGAAGATTGCTTCCAGTACGCATGCGCATGGAGACAACGGATTCTCTTCAAAAGTAAATTATACAGACCGACAAACAGTCAACCCTTTGACGGATTTGGCCCAAAATCTTATACGGACCTACATTCATGATGATAAAACTGTGTACAAAATTTTATCCACCTGGCTATTCAAGTTTTTGAGTTATAGTGTTGGCATGACGGCGGACAGACAGACTTTCCGTGGACGGATTTTGTCCAAAATTTTATAGAAACCTATAAATTATGTGTCAAGTTCACATACCAAATTTCATCCCTCTAACTGCAATAGTTTTCGAGTTATCGTGTTTACAGACAGACATAATTCCAAAATTGTGTTTTTCGGACTCAGGGAGGTCTAAAACATGGAGATTCGTCAAAATCTCGAGTTCAAATTTTTTGACGATTACAATACTTTCTTTTTGTATACTTCGTACGAGAAAGTAAAAAAGCAACAAAATGTAAAATGAAAAATAAGTCCAGCAAATAATTATTAATTCGAATCATTTGACTCTTAAGATAACATAAGCCCTTAACATTATTGATAAAAACTTATTTGCATAGACGGATGGTTATTGGTAGTGGTGGCGGTGGGGAAGATATGACAGTAGAGGTTACGCGAAAATGTAAAGATTGATCAAGGGGTACTCGAGGGAATGAAGGTTGCGAACGTCTGAGCTAGAAGAATGAAATTGGGTGTACGATTTTATTCCTAGTATTGCAGATCTGTATCAAATCCTGACTCGGTCGGTCAAAGAGAAAAAGTTCAAAAACGCACACGCGGTTCTCTTCATTCTACGAAGCTGGACAGAAAATGTACCATTTTGTACAAGTATGCGAGAAAATCGAGGGGACAGCACTTTCGTTGGTTTCGATCGATGCGAGTCAATTCCCAACAAACTCGACGTCTTTTGTTTAATTTTAATCTGTCGCTCAGTCAGTGGCGTAGGTGCTACTTTTGCCGCCCGGGCCACTAGAAAAAAGCAACAAGCTTACAAATGCTTACAGGAGCTATTGCATTAGGAAGGATTGCTATTATGCCATACACTATAAAAAAATTTGGTAACACAGAGTAAAATAAAATTCTGAAAAAAAACACGAAATTGCACAGTTAAACACGAAATAACTGGACAATAATAAAAACTAAATGCAATGGAAAAAACATACGAAGTGTAAAAAATACATTCAGAAACAAAAAAAAAATGAAAGGAAAAGATGAAAAACAAATTAATACAACAATGAAAAATAACATAAAAATGTTCACAAAAACAGAGAGATGGGCCCCACAGAGTTTTATTAAGTTCGATTTTGAAGAAGAGTTAGCTGAAGGAACTCTATTTGAAGAAGGAGAAACACGGTGGATCTTGGAACAAAGTCCTGAAAGAACGACTAAAGCAGTTCTGAGTTCATTAGGGGATAATGGTCGGAAGAGGAGTTGAATGCTGAACTGCTGAAACGAGACCTTCCATCTCCAAAGAAAAGGATGGAGAGATGAAGACGCAGGATGGACAGTTGAAGTTTGGTTGGTTTCAAATTCCCTCATCGCAGGAGGAAGAGGATGTTCGGTTACAGAAGTTGCTATTTGTGAAAATGTTGGCCAAGATTGTGGGATTGGACTCAACTGAGTGAACTACCACAGATGCATTGGCTGGGTCATTGTGTGCATAAAAAATAACTAATGTAGTTAATTCGTATTTTTAACCTTTTGCCGATAAATTGTTGATATGTGCAAGAAAGCTGTTGATGGACGCAGGATTTCGCAACCTATATACAGAGAGCGAGGAAATCAAAGGACGAATGACCTTACTCATAAAATGCTTTATTCCTGGAATTTGCATGCAAAGAGCAGCTCTTCTTTTATAAGTTGCATAGGGCACGTAAATCTCAAGATAGTATAACAAATTGCAGGAATAAAGCATTATGTAATTCGTCGTTGGACGTTCTCGATCTCTATAGTCGCGACTCCTCTTCCAACGAGTGACGTAACTGGACACTTGAACTTTTCCACCAATCCAGAGCAGGCATCTTCAGCCAGGACTCTTTGAATATTATTCGAGAATTGGTGGGAAAATAATCCAAAAACAAATCATATGTGCAAATGGACATTCGAACTTTTTTGAATGTGAAATTTTGTATATAATCAAACTTTTCTTAATGTGTGTATTTTTAAAGAACCTTTGCCATCATGTAAATAACCATTGCTTTGTTATAGTTGAGTGGCAACAGATTGTTTACCCTTGTGCGGGGAGAATGTAAATAAGCAGAGGCGATTTCGCCACCATCAATAAAAGACGTGTTCGTTTCAGTGGCTTTCTCTTCCTTTGCATTGGATATGGATTCAATAATTATATTTCAGAAAGTAGATCCCCAGCTCTCCCAGCCCGTGGAAACTGAGGTAGGCGTAATTTATTTAATTTGTTGATTTTACGTCTAAAGTATTGTGACACTATAAATAGGATGCGAAATCCTGCGTCCATTGACAGCTTTCTTGCACATATCCACAGTTTACTGATAAAAGGCGAAAAATACGAATTAATTACATTATTTATGCCCAACCAATGCCGCTGTGCTAGTGCACTCAGTTGAGTCCAATGCTATCGTCCCATTCCCACAATCTTGGCCAACATTTTCACAAATAGCAACTTCTGTAACCGAACATCCTCTTCCTCCTGCGATGAGGGAATTTGAAACCAACCAAACTTCAACTGTCCGTCCTGCGTCTTCATCTCTCCATCCTTTTCTTTGGAGATGGAAGGTCTCGTTTCAGCAGTTCAACATTCAACTCCTCTTCCGACCATTATCCCCTAATGAACTCAGAACTGCTTTAGTCGTTCTATCAGGACTTTGCTCCAAGATCCACCGTGTTTCTCCTTCTTCAAATAGAGTTCCTTCAGCTAACTCTTCTTCAAAATCGAACTTAATAAAACTCTGTGGGGCACATATATCTGTTTTTGTGTACATTTTTATGTTATTTTTTATTGTTGTATTAATTTGTTTTTCATCTTTTTCCTTTCATTTTTTTGTTTCTGAATGTATTTTTAACTCTTGGTATAGTTTTCCCATTGCATTTAGTTTTTATTATTATCCAGTTATTTCGTATTTAACTGAGTAATTTTGTGTTTTTTTTCAGAGTTTTATTTTACTCTGTGTTACCAAATTTTTTTTATAGTGTATGGCATAATAGCAATCCTTCATAATGCAATAGCTCCTGTAAACATTTGTAAACTTGTTGCGTTTTTAATTAGGCAGCGGTGTAGGGAATTGTCGAGTTTTAAAAGAGGTCACCCCCACGGGTGTTGTGATTTTTCTTCCACTTCATGTCCTCGACACCGCTTAAATAACCTTAAGGTTATAGTTGCAGGGGCATGGAGTGGTGTTATGTTATGTGCTAGTGCTCTTTCAAAGTTGTGAAATTGTTTTCCTGCATTCCTGATTTTGCCACCCGTAGCGGACCGCCCTATGGTCCTTCAGCTATTGCATTGTGCCCAGAGCCCCACCACAGCATCATTTTTACGTCATTATCTGCAAATAGTAGGAGCACTCTTTGAAGAATGGATGCATTAAGGCGGATTTTATGCATTAAGTTTTCGTGACGCGAAAAACTGAATAAGTATTAGGAGGAAGTGCAATGCATTGGTTGCATTTTCCGAACCAACTCTTCTACAGACATCTGATTCTCACCTTGTTATTGCGCGAATGGTGGGGAATTGAGGTTAGTTCAGATTTTGCAACTTACAGAGTAAAAAGCATTAAAGATTCTGGCGTATTCCAGAATATGAATCAATTTTCTGCCTCTCTACGGATATCATGTTAAATAAACGAATCAATTATTTATTACCCATATTATATTAACTGCAATCACTCGGACGATCCCTTTTAACGTACACTATACCCATCAGAGGATATTATTTGATTGAGTAATAATTCATGAGCGTTCTTTATTCTAAAACTAAACGAATTAATTATTTATTACCTATATTACATTAAGTGCAATCCTTCGTATGTTCCACTTTAACATATACTACACCTAGCAACAGAGGAGATTATTGATTGAGTAATAATTCATGAGCGTTTTTATTCTAAAACTAAACGAATTAATTATTTCTTACCGATATTACATTAAGTGCAATCCTTCGTGTGTTCCACTTTAACATATATTGCGCCTAGCAACAGAGGATATTATTGATTGAGTAATAATTTATGAGCGTTTTTATTCGAATTTAAAAATGCACACAGAAATAAAACGTATTAACAAACAGTCATATTATTTGAAAGAAAATGTAATGCTCTACAAGATGGTGTATTTTGATTTTTAATTTTACTGATTTTCAGATCAGTAAAATAGAATGTAGAGGGGACAAAAGAAATAATTTGCTTTCTGCATTTAATCGAGGTGTTAAGACCACTGACGCTACTCGTAAGATTTGTGCTATGTACGCAGAAGGGGCAATTCCGCGAATTGTTGCCAAGCCGTTCATTTTCAATTTGCTTTTTGCATTTAATCAAGGTGTTAAGACCACTGATGCTACTCGTAAGATTTGTGCTATGTACGGAGAAGGGGCAAT
>BGPR01001837.1:81863-115034 GCA_013235015.1 Araneus ventricosus | reverse complement strand
TTTGATCAATTCATGGTAAAACAAATTATAATATTATTTGAATTTTTATATTCAAATAATATATATTTGATTTTATATACTAAAAATTTTATAATATATAAAATTATATATATTATATCCACGGAGACAAAATATTCAGGTGTGTCTAAGACATAACAGTTACAGTGTCTTAAATCTTTTAATATTTTAATTTGAATATTATTTTTAATATTTCTTTAAATCTTTTATATATTTAATTGGAAGCAATGTTAGCAATTTCCATTCTAATTTTAGAAAAAATTGTATTCATAGAAAACTGTGCTGAACAGTTAAGTCCGTATTGTATAGTGAAATCTATTTAATTTAATATTCTAATTTATAATTTTTCTAAAAAATTCTAATTTATAATTTTTTACACTGTTGTCATCTGCCATGGAGTATTATTAATTTAAAAAATGATGATAGTAACAGAGTTACCTCCTAAATTATTTGTTTCCTTAACAGGTAACAAACAAGTATAGAAATCATAAAAAAATGGTGTGTACAGTCACATTAATATAGTTTCAATAATAATACCACACACATTTTATGAAGATAATACTTACTAAACTAGATTCGTCTGGGGAGGAGAGAGTCAATAATAAGACAGTAACATTCACAACAGTGTAATCTGAAAAAGAAAGAGAGTTCAAATTTCTGAAAAACTAAATCAGTATTTGAAACAAATAAATATGGATTAATCTGAAAAAAGTTAATAAAATATCATTAAATTCTTGGAATCGCAATTCATGATTACATTTAATGCAACTGAATTGAAAATCTATTCACCTTCTGATAGTTCTAAATTTTTAAGTACGATTTTCATGTAAAAAAAGGATTTTTAGTTTGGAAAGGAAGCTTAGTGTTAGATTATACAAAAAAAAGAAACTAATTTTCATACTTTAAAAGTGAGATCTTTTTTTTATTTGCAGATAAAAAAAAATTTCATTATTATTGAGGACACTAGCTTATCATGCAAAACAAATATAGCAAAACTTAGATTGACCGTCACTCGCTTAATCGTCACTTTCTATTGCCCGTCATCGTCTACATTACGCCTAATATACATTTCTGTGGATTAATACTCTTATTCATTGAAGTTTAAATCGATCGTTTTCTAAAATTAAATACACTATGTATGTATTATTCTCTTCTTAAGGATTTTATTTCCATTTTGTTACCCAGCCAGCACTGAAAGCACGTTACTGCACATATGTATTAAGATATAACCGTAATCCGTCTATTTGGTTATAAGTCATAGATCTGTATAGACGGCGACGGTTAATCGAAGTTTTACTCTACTCCTGTGATATATAGGGTTCCCACTTATATCCGTTACACCCACCTTAACTTCTAAACGGTGACAGCTTAGGCCATAAAGTTGGTGTCTAGGTTTAGTAAAAAGGCTATGCGCTACTCGATGAGGCAACTTCCAACGCCATCTATCGCCAAAGTTTGGAATTAGCGGTCCTACCTCGAAAACGGTACAAGATACGGAAAAAAGGTCAATTACAAAATTGTAGAGCGTCTAAGATTTAGCACAAAAAGATACCTTGTACACATTAATACGAAGAAATGAGCGTTTAAAGTGCCCATTTGTTTGTTCTCAATTTCGGAAACAGTGACGTCTCTAAACGGGTTAAAAAGAGGGGGGAAAATTAGTTATCACAATATACTTTTATTTTCGGTGTTCGAGGTGCTCTCCGTCACATACAATGCAGATTTCAGTCCTTGTTTAAATTGCACTTTGCACACGTTTTTGTTGTTATATATGCTAAACATAACATATATATGCTCAAACATAGCAACAGTAATACGTTCTGCAATGTTGGCAGAAAGGTCCACACACCTGCTGTTTGAGTTATTTCCACAAGAAAAAGTATAATAGGGTCATTTTTTGCCCGAAAAATAACATTTTTTCCTTTTTTTTGTGTCAAAATTTCCGAAAATGCGAGCAAACAAATGGGCACTTTACACGTTTTTCTCTTAGCATTATTGCACTCAAGGTGTCTTTTCTTACTAAATCGAAGACGCTCTACAATGTTGTAATTGACTTTTTCCCCGTATCTTGTACCGTTTTCGAGATAGGACCGCTAATTCCAAAATTTACCGATAGATGGCGTTGTAAGTTATCTAATAGAGTAGCGCATAACCTTTTTACTATATCTAGACACCAACTTTATGGCCTAAGCTGTCACCGTTTAGAAGTAAACGGATATAAGTTGGAACCCTGTATAACTTGTGTAAACATACTTAATAGCTTGTAGCGTAATTCATTCATCTTATACTAACACTTTGTCCAAGAAAGATTGCTCTATTTTTTGAAAGAGAAAAAAATTCTTTTGCATTACCTTGATAATATTTATTTATTTATAGTGAATGAATTATCATGACATATGAAGCAGCTTTATGGAAACATTGTCAATATTTTTCCATTGGAAAAACAGGCCTAGTCCTATTTTCTAAAAAAAATACTTTCGAGTTAAGTTTCTTGTTAAATTTATGAGAATTTTTATATTATATTTTCTTTGAAGTTTAAGTGAAGATTTAAGCCAGTAGGGTGAAAATAATTAGTGTATACAATATTTTGTGCTAGGACGTTCATACGGTCTGTCGTCGCACATTAATTCTAGCATTATATTTATTCACCTACGGTAAAATCTATAACCATTATGATGTTCTGGCAAATCTTCTGAAAGCTCCAACAATCAATTCATGATTATGCGTACTGTTTTCCTACTGAATAGAGGATATATGAAGTCTGTTAGACTCCAAAGTTTGTTGCCAAATATTTCTGATCAAATTATTTTGCGCTTAGTGTATTAAGAAAACGATTTTTTGTCGGTAAAGAAACAGCAGGCAACGCTTCATAATTACAGAGAAAATGATTTGAAACGAATGTAAAATATATTAAAATCTTTTGTATGTTTTCCTTTTTTTTGACGGAATTCACTCCTAATGTGAATTTAATTAAGACAAAAGTAAAACAACCTTTTAAATTGATTTTACAGAACAGCTTTCCCTATACATCACAACTATTGATAAATAGAAAATATATTTTTTTTCATTTAATGTTACAGATATTTTTGCTAGATCATTAATCACTGTTTGTCTCTGATATTGTTAAAATAGCATTTTTTAAAAACTATTGAGAGCAAATGTATATTTTTTGCATTATTGCTTTTTTAAACTACTCTTTAAAACTATTCTTTTATGCCTGTTTGTCTGATTTTTGTAACGGTAAAACAATCATCACAAAAAAGTAACTTATGAATTTAATAGTGAATTCGTCTTATAGCTCAAAAATTTATATCGAAAGTTTTAATTCTTATCGTTCTTTTGTAATTTTGATCTTTTTTACAGAAGATTGAAACACGCAAATGATGCTTTTAGTTATTTCTTTCTTAATTATTCGTTCTTAGCAATCAAATGTTTCGGACATAGCTTACTATATATACCTTAATCCCGTCCCCTCCGCGGCCTTGATTTGATTACTTAATTTTAACACCATTTTGTACATCTCTGTTCGAAAACAGCCATCGTATCTCATAATTTTAAACCATATAACGAAAGATGACACCTCAACCGGCACCCTACTCTCCACGCCTCCACGCCACATTAACGTAACGACGACATATTTCATATTCACCAAACGCCCATACACGGTGGATCTGTGGTGGAATTGGGCCACGAAGCCATGTCTCAGCCACAAGGCGCCAACTAATCTTGTATTCTTGCTGTGATTATTGTTATTTTCCCCCTACACTTTCAACGAAATTTATAATTTTAAATAACTAAGGGGACACACTACCCAAAAAATGGCCAAAATATCAATTTTTATTTTATTGACTCATTTTGTTGATCTTATCTTTTTACTTATTGTATCAAAATTTCAAATTTGTATCTTTAATAATGTAGAAGTTATTTAATTTTTTATTTACGGCAATAAACATGCGTAAATGACAACTTTAACTGGCTTTTTCTTCTCGTCGGACTTTTCTTCACTTTCAGTTTTCAAAATGCCAAGGCGTTTTTTCCTTTTCTAGATAGAACTTTCAAATTATTCTCTCTTGTTTATCGTTATGCGTATAATAAAACTATGCATGCAATAAGCATTCGGTTGCTTAGTTTTTTTATATACAAGATATAAATTGAGGAAGTGCTAAATTTTCTCATTTTTTACCACATAAAACAGTAAAAAAAATTATATTTAAGCGAATATTATATGCACCTTAAAATCATGCACAGTTTTGTGTAATATATTTCAGTGTTCTGCAAATAAAATTTGAATTAAAAATATTCATATTTGAAAAAGTAGTAGGGAATTTTAAAATATTAAATTTTTCTTTCAAGAATTTAAATTTCAACTTAACAATCAGATCAAAATTATTTTTCTCTCTTTAAGATGAATTTATGTGGTTGCTAAGTTTTAATAGTATGAAAACTTTTTCAATAATACTTCAAATAAAAAAAAACGTTCAGAAGGTAATGTGTCCCCTTAACATCAAATGGAGCATTTATTTTTATATTAACAGGATATCTTTCTCTTATTTCAATTTCGGTAATTACTTTTCAATATTTTGTCCTTTCTCTCTTCTCGTAGACGATGTAGAATGTATTGTTATCATCAGAGAAATTCTGCGTCGAAATTTTGATGCGGTAGAATCATTTACGTAGAAAACATTTTTGTAGTTATGTCCTTTCTCTCTTCTCGTAGACGATGTAGAATGCAATATTATGATCAGAGAAATTCTGCGTCGAAATTTTGATACGGTAGAATCATTTATATAGAAAACATTTTTGCAATTATGTCTGTGCGTCTGTCATCCATGCGAATGTGAACACGCTAACTCAAAAATTGAATAAGTTAAAATGATTAAATTTGTTATAAGGTCTTGGCACTAAAACTGCAGATCAGTATCAAGTTTTGGACTAAATCCTTGCACGAGAAAACTGTCCCTCTGTCTGTCCGCGTGCATGTGAATAGGAAATCTCAACCAGCGAGAGTGGCCTCTCCTAAACCTTCTCGTATACTCCTAACACATGTGGAGAAAAAGTAAGCTAAAAGGCACTAAAACGAACAAGCGTCCCTAACACAGTGGAGAAAAAAAGCTTGGGAATCGGAAGCTTGGAGGCGAAAGGCGTTGGTAGAAGCGGAAAGGATTAGCGCAAGTGAATCGTGCAATTACGCAATAACGGCCTCGCGTCGTTGTGTGATGAGAAAAGACAAATAGGCGACTTAAACGTCTTTTTTTTCTACCGATTGAAACGAAAATTGGGGACGGATCTACAATTAATGTTAGCAGTCCTCATACCAATTTTTATTTATCAAAGCTGTAGGGTTTACGAGTTATAATGTTTAGAAGTATGCGATTATACAGACCGACAGACAATCACCCATTCGACGGATTTCGCCCACAATTTGATACGGACCTACATTCCTGATGATAAAACTGTGTATCAAATTTTATCCATCTAGCTATTCAAGTTTTTGAGTTATAGCGTTCACATGAACGCGGACAGACAGACTTCCCGTAAACTGATTTTGCCCAAAATTTGATAGAAACCTACATATTATGTGTCAAGATCACATCCCCGAAGCTCTAATAGTTTTCGATTGATTGTGTTCACAGACAGACAGACTGACATAATTCTAAAATTGTGTTTTTCGGTCTCAGGGAGGTCTAAAACGTGCAGATTCGTCAAAATCTCGAGTTCGAATTTTTTGACGTTTACAATACTTTCTCTTTGTATACTTCGTATGCGAGAAAGTAAAAATGCAATGAGCTAAATATATGAAATCCGCGTGTGTCATTTACATATAAATTTGTAGATCTGTTCAAATTTTGGATCGAATCTGCCAATTGGCAGACTGTCTGTCTTTCAATCAGTGTATATGTCAATGCGATCGTTGAAATTAAATTTGAAGTGTCTGTTGTGATATTAACTGTAACTGACTGTGACGCGTACCTCTGCTGTCAGTCACAGTCAGACTCTTTAGTTGTGAACTACCAGTAGAGGCCATACGACTGAGAACGCTGCGTCGTTAGCGAACAATTCTCCCTTTTTACTTTCTCGTATACGAAGTATACAAAGAGAAAGTATTGTTATCGTCAACAAATTCTTACTCGAGATTTTGACGAATCTCCACGTTTTAGACCTCCCTGAATTCGAAAAACACAATTTGGGAATTTTGTCTGTCTGTCTGTGAACACGATAACTCGAAAACTATTAGAGGTACGGGGATAAAATTTGGTACGTGATCTTGACACATAATTTGTAGGTTTCTATCAAATTTTAGACAAAATCCGTCTACCGGGAGTCTGTCTGTCCGCGTACATATGAACGCTATAACTCAAAAACTTGACTAGCTAGATGGTTAAAATGTGGCTCAAAGTTTTATCATCAGGAATGTAGGTCCGTATCAAATTTTGGGCCAAATCTTCAAAGGGAGGTTTGACTGTCTGTCGGTCTGTATAATCGCATACTTCTAAACATTATAACTCATAAACCCTACGGCTTTGATAAATAAAAATTGGTATGAGTCCTGCTAACATTAATTGCAGATCTGTGCCCAATTTTCGTTTCAATCGGTCGAAAAAAAAAGATGTTCCAATCGCCTATTTGTCTTTTCTCATCAGACAATGACGCGAGGCCGTTCTTGCGCGATTCACTTGCGCTAATCCTTTTCCGCTTCTACCCACGCCTTTCGCCTCCAAGCTTCCGATTCCCAAGCTTTTTTCCTCCACTGCGTTAGAGGCGCTTGTTCGTTTTAATGCCTTTCAGTGTATTTTTTGTTTTGTTTAGTTTTGAAATTATGTGTGTAAACTTGTCCGTGTATAACTTAACATAAATATATAATATTACACTGATTGGACTGTTTACCGAACCATAACCAACATCCATAAATTCACATTTTATTTTGTGTGACGCTTGTTATTTACCATTGCATTCACAAACAACTTAAATAAATAATTAATATGCTTCACGATTGATTGATTAAATTATTGGCTGAAGACGATTAAATTATGTGTATTTTAGGGACTATTCGTCGTCTATTGTTAATTTTAAAAACATTCTTGCATTGTTCATTTCCCTGAGCTCTGAAATGCATTATACCTAGATTTGGCGTCTTTACGACTTCTGTATTCTTCTTTACGGTGCTGAACCGATATTTTGGTTCTAATTCTTGTGTAAAGAAAATGAGTTTCATGTTACGCCGATTTTTTTGTGTAATAATAAAAATAACGAAGAAAAAAAGTAATTCTAATCCTTATTTAATGTTAGAAATACCTGCATAATTGCATTTAATTCTCTTTCAAACTGTTTTCATCGATTGCTAAGTATGTTAGTCTAGTTTCCTAGCAATCATTGATTTTTTACGTAATTAAAATTGCATCGACTTTGTCATTAGTGGGGTGATAAGTACCGAAAAAATAAAATGAACTCTTAAATATTAATTTGTCTGCAAAACTACATCTTGAGTACGTAAAAAGAATGGCAAAAATACCGCGTCTGATGTTATTAATGATACCTAAAAGTTGAAGGTACTATAAGAACAGCATGTTAAATTATTATCGGTTTGTTTAGAGTAAAAGAAAACTTCAGAAAAATAAGTGACTAAAAAAAATAAGGAGTTATTAATGTTTTTTTTTTTTTTTTTTTTTTGCTATGGGCAAAACTATGATACATATCTACATATTAAGTTTTTAACTCAAAAGAAGTTATGTATTATAAGAAAAAATAATTTCTCAAAACATCAACACAATGCCTGTTTTTACTTTCTCGTATACGAAGCATACAAAGAGAAAGTATTGTAATCGTCAAAAAATTCGAACTCGAGATTTTGACGGATCTCCACGTTTTAGACCTCCCTGAGTCCGAAAAACACAATTTTGGAATTATGTCTGTCTGTGAACACGATAACTCTAAAACTATTAGAGCGACGGGGATGAAATTTGGTATGTGGTCTTTGAACATAATTTGTAGGTTTCTATCAAATTTTGGACAAAATCCGTCAACGGGAAGTCTGTCTGTCTGTATATCCGCGGTCATGTGAACACTATAACTCAAAAACATGAATAGCTAGATGGATAAAATTTGGTACACAGTTTTATCGTCATGAATGTAGGCCCGTATTAAATGTTGGGCCAAATCCGTGAAAAAGGGGTGTTCAAATTGCATATTCAATTTCTTTTAATTCGATTCTCATGCGCAAAGTACTGGTAGCAATCTGTTATTGTTGTAAATTTTATTTACAACAATAAATAATGTTCTCAAACATGAATTGTAAGAAATTTTTTATTGTTGTAAATAAAATTCAAACCGATCTCATTATTTCAGCAAATCTTTTATTTACGAGCTTTTGCAATTGTTACGGTTGTGGTAGTATAAATTGTTTTCTTGGGAATTCAATTCCAAAGCAGAATTTTCGCTTTAGTATTCATTTCATTGCCTATTTTATCTCACCTGCTTCAAAGTGATATTTTTTTGAAACGTGGCAACAGATATTTGATTTCAGGTTTGTTGGTTTGTTTCACTTTCTCGTATACGAAGTATACAAAGAGAAAGTATTGTAATCGTCAAAAAAAATTCGAACTCGAGATTTTGACGAATCTCCGAGAAAGTTTAGGGGAGACCACTCCCGCTGGTTATTGCAAAATAAGCGCAAATTTCAGTGTTTGAACTACTAATATTTTAGCTATCTTTTCAAATCTTAAATCTAATTTTTAAGATAAATTTCTGATTTCTGAACTTATCCAGATGTGAAGAGAAGTTTAAAAAAATATTTTTCTTAACCGTTTTATCGAAGAAATGCCTAAAACTCCACTTATCCGTTCTATTGTTACTCGACGAACCCTATTGATAAAATCTGCAATTGATTTCAAATTCCAAACAGCCTTTCAATATCATTACATTTTTCGCTACGGAGTATATAAGCAACCAAACACTTGCCTCTAGATTTATTTTATTCTTTTTTAAAGACAAGGTTAAAGCGTTAATATTACAGCTACAATTTCATAAGAAGTAATATATTTTGGAAAATGTAAATAAATAATAGAAAAACAAAAATTAAGTTAAAAAGAAAAAATATAAAATAAATAGAAAAAATAAACAATAATAATAATGATAACAATACACCTTTATGCGCACTTAACGCAGCAGCATCAAGTGATTTCATCATCAAAATTTTCCTAAAATTAATCTTTAAAAAACTATAGTGTTAAGCAACAGAAATTTTCAAATAATAATTAAAATAAATAAAAGAAACATTAGAAAGTCAGAAATGTAATCAATATGGAAGAAAAATGGAAAAAGAACCAGAATAGCGATACTTTTCTTTTATGTGTTTTAATTATTTGGGAATTTCTGTTGTTTAATACTATAGTTTTTTTGTTGAAGAAGTATCGCCATTCTGGTTCTTTTCCATTTTTCTTCCATATTGATTATATTTCTTACTTTCTAATTTTTCTTTTATTTATTTTAATTATTTGAGAATTTCTGTTGTTTAATACTATAGTTTTTGTTGATTAATTTTAGGAAAATTTTGATGATGAAATCACTTGATGCTGCTGCGTTGAGCACGCATAAAGGTGTATTGTTATCATTATTATTACTGTTTTCTTTTTCTGTTTCTTTTATATTTCTTTTTTAACTTAATTTTTATTTTTCTATTTGTTTTTTTTGTATTTTATTAGAAGTAGCTGCATATGCGCCTTTCTGTATAATGCAAAAGAGTTTCAATTAATTTTAATTTAATTTCTATTAATATTTAATTTAATTTTTTGTTAAATTTTATCAATCGTAACTGTTGATGTAAGACATTCTTTCTTGTTCTTAAGAAACTGAAAGGAAAATTTGGATTTTTAAATGGATCACCAGCTTTTGATTGAAACAAGTGGGAAAAAAGTCTATTAACAAATAAATTATTCATTTTCAGTGTTATTTCAGTGACATTTGGAATTTAGCCCGTTGGAGAATTGAGTGTTTATTCTTTAGTTCAATTGATTTTACTACGATTAGCAACTGATTCAAAATAAAACTACAACGGATTATTGGAAAGAGATTATCATACTGCATTTCGACTGTATTTCCAGGCTGGAAACAAATTAAGTCGTATCACGAAACTAAATAAAAAATTTACATATTTGCCATTTAAAAATCATTTTGCCTGAATTTACTCTTCAGTGTGTCCTGCTGTATTAAACATATATAAGTCATCTCATGAATTATGAATGACATATGCATTTGCTGAAAAAAAAAGAGAATGAAAAATTATCCTTCATTTACATAGTAATCGCAAGCTTTGTTTATTTAAATGAGAGTTTATCGTCTTTTTTTGTTTATTTGATGGAAAGTAACATGACACTTAACGTTATTATGCAAATGCGAATTTCAAGGGAATGATTAATAATGTTATAGATGACATGCTTTCCCAGAAGACTTATGTATAATTTGTTTTCGTTTGCATATTATATAAGGTGATGCTTTGAAAGTATTTAAGGTAATGGATAAATGCTGTTGTGGAGTTTTTTTACGACTTTTTTTACGTACTTTGATGTTATTATCCCATTAGAGTTTACACAAACGATGTTAAACTCGAAAGCTAACACAGTCCAAATAATACAAAATCTAAGTTTAAAATGCCAGCCATGAAAAAATTCACCGTTTTTTTATATAGAAACGTTTAACGAAAGATTTATTTCGGAACGAAATCGGTGGAAGTGCTCTCCTTTCGATTTTCTTGTTTACGCGTATAATAGGGCATGTTTTGAGTTTAGCTTCGTAATATAGTGAAGAGAATCGAGAATGGATTTCGGTACTTTTCACGTTGATTGATTGTGTCCAAAACTAGATACAGATCCATAATTTAAGCGTCACGACAGCTCACCAAATTTCATTCATTTAGCTTGTGTTTTTGAGTATAGTTCAGCAACGGATTCCGAGACTACCACTTTAAGACGATTTTACACCGGAAAAGGGTGTCAGGCAATCAGTGGCGAATCCAGGATTCGGGTCTGGGCGGGGGGCTGAGGGCATAAAAATTTTGCATCGTAGTGACGAATGTCAAACCTCCTGGCTTATATAAACCAAAACATTTTAACTTTACAGGCTTTCCTCTCCTGACAATAAGAATAATAAAGAACACTACAATACTTTCGATAATTTAATAAAAAATACAAGGAAATAACTGACCAAAAAATATTTTCGACCGCGCCAACGCTACAAGTGCAAGTGGAATGACTAGAAAAGAGGAAAATTTTCGAGCCTGTCAAGTCAGAAAGCAATGTTGTCACGATTTTATTACTATTCTTTTAAAATGAAAATCAAGATCAAACAGTTGTAGTGATTTTAAATTAAATCAAGAATTTTGGTTTAGCTCTGGGGGCGGGGGGGTGCAGCCCGAAAGCCCCTCCCCTAGATTCGCCAATGCAGGCAGTGAATCTTATGAGCTCATTTTCGGAGTTCTTCGTTAGATCACGCTCAGTGAAATGTAAACATCACCCCCATTCTTCGCTTTCCACCTATTTTGATGAAAATAACTCCGCCCGACGCATGCGCAAAAGCGCGGAGGGTTTTCGAATCCGTTGCTGTACAATAATAGTGTTCGCATATACGGACGAATACACAGACAGTCTAGCTGTTCACGGATTTGATCCAAAATTAAAATTTCATTCCTTTTCCTCTCCCATTGGCCGTTTTTATCCTGTATAGGACATAAAGTAATTTTTAACTCGCGCAGTTTTACTCAAAAAAACATTCTGTAACTGATAATTTGATATTCCCTTATACGCGTTACGTGCATTACCGTTGACTAACGGAATTTATTCCTCTCTATCTCAGAAGTAATTATTATTATTATTATTAATTTATGTATTTTTAATTCTATGTTTGGTACAGTTTCTATTTGTGTTTTGTGTGTCGTTTGATGTGTAATATTGTTTGTGTATGTTTTGTTTTTATATTATGGGGTTTCAAAATATTTGACCTTTTTATATATCTGATTTTTACTGCTTTTTCTGTGTTTATTTTTTGTTTGTTTGTTTCTTTTTCAATACTTATCTATTTTTATATATTTTTACTGTTCCTTGTTTGCCCGAGCAGTAATTCAAGCTATTTTCTCCCCACCGAGGTGGGTCGAACCATGTTTACACTCCCAGCTCTCTTGTATTTAAAATTACTGCCCCTGTTCGGGCAATGCCTGTATCATTTTTTTTTTATTGTACCCAATAAATCCCGTCCTCCACATGCTGGTGGAGGTCTCCCCACTGGTCCTCTACCGGCCTTACACCCTTTTTGGGTAGGCCGGGCCAGTGTGGGTATTTTTACGCCACAGCAACGGGAGGACGTTTGACCACTACGTATGATTTAACGTGCAACAGGCCCCATACACGGCGGATCTTCAGTGGAATCGGGTTTCGAGCCTGGAGCCCTCCGGCCCCAAGGCCGAGACCTTACCACTAGGCCACCGCGGCCACCCCAGATATGTAGATAGCATCAATGAGACATTGATTTCCTAACGAAGATTGCAAGTGATTGCAAAATTCAGACACTCAAACTTATCAATCATGGGTAATCTTGATAAGTTATTTATGGAAAACATCAAATTTACTGTCAGACAGTTTGTTACTTTTAAAAACAAATCGACGGGAGGCTCTCTCTGCGAAACGGCCGCTGGCATTGAAGGGCATAGACTTACTTACCTTACTCAACTGTGACTTTCTGCGACTAAAGTAGATCTATGTGACTATTAACTCTATAGACTATAGTAACTATTAGTCTAGTGTGACTATGTGACTCTATCAATGTAAAATTCTTCTTGATTTTCACCAACATTGCAACTCGACTGTGGCTAAACCGTAATTACAAATTCTAAAATTACTTTTGCAATCTTCAATGTTTTACTTTTCTCTGTTAAATGAAACTAAAACCAACTCTCTATGTTATTTGGTTGCGGAGCTATAAGCGTTTAACGTTAGCACGAATTTCAACAATTCTTGAGTATTATTTCGCGCGATCGATGAATGAATTGCCTTAGTCTGCGTGCGCGCGCATCGGTCGCTGTGACGTCATCAACACTTTTCGTGATTTTCACCAACTTTGCAACTCGACTGTGACCAAACCGTAATTACAAATTCTAAAATTATTTTTGCAATCTTCATTTTCAACCTTTCTCTGTGAAATGAAACTAGAACCAACTCTCTGTGTTATTTAGTTCTCATTATAATTTAAGAAAGTTTAACACGATAAAAGGATTTTGTGTATTATAATATATTATACAAAAGTATTTTAATCCTGAGCAACGCCGGGTGTATCAGCTATACACAATTTGTATCATTTTAAAAAAAATATTAGACATAAAAAAAACTAAAAATATTAGACTTGAAATTAATTAAATCCCGAGCAAGGCCAGGCATATCAGCTAGTTGAATATAAAAATTAAATGGCGAAATTTTTGTTATCATGGCTCTTTCCGTCGTATATTGCATTAGGCATATGAAATGTTTCATGATAGAAATATATATCAAAGAATTTTCATATTTTTCTCTCTCGTAATTCAATTTTATGGGAGAAAAGTGTATGCGCTGAGTCAAATGCGTTTATCTACGCAACTTTTTAGTTGTTCATACGAACATTGCGCTAGTTATAAAATTAAGTTTTAGTATTTATCGGCTTACAGCATTCTTAAACCCAGCACCCATTTAACATTCTTGTATAAAGTGTTATGTACTTTTTCAACCTTTCCGTCTTGTGGTTGGGCAAATTTAATAGCTATTTATTTTTAAAACTCATTTCCAGAGAAATTTTTGATAATTCAAAGATCCTTTTTTTTCGCTTGCTATTCCTTCTATTCTTAAAAAAAACGGAGAGTAATTTCAAGATATATATTTGTTAAATAAAGATAAAATAAAATTTTTCTTAATTTCTTAACTTTTGTAGTTATAATTTTTTTGATTATTTGCGAGAATATTGATGAACTAAAAAAAAAAATCCCTTCCATGCTTGCAATAAATATGCAGACTTTTTTTAAAAAAGTATTACTTTTAAATATAATGTGAGCCAAAAGAAGCATCAGAATTTCGGTAAATTCGATGAATTTACAAGAAAACAAATAATTTTCTTGAGATTTTTACAAAATCATAGAAGTAACGATCTATAAAATTTTTTAAATGTTAATCTTATACCATATACTTTTTAAACAGGAACATAATGTAAAATAAAACAAAATTAATAAATATTGGCTCCGGAATAACCGGTTGCATGTGTCTGAAATCGGAATAATATATTGTTACGAACATGGAAAGTCGCTTCCCAGCAATGTTAGTCCTATGGTTGGGAAGAGAGTTTTACAAGGTTGAGCAGGGAGTGACGGCAACGGCTGTTCCGGGACCCCTGACCTTGGCGACCATTTTGGCGACTTGACGACAAATTTAGCGACCTTGGCGACAAATAGGTGATTCCAGAAAATGCAACCCTTTCCTCGATATTTCTATTAGGAAAGGAAATACGCTTGAATATACGAGAAAACTCCATGTGACGTCACGGCCTGTCGGAGAGAGTATATAAGGATCGCGTCTGGATCAGAGGGAGTAGTGTTGATCCATTGGGAACGACTTTAGAGTTTCTTCTGCAGTGCGAGCTAGGAAGCTGGTGAGCTGAGCGCTATTGAAAGTGCTGTTATTTTCGTTACTAGTTATTTGCTGATAAATAACTAGTAACAGTTTTGTGTTGCTAAATCTCAAAGTGCTGAACTGTTATTACCTGTGAATTGCTGCCTGTTTACATTGGCAATCTGTGCAATAGCTATTGTTTCCTGTACCTGTGCTACATGTTTTCCTGCATATTTGTAAATAAACCTTCATTCTTCATTATCCTTCGTGTTGGACTGTTTACACCATACACCCACAGAAAGACTTTTGTAACAATATGTCTTAAAGTTACGAAGAATACGTATCTAATAAAGTTACAAAGAATTCAGTGCAAGAACCTTTGTACGATACGTGCAATTGCTTTGAAATTAGAGGTTAGTTAAAGCAAGTTATTGGAAATAAATGAGATTCAAATATTCTTTTCACAGAAACTGATAAAGTATCAAAATTACAAGTGATAATTCAGTTTACTGTTTCATTTAAACACTTCCAAAATTAAAAGTTAGCAGCATGGGATTACGTGGATTATTTTTATGCCAAATTAATTATAGGGTGATCATAAATTATTGGACCCATTTCAAAAATTAAAAAAAAACTTATAATGTTACAACTAGGTTGTTTTTTTAATGAGAGCCCATTTTCAAAAGTTTTTTTTCCAGATAGGTAACGCGCCGTTATTGTGGTTTAGGGGATCGTAAATTATTGGACATCTCCCATTTTTGAGCGCCATTATCTGCGAAACTTTTAAAACTAGAAGGAAAATAAAAACATTTAATTATGGGGAATATTACGCTCTTTAATTTGTTGAATCAATTGTAATCCGAAAACTGAATATTTTTCGAGATATTCCAGAAAAACTAACAAAGGAAACCAGAAAACGCGCATCGGCTTCTACTGATAGGTAGCCATTGAGTATGAAAATCTCTCGCTGTAGCAGATTTAAAACGCCGTAATGGTAGGCCACCTATCCGAAAAGAAAAACTTTTTATTTGCTCTCTCATTGTTTAAAAAAACGCAGTTGTAACATTATTGAGTTTTGAAATGGATCCAATAATTCATGACCCCCTCTACACTGTAAAAAAAATCCCGTAAAATTTACGGTTTTAAACTGGCAGCTGGGTTGGTTGTGCAAAACCGTAAAAGTTACGAAGTAAATCCGTAGGCACAACGGTTTTTTACCATACAGGAACAAGTTTTTCCCGTAAAAGTTAGGAAGTAAATCCGTAGTCACAACGGTTTTTTACCGTATGAAATCAAGTTTTCTCCGTAAAAATTAAGTCATCTAAGTAAGTGACGTCATCGACTGAGTTGAGTTGTTTTTCTCCCTCTGTTCGAGTTGAGTTGAAATGTGCTGATGTGTATTATCAATTAGGAATATTAATTAATCAAGGCTTAATTATTAGTTTAATTAATGTAATTTTTAATTGAACTTACTTGGACGATTTCCATGCAAGATGGTGCCAAAACTTCTAACTCCTCTGAGCCGGGGATCGAAACCGCGTTCTTAGAAATAAAAGTCAGTCGCTCTAACCAGTAGACCACCGGAGACTTCATAAAATGATGTAAAAATAATCTATTTGAGTTTTAAAGTCACTATAGCTCTAGTGGCGCCACCTAGTGGTGTAAAAATCAACTATTGCCAGAACACGCGTTTTAAGGTTAGCTTTCATGAGTGACAACAGGTTACTGCAACATGTGTAAACAACAGCGGAGATGGAACCCTATTAAAACATGAAATGAATGCAATAAAATTACATTTAAGAAAAGGGAAAGTTATCGTACGGAAAGCAATACCGTATGACGAAAAATAGAATTTGAACTGACGGTTTTAAACCGTTTATGGCTGGAGCGGAAAACGGTGAAAAACCGTTTTGTTAACAAAACAGCTTTAAACCGTCAAATATACGGAAAAAGTCCGGGGAAAAAACGGATATTTTTTACAGTGTACTACTGATAATCTAAATGCACTTCAAAGATAGCACAGAGAAACCTTTTTAGTTCGTCGTTCGTTAGTATGCCATTTCGTCTGGTTCCTGACTCATTCGTATTCATTTCAATGTTAAAAAAAAATGGTACTTACGTATTAACGCCACCGAGGCTACAGATTGGCGGTAATGCGCCAATAAAGAGCAATCTTGTTTACAAAAACCGCCAAATTGGCACCACTTAAAAACCGCCAAATTTGGCAGCACTTAAAAACCGCCAAATCTGTAGCCTCGGTGGCGTTAATACGTAAGTACCAAAAAAATTTATAAAGTTTCGCAAGTATTGGACAGTGGGCAGCTGATCGTGCCACATCGATTTTCCTCTTCTAAGATGAAATAAAAACGGTCGTATTCTTTCAGCGTAATAATATTTTTAAGCTGTCATACATTCTGTGAATTGCTTGATGCAAAAGTCGATAAAAATGCTCTACGACACAATTTTGTAACAATACTTTTCATTGTTGTAATGAAATTCAAAAAAGTATCATTGCTTCATCAAATGTTTCACTCACTGGCTTTTGCCAGTATTGAACTTATAGTAAAAAATTATTTCTTTGGATATTAATTTTAAAGCAGAGTTTACGCTGTAATTAAAATGATAATGTTTTTTAGTCTGGCATTCCTTCTGTAATTTGCGTAATGTAAAGATCTTTATGAGCATAATGCAAAGACTGATGTACAGGGTGGTCATAAATTATTGGACTATTATTTCAAAAATTAATAAAAAATACCCTATAGTGTAGCAACTTCGTTTTTATTAAATGAGAGAGTAGCTCAAAAAGGTTTCTTCCAGATAGATTACGCGCCGTTGACATGCACTAAATCTCAGCAATCCAACGCAAGTGTCAAAATGGCTACCTTGCAGCAGAAGGCACGTCTCTGGTTCCATGAAAGCATATCAGTGAGGGAGACTTTGACTCCTTAATTGCTTATACCAACGCTTAATGGAGTTCCTACATGGAGACCGACAATTTCGATGCTATAACCGAATAATTCTTTAAACTTTTACAATTGATTTGCTTTCATGGAACCAGAGACATGCCAGACGTGCCTTCCTCTGCACGGTAGCCCTTTTGACACTTGCGTTGTATTGAGCAGATTTAGCGCGCCGTAACGCGCGTTACACCAGAAAAAAAAGAACTTTTGAGCTGCTCTCTCAATTAAAAAAAAACGAAGTTGCTACATTATGGTTTTTTTTATTAATTTTTGAAATGGGTCCAATAATTTATGACCACGCTGTATTTAAGCCAGACGAAGACAAGGGAGACGAATGAAACTTAATCGTTATTATTATCGATAACGATATTGATACGATATACGGATAAACTGACTACAATATTTCGGACTAGCTGTTCGAATCTCTTTTCTTCCACACAATAGTGCTAGCCAAGGGTCGAGTTCTTATGTCAATCATACTAGATGAAAATGACTGAGAAGGTTTGACGCAAGCACTACTTTTGATCTGTGAATTGCGGCGTGAATTTTATTGCATCGAAAACGCGAGCAATTGAAAATTTGTTTGCTGACACTCTGTCTGACAAAGATGAATGATGAAGAAATCATTCCATCGTATTTAGAAGTGAGATGCTCAGATATCTACCGGACATTTAAACTGGACACTTTTCTAATAGAATAATCAACTTTAGAAGATACATTAAAAAGCACCGAAACAATGAAGAATTCCTTCATAGGTCGTCATGAAACAGGACAAAAATTCAGTTCATAGTGACTCAATTAGAATTCAAAATCAAAATAAACAGGAATTTTGAAATCAAAATTTAATTTTATTAATAAAAATAGTAATTTAAATATCTGCGTTTTGTTATAAATTGTTTGAAACCATTGCGATACATCCAACAAAGAGAATAACATTTTTTTTTGTCTGTTAAATGTTCGGTGATAAAAATTGAAGTAAAAAGAAATATGCATGTATGGTTATTTAAGAAAGGTTATTGCAATAAAGAATTTTGTAATTATCACTTAATTAGGATGATCTTAATTACATGTATGAAAATAATGATATAGCTACTTAATTTAATTTCGTAAAATTTAAAATTTGTAAATATTTTCTATCATTAAAAGCGTGATAATATGCTAAGCTGATTCCAAAATCTTATTAAAAAAAGACTGCTAGCGAGAGTAGTTTATCGTATTTTTAACCAAGATTCGATAGCATAGTAGAGACTAGATGGGACCGAACCCTGTCCGAATCACCGAAAGTCCGGATTAATCGGAATTTGCCTTAAAATGCAGATAATACAAGCTTTAGATGTGCAAAACTATAAAAAATCGATGTTTTTTCATAAATATATAAAAAAAGAAAGAAAACCAAAGAGATTTTCTGAAAACAGCTGAAGGGAGTCAGCCAGCTCCTGGATGTAATGGGAGTGTTATTATTTTCGTACTGACCTCTCACTAAAAGCAGTATATCCTGCTCTTTTTTTAAATCCTATCTCGATTCTTTTCTGCAAATATTGTCACTAATTTCCCCCAACAGACGTAAGTTTCAGTTGAATCCTTTCTTGTTGAATTAAAACTTACAAATCTAACCTTTTTATTACCTTATAACATTAAGGTTTGAATGAAAAGGCGAGAAGTTTGGAAAAAGAATATTTCTTTTAATTAATATGCCTCACAATAACTAATAGAACATTTAAAATGTTGCGAAAAATACACTTTGCAAAATAAAACATGAAAAGGAAAAAAAAGGCAAGAACTAATAAATTAAAGCATCGAAAGCAAAACTTTTCTTCTCGCGAGTATGTGAATAATAAAAGCGAAAAATAAAACGCCTGCAAAGGAATGATATATAATGACTTGATATTTGATTATATTTATTATTATTTATATTTAGAAAGGCATTTCCAAAAACTTTAAAAAATCGTTAAAAATCAGGAAAGTTTTGCAGCAACTTCAAATCACTTTTATTAGAAGGGGTATATTCTGGAATTTATAACGATATAAAAATTATGGTTCTCCGATAATAATATACGCAGAAAATTCGTGGAAATATGCAAACAACGCCTAAATTTACCACTATCCGAACACGTTCGAAAGTCGATTTTCGACCAAAATTCCATTTTTTAAATTTTTGATGTTTTCGATAGTTCATTCATTTACCTTTCTAAAACATATTTACTTTTGTCGGTACGATAATTAGAAGATGAGATATTAATTGTTTTATAACAAACCGAAAACCGGAAGTGGGCGTTTAATTAGCCGAAAGTTGTCATTTAAAGGGACAGAAACCTGTCAAAAATTCTTTCAAACTCCTTTTTTGCAAGCTAATATGATGTCAGTATATTTTTAGAAATTTTTTTAAAATTTAGATACATAATTTGAGCGCGTGAAAAAACTAAAATTTGATTTTTCTCAAAATTAGATTTTATGCATATTTTTCAAACTTCAAACATGATAACTCAAGATATTATCATTCGATTGTTCTGAAATTTTGTGAACACTTTCTTCAAATGTTTCTCTAGTGAATGTACTAGAATAATGTATATTGTAACAATATTTTTTAAATTATGGTCTTTTATTTGAAAAATGACATAGAAAATTTGCTGAAAATCTTATAATGATTGTTCGATTAGCTCTAAAATTTTTATTTATCCAAAAAATATTAAGATTCTAGTACAAGCACTAGTCCATAGTATGTAGTTTATTTTAGTATTAGTTTTATTTGAATTATTACAAAAGTTTGACCTGTAGCATGTTTGAAGTTTTGGGAAATTTCCTCTAAAAAGCAGCAGAAATTCAAGAATTTTGTAAATTTATAATAATTTATACTCAAAAATCATACGCTAATATTAATCTTTATTAAATTCGAATCTAAAAAACATATTTTGGTGTTTCTATTTCACAATTTAAGAAAAAAGTGCTCCGAACGTGTTCGGATACCTTAAAATTAAGTAAATAAAAATCTAATTCCAATTTTACGATAATTTCTAACGGCCTTAGCTCAGTCTTGTGCTAATCGATCTCTATGCGAAATTTTGTCCCGGTAAGTCAAACGGTTTGGTGTTGCATAGAGTTGAAAAAAACCCGAACATGCATAATATTTAAAAAAATTGTTCTTTCATATAAAATAGAACCCCGCTAATCCGAACTAATTGGGACCGGTGCCTGTTCGTATTATAAAAAATTCGGATTACCAGAAATTCCGATAAAAATAGAAGAGAAAAAGATGTGTGCTAAAAAATGCAAGTTATAAGTACTCAGTACTGCTATCTCTTGTATTCTTTTATTCAAAAGCAATAGAAAGAGAATATGTCTCCCCTTTTCATTGGAATTAATGGATGTGCTCCTGTATGAAGTGACCTTATCTTACGGCGAATTGCATTAGTTTCTTCAATGTGTACAAAATTATGCTTGTTGAAAAAGTACTTTTTGGTTTTAAGTATGTATATTTAAATCTTTTCAGGTAATCTGTTCAATTACATATAATTTTCGAAAATAAAATCGGTTCGGAATTTCGGATTAGGAGGGTTCTACTTATATAGATATAGAACTTTTTTTGAATATCAAAATCGAATTTCTATATCTTAAAACTTCGTATTTAAAGCCAAAATCACTTAAATTAATGGGATTCTTTCTATACCTCTGAGATAATATGTCATATGATATATATAAAAACACATAATATGTATTTTACTGATAATGTAGCACTTTCTAGTTTTCACCATACTGACAACTTCAGCTATACTGCATTGTGTAGATCGGGCAAAATGTGTTTTTCACTTTCAAAATTTCAGATGGTATATTTTCATATACCTTTATACAGTCTTTGCTGCTTGAAAGCAAACAGAAATTATCAAATAATTAAATATATAGTTATCAAATCAATTTCTTCAGCTTCATTAGAACTTTATCCGAATACTGACGTCATATTCGAGTAATTGGTAAAAAGGATCCTTTTCTCCAATTATTCCCTCATTTGCACCCTAGCATAATCATACATATCGTTTACTTGTTGAAAAAATGCATCTGTTCTGAAGTACTAAACGACAATAAACTTCTGCTAATTAGTGTCCTTAATTACCCCACTCGACTTGACAATGCTTTCTTTAATGAGGTTAATGGCGAAAAATAATTGATTTTTCGGAATGCAATTGAACGGTGGTGATGATATCTGTACGATATATAGATTTCTAATACCTAATGTTCGTAATGACATGCCTCGATACCAAGCGATTTATTTCCAAATATAGATTTCCTTCGTGCCTACATTTATGACACTAGAATTTCATACAGTTTGCTCGCTATTAAATGATTTAATAATCTTTTAGTGCATAATGAATGCCTGCTACCGTCTAATTTTTAGACAGTTACAGAAGAATAGAGCAGTTTGAAGACTCTGAGTTAGTAAAGCCTTTGTAACAAGCTATTGTAGCCTACCGAATGGCTGCAGCTATCGTCATAACAGTGGTGTCTAGGTAGGTAAAGTGACTATGCGCTGCGGATGAAACCGCTTACAGCGCCACCTGGTGGAAAACGGTGGAGTTAGCGTTACTATCTCTAAAACGGTACGAGATAGAAGAAAAAAGTGAATTACAGAATCACCAATTTAGTGCAAAGAGACACCTTGTGGAGGTAAATGCTTAGAACAGAACGCTTAAAACACCTATTTGTTTGTTCGCGATTTCCTACACTGAGACGCGACAAAACATTCTTAGAAAGAAAAAGAAAAACAACTGGTTATCGCAAGATACCTTTATTTTCGATGTTCAAACTTCTCTCCGTCAGCTACAATGCCCATCTGGACCCTTGCTTGAACTTCACGTTGCACACGGTGTAGCATAGTTTCGTGACGTCACAGTTTCGGAAGCCACGAACAAACAAATGTGAATTTTAAGCGTTCTGTTTCTAGCATTCATGACCACAAGGTGTCTTTTCGTACTAAATCGATGATGCTCTACAACTTTGTAATTCACTTTCTCCCTCTATCTCGTACCGTTTTAGAGATAATAACGCTAACTGTTTTCCACCAGGTGGCGCTGTAAGTGGTTTCATCCAGTAGCGCATAGTCAATTTACCATGCCTACACCTACCTGTTATGAAGATAGCTGCAGCCATTCGGTAGTTAAAAGGGTGGTAAGGTACTTGAGTGGGTGCCCTCTATATAAGAACAGAGCCGTTGGTAAAGTAATTTCGAATATGTTGTGACATCGTCACTCAGCCAGAGACGAAATTTCTCCCACCCATCCTAAGACGGGGGACAGAAGAAAAGAGGTGGAGAAGAGAGGGAAGGAGTTCAATGACCAGGGCAGTCGCCGGATGAGACCGAGGGAGGTGGACGCTGGGAGTGGACGTGCGTGAATTTTGCCAAAAGAGAAGGACATGAAGTTCGAAGAATCCCTGTGTAAAATTAGTAATATGTATATAGTTATATTAGCCAAGACTATGTAAATAAATTATTTGTACATAATCCCATTGGTCTTCTTTGACTGGGATTAGCCCACCAGAAAACACTACACTAAGCTGTTTGACTCACTACGTCACAATGTAAAAGAATGTTTTGTATCTTTACCTATCTATTTTTTTAAAATTATCCAATGGATTTTACAGTTTTCACATTGCGTGTTAGACAACCACAACAGAAGTTTGAGGCAGACTGGTATGCATATTAAGGTATAGTTGTTTTTATATTTAAGATAATTTATTTAAAAGGGCAATTATTAGATGTTTTAATCTCATTTCAAATTTCATCTAATGAGAAAAAAATTGGAATCCTGAGCAAAGAACGATGAATCATGATCACTGCTAATGAAGATGTAATATAAATTCCAAAAACAGCTTACATTGCATAATTTTTCAGTGAAATATAAAAACAACTATCGATTAATACTGTTACAAAAGTCTCTCTGTGTGTGTATGGTGTAAACAGTCCAACACGCAGGATAATGGAGAACGACGGTTTATTTACAAATATGCAGGAAAACACGCAGCACAGGTACAGGAAACAATAGTTCTTGCACAGATCAGCAGTGTAAACAGACAACAATTCACAGGTAATAACAGTTCAGCACTTTGATATTTAGCAACACAAACAATCAGCAAATAACTAATAACGACAATAACAGCACTTTCAATAGCGCTCAGCTCACCGGCTTCCTAGCTCGCACTGCGGACGAAACTCTAAAGTCGTTCCCAATGGATCAACACCACTCCTCTGATCCAGGCGCGGTCCTTGTATACTCTCTCCGACAGGCCGTGACGACACAGGGAGTTTACTCGTATATTCAAGCGTATTCCCTTTCCTAATAGAAATATCGAGAAAAGAGTTGAATTTTCTGGAATCATCTATTTGTCGCCAAGGTCACCAAATTTGTCGCCAAGTCGCCAAAATGGTCGCCAAGGTCAGGGATCCCGGAACAGCCCCTGCCCGTCAATCCATGCTTAACCTTGTAACACTTTCTTCCCAACCATAAGACTAACATTGCTGGGAAGCGACTTTCCATGTTCGTAACAATACGTATACGAGTTTGTCTCAAATTTTTGTTTCAGTTGCCTTCATGGAAATACCTTTTATTCATCAAATGAAATATAAAGTGAGAAAAGTAGGAGTCAAGTATCTAATAAATGACCTTATCTACGAAAATGTCTAATAAACGACCTTATCTGACGAAAACTTTACTTTTAATACCATCCATGCGAAACAGCATGTGTTGCAGCGTTTCAATATTTTCTTTACCATCTGCACAGCTCGCCAGACATGGCTGCACAGTAGTGAGAAATGATAACGCAAAGCCCGAGATTCTGTCATATTTTATACACATTTTAGTCACTGAGAGGACGACGCAGTAACAAAAACGGTCATGCAATGATCAATTTCTATTGCAAATAGATCAAAATGATCTTCTTTTCAACAGTATTATTTACCCAAGTTAAATTTATAATGCATTTTCATAAAAAAATTTAAGTGACGCGTTTTCATTGGCCACTTCTGTATGATAACCGCTTACGAAGTGTCACAGTAGTACCAATATTGCTGTCTTTCGGCATAGTACAGCCATATTTTACTTTTGCGCCAAGAAACTCTACTCTACTCTGCATACACTCACTCGATTATTGATAACTGAACAAATTTTAGTCACGCCCAGTCTTTGGCATCGTGCAGACACATTTATATTTGCTAAACGAAATTGTTTCGTGTGTTTTACTATTTAGCCATTTATACAGAACCGACATTAAACTGAAAATATTTACTTTTCCTTAGGAATGGTTTAGCGAATCTTTTTATATTGACGATAAATTAATTGACCTCATTTTCATCTGCAGGATCTAAATATATTTAGTGTAAAGCCTTTAAAAAATATCTTAAAGTGTTTGTTTCTTTCATCTGATAAGAAAGAAGAGAAAAAATTTCAGAAAAATTATACGGCAAACTTTATAGGCATTAAATTGAAACTGAGTTGTGCGATTGTATACCTAACATGGTTCTATTACAATGTAGGAAAAAATGCAGTTTATTCTTTATAGCTTTTAGGAGTTTTTAAAACACCTCTGTTATTCTCAGGTGAAATTTTTAAAAATCTGTCTTAAATGGTAATGGAGTCAGTTCACACTCATGTGATACAAGTCAAGAGCATCAATTTTGGAATCCATTGCGCATCTTGCTGGACTTTTAGTTCATTTATATTAGCATCCCGTTTCTGCAGCAGCACGAGGCACCCCCTCTCCAAACTTCCGCACCACACCATCGGGAGAACATTTTATCCCGAAGGATTTAACGTGCACCAGACCAGCTTAATGGCGGTTTATCAGTGGAATCGGGTTTTGAACCTGGAACTATCGGGCCTCGAGTTCGAGACCGTATCACCAGGCCACCGCGGCCTGCATCTTGTTCGAAGAATAACCAGCAGAAGAGTTCCCCCCCTCGACTTTCTTGTACAGTAGACTCTCGATTAACCGGGATGGTCGGGAAATGCTCGTCCCGGATAAGCGAATATCTCGGATAATCCAATTTATGCGAATTTTGATGAAAAATTTTGGAAAAAATGTTAAAAAATGTAAAATTATTATACAATAAGACATTAATAGTTTAATTAATACAAAAGAAAAAGAATTAACTAGAAATTTTAATGCTATTTAGATTTACAATTCGTACAATTAAAAAGAAAAACAGAGATGTAGTTTACCTCACTGTTTTGTGAAGAATGAAATGATAGAAGTCTGTTTTTGTTTTTTATTTACTATTCGACGAATTATACTGCGCAGATTTCTCAATATCATTTTTTCTGCGGGTGTGCTTTCATCTTCTTGCTTCAAGTAATTAAGTAACTCCTCAGTGCGTACTAAGGCGTCACCGTGACTTCATTTTTGATGAGTTACAAGATCTTCCTCAACACTTTCAGGACATTCTTCGAAATTCCTTGTTTCTTCTGAACCACAAGTTACACGGGACACAATATCATCGTCACTTAAAACTTCGCAACATTCCAATGTCGAATCTTCGTTAATCCATTGTTCCACTGCTTCTTCATCCACATTTTCAGAACAGTCTAACTGGAGTCTGGCTGGACTCAAGGTCAGGTAGACGAGTCCAATACAAAGGAAGGGTTGAGAAGAGTGGCTTCCCGCACATCCCAACTGACGCAATCTTCGCTGGGGTCGTCCTAGATAATCCAATTACTCAGTTAGTAGTCTACCTGTATATTTAAATAATGGTTCTTTTGTAGTTCGTAGCGTAGTAGGGAGAATCAAATTTGTGTTTACCCTCGCCTTGTGGCCATTGGATAAAAAATTCTGATTTCAAAATCACACGCATTGTATTCAGCTATTTGTGTTTTGAGTTGACGCATCCAGCATAAACAAAGAGACAGTTATATGGATGATCAATAAGCAGACGGATTTATCTCAAATTTATTACAGATCCATATATTACACCGTACGTCAATTTCATATGTCTACCACGTTGAGTGTCAGTTATCGTGTTTTGCATGCTAAAGAAAGGCATCAAACAGACTTCTCTGTAGACTAATTTGCTCCAAATTTGATAACAAATCTTATCCTATAATTTTAGAGGCAAAGATCCAAATTTCATTGGTATAGGGTTTCCATTTTATCGTGTTCGACTGCAAAGAAAATTGAAGTTTTCCTGACTCAGAGGGGCCTAAAACCGGAAATTCATCAAAACCTCAAATCGAAATTTTTGAAGATACAATCTTTCTTTTTTGTATTAGAATACTTAATAAACGAGGAAAATGCATCCCAAATGGCAATGGAGTCTATCCATGCTCATGTGATGTGGTATGTTGTCACTAATTTAATTTTGGAATCTGCGCACCTTGCCGAAGAAAAAGAACGTCCAAGTATTATAAGATGCGTATGATTAGATTGTCGTCCCATACTCAACAACCTCTGTTACAGGAACAGGTGTATGGGGGAGTTTTATTGATGACATGCTGTGACGTCTGATCAGACTTGAATTTGTTTTCTCTTAGACAAAAACCTTTCATATTTTACTGAAAGAACAATAAATATTACAAGGGTCTTTTATGTATATTTTACATAAGTATAAAAGAAGTGATCAACGTGACGTACTATATTATGTACTAAGGATCAAGTATAATAAAGAAACCGATTCCTTGCAAGGTGAGTAGTTATTGCTTACATCAGAAGCAATTTACAAAGTGTCATTTGACCGATTTAAAGCTATATTATAATACTAAAGGATAAAGAGATTAAATTGTAACAAACTACAACAAATTTTCAGACGATGTGAATGTTCATTAACGCAATAAAGCTTTAGAATTTTAAATTTAAGCTAGTTTCACATGAAAACTATTTGATTCTAAAGAAAAATTTCAGATACATTATATACCTCTCTGTAAAAATATTGTATTAAAGAATTGATAATTAAATTACATATTAATATACTAAATACTGTTTTTATAATTATCCGAAGTTTTCAACTGAAAACTCTGGGACCGCTGCCTTTTCTTATGTTTTTATTTAGAGTAGTTTTAGTGGCGCTTAATCTATTGACAATTATATAGAACTGCATTTCCTTGTGCAATACAAAAGACATTATTTCTAAATACTATAATTCCGTATAGTTCAATTTTTTATTGAATTTTAATACAATGTTTCTTTTTACATATTGAGTATCCAAAGTTTCGTAGAATTCCGAGAAGAAAACTCTGCATGTTTGCATAATAAAAACATGCGAGTTTGAAATTTTCAATTTAGATACCGATTTTAATTTATATATTCTGATAAATATTTTAGTCAATCATCTGCCAGTAATACCTCCTCAAGCTCTTTAGACACGCAGATTCAACCTTCCTAGCTAAACGCGTTTCCAGTGCTACTTATTTATAACTCTACATAAGTCTACATATAGCAATCACGCTAATGCGCCTTCACCCTGACTGATTGACGTCACAGGCAAAAACAAATACTGACAACCTCGCATATGGATCGTTCGTTGTTAACCATTCTCTTTTTCGCATTATTGTCCCGGATAGTTAGTACGGATTCAATTCCATCAGCATGGTGTAATTATCTTGTCACTCACACAAAAGTTCGACCGACTATCACTGTAACGAGAGCGGAAAGAATTTTTCAATCAAAAATCAATGCAATTTATATTTACTGCTAATATATTCCTTTTAATTGATAGAGCTATTTATAAATATCAAGAAATTTTACAAGTTCTGCCATTTAACAAGAATCCATCGACGTCTCTACAGAATCAACTCTACTTAATTCGGCGCATTAATATTTACGCATTGACTGTTCAGAAACACGCATGATGTACCAGCCCAAAACACAGTCATCGCCATAGATCATCGCGATAATGCAAAACGCGGCTTCCCTCACTCCTTGAACAATCAATAATTTCCCCAAACCACTGAAAGAGCAAATACATCTTACAACTAACAACTTTACCCCTGTGCTTTTTTTACGTAGGTTGTCGTTAACTTCCCTATTTTTTCGTGTGGTGCTCCAGTCGATAAAGTATGAGTTGGAATCACGAGTGTTATGGAGGAGGAGTCTGGTGTGGAAATAATTTGTGACAGAGATGAGGACATGCACTGGTTGGAGATTTAAAACTCGAGGTTGGAGAATTGCTTGCTTTTTTGGATGAAATCTTTTTTTCCAGTTGCTGTCTGTGCGCGTGGATTGGATATCTTCGCGGCGTTCTTGAGGATCACAATGACGCGTTCATGTCGAAATTTGGTTTTCTAATGCAGTTTTGCATCATTTGTTATGCAGTGTTTGCTCATCATTAGTCTCAATCCATTTGGATCATAAATGGGTCTCAGAAGTACCTCGCAGATTTAAAATCTATTCATGATGTATTTCATCCGGTTGATAGTTCCCCTCCATGGCTATAATAGGTGAATCCCTGTGCGAGATGTAGGTAAGGTGTCGTGTAGGAAGAAACTTAGGATTTAACAGCTAATGGATGCATTTTGCGTGCGTATCTATGGAAATTACGACAATAGGAGGATTTCAGCACAAAATGATTGAGTAAAGATCATATCCTTGATATACTGTTAAGTAATCTAAGTCAAGTCTAAATTCTAAAGGCATTTGCGATCGATATAAGGAACAAGTTAATCAGATGTTAGAGTTGGAGATTTGGCTTGTTGTGATGAGTGAATGCAGATAGGAACCGGTTAATCGAATGTTATGGTGAGTTTGGCTTGTTGCGATCGATATGGAACGGTTAATCAGATATTTGATGAGTTGGGCTTGTGCGATCGATATAGGAACCAGTTAATCAGATGTTAGGTTGGGTTTGGCTTGTTGTATTCACGGTGAGTGCAGATAGGAACCGATTAATCAGATATTACTTATGATAAGGTTGGAAGCCTTGCGTCGATATAGGAACCAGTTAGTAATCAGATGTTAGGTTGAGTTTGGCTTGTTGTAATTACGGTGAATGCAGATAAGACCAGTTAATCAGATATTATATTAGGATTGGAGGAAGCATTGCGATCAGTACCGGAACCAGTTAATCGATGACTACGTCAAAAAAAATTACGAAGACAAGTTAATGGAAGCTGATGTTATTTGGAAAATGTCCTCTATAACAGAAAAAATCATGTTGCAATGTACTGTAATAACATTTAACTACGCAGCCGATATTGTGACCAAGCCGTATAGAAACGCAGTCTGCATTTAAAAGTTACTAAATGGGAGCAGTGTTTCATTTGCTAACAGAAAATGGCAGTATACGCCCACAAATACTTCTTTCAAAATTGGAGTCACTTTTAGTGAGTAGACAGCTAGTTGGTCAGTTACCGGTGGCGTAAGAGCAGAACAAGGGCCTAATTTTTAGGAGGAGTAGTAGGTCAAAAACATTATTGTGTTTATGCTATTTTTTAAAAGCAAATGATATGAGGGCGTAAAATAATACCATGTCTTTGGGTACCATTTGCCCTTGCTAAACTGGCTAGTGACAATTGGGATAAAACAATTGTTATTTATAGAATTTTTTCCTTACACTCATATACCCATTGGCCATAGTGACAAAGCAGTACTCCTATCATATAACTTCTTAAAGTAAGGAAATACCACGAGAAGGCGAAAAAAATGTCTTCTCAAAAGAGTATCGGCCGCCGTTTGCACCAAGATAGAGGAGTCAATGAAGTGAAGTAGCCAGGAAAGCTGAAAAAAAAATTATATTATGAACCCAGGCGCCACTTGCCTCGCTACGCCACTGTGATTACCAGAAGAAGTCTCGGTTCTAAAAATTGGGATGCAGGTGGGGTAGCGCAGTAGTGGATTACAGCAGATAACAGAACTGATTAATGTTTTATTTCTCTTACATTTTGATCCTGTAAGTGGGCACACAGAGCGGTAGTTAAGCTGTAAGAACGATTGAACTATTCAGACATTATCGATTCGAAACTTCTACTGCAGGAGGGTAGAAGAACTACACCCACAGATGCTAAAGAGGAGAAGGTTGGGTGGATGAAAATTCTGAGGAATGAAAGAAAGAAGACAGATTGCAATTCTTCAAAGTATAATGAAGATCAAATTCTATTGAGCTCAAGTGTAGTCAGCAGTCATCCTTTAGTAATAACAGAGACTTAGTAAAATACGCAACTGACTTATTGATAGTAAATGGAAAGGCTGTACTTTGTACTGTTGACTTCAGATGTAATCTCTAGAGAATTTCCTTGCATGATTAAAGTCATACAATTGGATCAAAAGTTATATATATCATGCTCCAATTTACAACTTTTCATTCTATTCAAGCCAGATAGAAGATTTAATTATAAACAGTTTTTTTAAAACACACTTTTATTACTGTACTAAACAGCAAATTTTTTTATTTTAATTGCTTTTCTACTTTTGCCTCGTATACAGTATACAGGAAAATATTATAATGATCAAAATTTCAGACTCGAGATTTTCACAAATCTCGTTCTGTCTTGGCTCATTGCCAAAGAGAAATTCTGAATTTTATCGTACGAGGTGCAGGGGATTTAAGAGTTATACGAGAGAAGCAGGAAACTACTTCCGCTGGATTTGCTTTCTCTCATGCAAATGTCGATATTGTAATCGTTAAAAGATTCAGACTCAGTTTCGACAGATCTCACAGTAGTGAAGAAATAGATTACAATATTCAAGTCTTTTTAAAATCTAGAAACAAGTCAAGTCAAATAAAAGGTATTTGGGACCACTAAGTTAAATCAATTTATTTTGAAAGTATTCAAGAATTAAGATTTATTGTTTACTTTCTCCTTTTGGTTCATTTTGGAATGGAATTTAGATTGCCCTGTATTAGAGTTTTGTTTCCTATTTTTTATTTTAGATTGATTAAACCTAAATAACAATTATAACGTAAACTACTTATTATTTTGCTATTAAATTTCGATTTTACGAAACAAACTTTTATTCACCTGTACTTTTTTACTGCTCATTTATAATAAGAATCAGAAATTATTCTCCTTCACATTACTTACTCAATATGGACGTTTTGACGTGAAACTCCGCTCGTTACAATAGCTTAGTCGTCAGAACTTTCTCGTGTGATCTAAAAATGCAAATCAGATTTGAATCGCTAATTGCTACAGGGAACTAATATTACAAAAGAATCGTTCACCCAATATATAACGTAGAGTTTATCACATAGTATTTGTTTTGCCTCTGACGTCATCGTACCAGTGCTTAGTACATGTACGTTATTATTTATGAATTAGGTAGTTTATGTAAGGTTATAAAATAAAATGCTTAGCGCAGAGTACGTTTATCTAGGAGTGATACTGGTGTCATTTTAAAAGAAAGCAGGGAGTATTACTAGGACCTGATGAGACAAGTAAAATATTTATCGGAATATAGTAAAATCTGATATTAAATTAGAAAGATATCCCAGCCTCCATGTTCTTTGGTTACCAGCATACAGAGTTTTCTTTCGGGTGTGCAAGAACTTACAGAATGCCATTACATGCAAGAAACATTGTATTAAAATTTTAATTCAAAATTTAGATATTACGATTATATGAGCATTTATGAAATGAAATAATGTTTTACACTAGGCATACATGAAATGTAGTTCTATATACTGTAACAGACGGCGCCATCAAAGCTACTCTAAATGAGCATAAGAAGACCCAGTTCAGATTGCATAAATAGAATTTTCATTGAGAACGTCGGGATAGAATCTTGATGGTATTTCGTATTCGCCTTCATAGTTTAGTTATCGATCTCTTTGTATGCAAGTATTTTGCAGGTAGTAAAGATGGATAGTCGTCCAAAGTTGTTGCGTGTAGCGGGGTCTGTGGTGTCTTGCGTTTATCTACTCTGTAACCGTTATACTACTCTCTTTATTAATAGTATATTATATTAAAGAAGTTGATGATGAGCTCATATTAATACGAAACATGACCCACATGGATTTAATCCCGACGTTTTCTGAAAAATCTACGGCTTATTAACTACTGCTGCCTCTTATGTTTTTCAAAACAATATTGCATATTATGTAAACTATTGCGCTGGGCTGGTATGTTGGAGAAGATCGAGGTACGCGTTCTTCTCTTTGACCAGGCTGTGCGTCTGCAGTGGTAGTGACAAGACCCGTACGAAATTTCCGATATAGAAAGGCAGTTAGTTCTTCAGTTCTTGCGTTCTCAAACATAAGGAATAGACAGATTGGCAGACTCTCAAATATTTGTGGATTTGGTCTAAATTTTAATAGAATAATGGTGGCAGTAAAACCATACCTGAAATTTCAGCCATCAACCTCTTGTGTTTTCGATTTACCATATTCAGGCAAGCCGTCAATACGACACATTTTTCATGCAGCAGATTTCGTCAAAATATGACTGAAATCTGCAATTATAGATATTAAAACACCACAAATTTCACCCTTCCTCACTCATTACATTTTTGGGTTATCCTTTTACAGATAGTTTTGTTGATAGACGTTTTTGGGGTTAATATTTTCCACGGATAGTTTTGTTGATAGACGTTTTTTTGAGTTATCCTTTCCACATTTTGGTGATAGACGTTTTTTAGGTTATCCTTTCCACGTTTGTTGATGAACGTTTTGGTAC
>BGPR01001837.1:7064-60163 GCA_013235015.1 Araneus ventricosus | reverse complement strand
AAAAATTTGAGATTTTTTAAGAAAACCTTTATATCTTCCCAAATGTTTGCGCTGAGTTTACAAAAATTCATGTAAATATTATGCACATTAAACATTACCATTTCTGAAAGTTTCATCTTGTTATCTGTATTCTGTGAAGCGGGGTGGGCCAAACACCTTTTTGTCTTCATCAGTTTGTAGACGGTCCCCTAATTGCCCTCAGGACCGAATCTTCAATGTAAAATGTGAGTTATTGTCTATTCTTTACATGTCCGAAGTTTAATGGTAGTCGGTTAAACCATTCCGGAGAAATTCTAAAAAATGTGAAAATCTGCAAGTGTCCGGATACTTTTGGGCATATAGTGTAGTTCCATATGAGTAATCTCTAGAAGATTGTTTAAGAATTTAATTTTATTCAAAAGAAAATATTTTACACACCTTGATTTATAACTTTCTTGGAATTTCTTTTCTTTTTCAATTCCTACTATTAGTTCATACTCTCCCTATATATATTTATATATCTTGTTCAAATTTTCAATCGTTAATAAAATACTTTTTATTCATCCACTCAAGTTCAAATACATTTTTTAAAACTAGTAGTGGATGACACTTGATGTTAATACAGTTTTTTCAAATATTAATTCATTAATTAAATTGAATTAATTAATTTTAGTTTTATATGGGAGAAAAAAATTTCTAAAATAAAATTTTTCTTTTTTGACCTAAGTAGGAATTGAACTTTAAAATTTTTTTATAGTACTTGTTTTGTATAAGGCTCAATAATAATTTAAACTGATAATTATTCAGATGTTTTTTCCCAAATTTCACTGAAATTTAGAAGAGTATCTTATAGTTTTAATTTTTTAATAAAAGCAAAAGAATAGAACATTCGATTGACTATCGGATCTCTACAGTGTTAAATAGATTTAAAGAATCAAATTATTTAAATAAAAAATTTGAATCGTTCAATAAAAACTATCTTCTTGCTTTAATGAAATGGCCAGTCTAAAAACGTAGAAAATTTGATAGTCATTTTCAGTGAACAATTACGTCTGTTTTAAATATTTTAAACTCTTTTTATACTAAAAATTAAAAAAGTGCTTCAAGAAAAGATAAAAACATTTCAATAAGACAAAATAATTAAAAATAAAAAAAATCATTTGAATATGGTGTAAATTTGATAAATTAAAGTTGACTCTTCCATTTTAAAGTATTAGGTAGCATCAAACTGTAATTTTTAAAATGTTCCATTACAAAAAAATGGACATTGCATCAGATTTCTTTATGATAGAAAATTCTACTTCAATAATTAACTCCATATCCAAAAAAGACCCCCGATTTACAATCGTTAATTTATAACATTTTCTTCAATACCAAATTAATAAAATTTTCAAATGATCTAAAACTTTTCTTTACAGGTACATCAATATATTGCAGTGGATGTCAAACTTCAGTAAAAGATTTCATAAGAAATCAATGGCAAGATGCTTCCATATTTTATATCCTTCCAATATCCGTCACAGATTCTTTACTTACATTTATCATTAATTTATTTTAAATTAACAAGACTTATTTTATGTTTATCACAACTTTAAAAATCGTCGCTTCACAAGCAACCACCTATCTCCGTTCTTCAAAGTTTGAAAGAGGAAGAAAAAAATTTATTTTTTCGTAACCAACAAAGAATATTTCTGAATGTTTTTAACATCTGGTATGAACACGAGACAGCATGTTCCTGCCAGATGGGGAAAAAAGTTAAGAAATACTCGATATCGATTGCGAAAAATTCTGTTTTTCTTCCTCTTTGAAAAATTGAAATAAGTAGTATTTGCTTGTTAAGCGACGGAATTCTAAATTCGAGTTAGTTACTTCTTGGTTAAGCTAATTACTTCTTCACATTATTTTATGCGTTAAGTAATTTTTCACATAACTTCGTATTAATACTTTGAAAGTAATATATTAAATACTATTTTTGTTTCATGCCACAAAATTATTTCTCAAAAAGTCAATGTTTTCATCTGTGTTCCGGACTGAAATATAATTTTCGTTTCTCTAAAACTCAGTAAATTTTAGCTTGCCAACTTTAGCTCGAATTCAGACAGACTATTTCTGATTTTGAAATCTACAAAATAGCAAATTAGAAATTTCAACAAAATTATGACTTACAAAAACTGAAATTTCATTCTCTTTTCCTGACATCTAAAACTTCATTTACCTTTTTCTTGCAGGAGATACAGGTACAGTACCAGTAGATTTCTTATCATTATTTCGCCGGTGGTACATATGCTATACCAGTAAGCTATTAAGATTCCTCTTCCTCGCGATACTAGATCTCTAATAATCCTGTGTATAGTATTATATTCTTGTCCTTTTGTTTTATGACATGTGTGATGGATAGTTTGATCGCTAATGTGAGGAGGTAACTATACGCAGCAACACATGCAAGCTAAATACACTAAAGTTCTTTTCTAAAGACTTGAAAAGAGAAAAAGCACTTCCTATTTCCTCATCTAAAATCTCCGCCTTAAAAGGCAATTTGAATTCGCTTAGCCTTTGATCCAGTTTACTCAGGGACAGTAAAAAAAAGTGGGGAAAAAATCTACCTTTCTGTTAATATTCCAAGAAAGCAATATTTTTTATAACTTTAACAGTTACAAGACACGGAAATGAAGGATTTTTAAAAACAAAAATTCGGTTTGAATTTAATTATTATAATAGAAAACTTTGTTACAAATTGTGTTTAAAATGAATTTCGAAATGTTTATTAAAATTGGGGAAAAAGAACGTATGCCATTTAAACTCAGATTAGTTAAAAGAAAAATTTCTGCTCATTAAGATTGTATATAAATCATGTTCGTGCAATATATATTTCAGAAAATATTGGCGAAAAACTCAGAGGAAACGCCGAAAATTGGCCCAATTTTTGTTATTTAATTAAAATTTTAAAAAGTAATAATTTTTGAAAGTTGAAAAAAGCACAGTTGAGCTAGAAACGGACCCCAGGAATGGGATGCGCAAATTTCATGTCGATGCTGTTCACAGTTTAGGAAGAATTCTTGTGAGAGATATACCGGTAAAACATCTTTTTTTTTCTCCCTAGCTCGTCTTCCTACGATAGGAAACCGGACTAAGTAACCTTGAAAGTCTTAAACACTACTGGAAATAAAAATGTCCAAAGAAAATAATATTTTCTTACATTAATTTTAACAGTGGCAAAAGTGCATGTATAAAATATTTCATGAAGTAATAATTTGGTTTGAATTTAACTTTATAACAATAGAAAACATTGTTACAAATTGTGTTTAAATTGAATTCTGGAATGTTAATTATAATTAGAGCAAATGTTTTACCTCAATGGAATTAGTATCATTAAAAATATAACTTTTTCTCTTTAAGATGGTGTAAAAACAATTGTCGTGCAATAAATATTTCGGAAGTTATTGGCAAAAAACGTCTGAGCATTAGGCTTAAGAGCGGCTAATTTTCGTTATTTAATTAAATATCTTAAGAACTAATTAATTCTGAAAGTTGAAATACCGCAGTTCACCTAGAAATGTAGTCCAGAATGTCGTGTGCAAATTTCATGTCGTTACCCTTTAGGAGGAGTACGAAAGAGTTTACATGTTTCCATGATTCATTACTTTCAGTCAATTTTTTCGATTGCCAGTACTAAGAAAAATTTAATTTATAGCCGATATTTCTGATTTGAGTTGTTTAATAACATTCAGAAGTTGGAAATAATACAAAAGGTATTGAGTAAAAAATGTAAAAGTTCAATTTAAAAGCCATGAAAGTAGATATTATTGATGAAATGATTATGCTGATTTCATAGAAAATATTTTGCTAAAAAAAGTGCAATTGTGATAATAAATTTTTATATTAAAAATAAAATATAAATAAAGCAGTAACTAAATAAACGTTTAGAGGTTGTCCCAAATAAATAATTTCGTACTGTATTTAGATGCATTACGTATTATTAGATGCATTAGATTTTAGCATAACGTATGTTGATTTAATAAAGTAGTGTCTAAGGCTTAATTTATATTACAAGTTTTTACTTATACAGTCGACCCTCGTTATAACCACCACACATTATAAAGACCATTCCATTATAACGACCAGTGATGAAATCCCCAACTGTGTTTCCCTATGTACTATGTTATTTTACTTCCGGTATGACGACCGTACAGTTTCGTCTAATCCCAATACAACGTCCGAATTCAGCGAACACTCTTCCCGGTATTTTTCCAAAATTCCTTTATTTTCTACTTTAAAATCTGTTTTAGAAATATATTTTAATTGATAATATTTTATTTTTAATACCAATGATAAAAAATAAGTTGAGTATTTAGTTGGAATCTCTTTAAAAATCGCTTATTTATAAGGAACTGCTGAGCTTGCATGTGTACAGTATTTAATTATTTCCACTATAGCGACCACTCGTTATAAAGACCTTTTGCTGTGGGACACAGAGGGTCGTTATAACGAGCGTCGACTGTATCTTTTCATCATTAAAGTTTTTGAAAATTCATGATAAACCTACATTTCCTTCATTATTAAATGTAAATGTTAATACTCATTAAATGCAAGAAATAAAAATGACACGATAAGATATTACATGTATTCCAACACCATTCCTCTAATGTTTTGTTAAAATAGTAATATAATGAGCTGTTCTATTATCAAGTTATATAGATGTTGGAAAACTGTGAAACTAAAGAGTAATTTATCATGATTTGTTCATGCAAGCCAGAGTTGCAACTGCGAAAATGAAGCAAAATTCAAATGAAATTGGGAAAAAAGAGACTGAATGCTATATTTACCTACTGGTCGCATTCGCTTGTCATACCTACTTTTATCAAGTAGGTAATCTAAAATTTGCTTGTCGGAGAACCCAAGAAACCTGTGAAAGAAAATTATGCACATTGTGAAAATGCTTGCTTTCTCTCTATCGTCCTTATAGAAATTTCATCAATACATACGAAGTAATATAAATATTTATATTATTTATATAAATAATTAAATTACGATTACATATATTATTATAATTATATAATAATTTCTATTTCATTATAAATAAAATCAATTAAAATGTACACATACAAATTATGGCAAACTTAAATTTGTTTTGAACAAAAAATACTGACAAATTTAACTCGTTGAAAGTGTCCTAAATTACACTATAATTATTCTTAAAAAACACGAAGTTTCATTTTGATATAGCAGTTCTCAGAAGTAGAGAAATACATCTATTTATTCAAAGCTCCACTTTCTATTATTCTTCGAATAAGTGAATTTGATTCGTAATGTTCATTTACTTGCACATTTCTTACACAACTTCGTACTTATACTTTATACATTATATCAGATTATTTTTACATGCTGTGTTAGCTCCTTTCTTAACTAAATTCGTAATTTTAACTTATTTACAAGCTGTAATAGGTTTTGCATCGATTTGAAATATATGTCAGAGTTTAAAATATTATTAAAAAGGTTAATTGAGTAGTGAAAATAAACATACTTCTGAGTCTCAAGCTTCGAAAATGTAGTTAGAAATTAGAAGAGGCACTATTTAAATTCTTGAAATTCATTTATTTATACATGAACAGCATAATTCTTTTTTCACTCACTGCATTAAAACATTCTTCGAATACTTTTCTATTACAAAAACAATTGCCACTCACAAAATTTTGCTTAATAAAATGTTTTAATCTTTCGGATTTGAATATTGTTATTAAAAGTTTATGCTTACTATTAAAATTTTTTTAGAAGTAAATGAATAAAACAAATGAATGCATTGCATTTAGATTCGAATGACTATATATTCGCACTATAGTAATGATGTAAGAATTTTGTTACATAAATAATTATATCCTTATCGTCTGCGGATAACCACACTAACTTAAATGTTAGAATTAAATATCGTGTTCTGCGGACTTCTTATTTATTCAGGATACTTTCGTACTAGAGAAAAATACTTTTTTGCCTGATTAAATATTTTGATTTATTTTATTTATAAAATCTGACATAAGTTACGTCAAGACATTTTTGTTCAATTGTTGAATAATTGTATATGCAAAAATAAACGATATTAATGTTTTTTAAGACAGAGAAAAAAATCTAATCAAAAGAATTTTTTTAAACTTTTGTCAATTTAACTCTATATTCCAGAATGATTCATATGTGCGTCACTTACAATTCTCCTTTTAAAAAACTAATTTTGAACAGTTCAATAGATAATTAGTGAAGTAATTAACATTTTGTATTTTGGGTTTGAGGTAGGAAAGATTTAATAAATAAAATTTAATTTAACAATTGTATTTTTTGGACACAAATTTAACTAAAAATTTTGTTATTAATAATGTATTCCTTACACTACTTTTTTTTAATTTACACAACAACGGTTGAAAAAGTTAATTGTTCGGTGAAAAGATTTCTTTTTGTTTTTAAATTTTTTTGCATATTCATTGAATAATAATTTTAAATACTATAATCAGTAATTCTGACATTTAATTCATATCAATGACTTGTTTCTTAGTATATGTGTGTGTCAGTTAATCTAAGGTCTTCTATCAATATGCTTGTTGAAATGAAATTTTTGTTTCCTGATTTATTTAATGCAAAACTGCTTCGTGTATGGAAGAATATTTCAGAAGACATTCATACATATCACAACGTTTAGTGAAGAATTTCGTATATTGATTCATATTTTAAGGTTAGTTCCTCTTTTCTAAAATTTATGCTAGTCTTTCTAGAAACTAGAAAGAAATTTCCTACTTACGAATATTAATTCATTAGCAATTCATGCGAAATTAATTAGACGACTTTTATTAGGCACCGCTAGTTAAGATAACTCAAACTGTTTTTTCGTCGCTATTTGTAAATTAAGCCGATTTTAATAACACAGAAAATGTTTGTTTGCTTCATTATTGAAAGTTGATGCTATGTTAAGTTAGTATCGAAAGAAATATTTATTGACTGGTCCAAAATTACACGACTCAATAAATAAAGAAAATTTTACGGTTCATCTCTGCAAACATCCTATGGGTTTTCCATAAAATTCTTAGTTTTCTTATGAATTATTTGTATTTATTACTTCACCTAAAGCACATTTGGTTTAATGTATAACAGGTTTTACAATACATTAAGAAGTGATTCATGTTATTTTGAAAAGTGAAGAGATGTTAGATGTCCAGCTGTGGTAATAAAAGTGTCCCAGATGAGTAACAAATGTTCGAACAAATTTTGTTACTTTCCCGGGGAATTGAGTTTCTATCTCTAAAACAGACCAAAAACAAGAACTTTATGATAAGCAAAAACCGTATAACTTTTTAGCTTTGTCATAAAGGGTGGAAACAAGATAGAATGCGAGATCCAGATTTCTGCAATTTCAGCTCAGCTGTACAACTGTGGGGTTTGATTAACGGTAAGCAGACAACGACGCCATTTTCTATTCTAACATCACGGAAGAAACAAGCAAGCCATTCCACTGACTGCTATTTCTGCATGATATATACTTTAGATATGTCTGATAAAACTGAAATGACTGAATAACAAATTTATTTTAAAGGCATTGCATCCGTTGTTCTTCCCAAAGTAGCAAATGTTGCACACCAAAGCCACCTGAGACAAACAAACCAAAAATGAAAGAATGTAGAGGGATGAAATAGGGAAAAAATATGATTCTTATCAGCACAGAAATTCAGAAATTAGCTGTGTGTAGACGGAAATAAATAAATAATTTACTTTTGGTATCCAAGCCATTATTTCAAAAAAATTTGCAAATGAAGATTAAAACAAAAAGAAAAGAAAAAGTTGAAATTTTTATGTTGAGAATTATATCTCGCACACAGCAATTTTTAGTTACACAGCTCGGTGAAGCTGCCAACAGTGGAAAATAAATGCACATTTATAGTTAGAAAATATGCTGTACTTCTGTATCTATATATTCCCTTGAAATCATTCATTAAAATTCATTCATACGGAAATTCATATAATGTTAAAATTTTAATTACAGTTTGGAAAAGTACATAATACAGTTATTAATCTCATATGAATGAAAAAACATAAATTTTATATTTTATGTTTATCTGGTTTAAATTGCATGATCTTAATATTTCTTTTATATATCTATAATAAATATTCTAAATCACGAAAGTCGTTAACGAAGTTTTTGTTCCAACTGAAAACAACAGTTTGATAGATGAAAAACTTTTGAACAAAAGATAAAACGGTTTTTAACAAATCCTCATCAATTATTCGTGAAGTAATATATAGTTTTGGAATGTTGCCATTTCATGAAAAAGAATCAGACATACAGACATAAACGATCGTATTAGAACTCCAAACATAAGAAAGCACATAAACTGCTTATTAAGTTAGCCAAGTTCCCTGAACCTCAACCAGGGGTAGGTTCGAACTCGGATAAACAGTTGAATTTCCAGACTGATCCTCTAATGCTAGACTTGTGGTCACTTCAACAGTGACAGTAAGACACAACGGGGAATTCCTCGGAAGGTAATTTTTAAAAAAATGAAATTAAATAAAACTTTAAATTTTTTTAAATGAGCTATTATCTTATAAATAAAAAGAGGGTGTTTTTCTTCAGGGAATTTTTTTTAAAAGTCAGGACAATTCTGGAACACTTTTTCAAGTCAAGATAAAAGTCGCAAACGGCAATGTCCCACGTAATCTGGACTTAAGATCACTTGAGCGCTTATGCTTTTGAACTAATATAACGCTTCCAGTCTGTGATCCGGACGATTCTTTTTGAAGCTCCTGTCACCATGGTCAAAAGATCAAGATGCATCGAAAAGAATTGAAATCAGCAATGTTTGGCGGTGTATGAACAAATGATATTGCGTCAAAGAATCTAAACCCAACCACGATGTATCGGGGGAAAAAATAGTTGTAGTTTCCCTTTTGTACCCAAATGAAATTGTGCCAATTATTCTGTGGACTAGATAAAAAGAACACTGCTAATTTGCATATAGGTCCCTGTCTTTTGGAAGTGACAAAATTAAGAACCTGAGAGTACACTCGTGTTACCCCATGAAAGTGAATCTTCTGTCCCATCAAAGAAGACAAAAGAGTGTCAGACAGAAGAAAAAGTAAAAATTTTTTCACATCCTGCCTACTCAAAAGGCCTTGAACCACATGGCTTGTTGTTGACTCAATGAGAAAATGAATGATTGGAATTCATTTGTGCTGCGCTATAGAAACAACTGAAGATAAATGAATAATTGTTTAGTACTTTTTATATTCTGCAGCTCTTTAATTTTAACAACTAAAGTTAAAAGCATTTCCTAAAGTTATATGCCTTGGAACTGTTTAAATTGTTGAGCAAGAAATTCATAAAGATGTTTCTAATATTTTGAACAACTTATGTAAACAAACCTACGTATGAACAAAACGATAGTAATCTGATAAGTTAGATCGTTATTGCAAAAGTCTCCTTTATATGTACTTTCTGTCATAAAGTGAAGATTTACTTTGTTTCATTAAAAAAAAAAACGCGAATTGCCTTCGTCATTGGTGGTTGGTGTCGTTGAACTTTACCGAGTTCTTCTTTAACTTCAGTGTTAGAATATAAGACATCATTTTTGCACAGCAATAAACGAGGCAATATAAGAAGAGTACTTTCTTTTAGAGATTCGATTTGAGAAAAGATGGTTGCATGGAATTTTTAATAAAAGAAATATAGGAAGAGTTCTTCTTAGTGTTATGAGTATCTGACACTAACTCAGTGCTGCATAACTCTTATGTTGGTACAGAAAAGATATAACATGAATTTTAAATAAAATCATGCAAACATTTATCTTAGTATTTCTTAGAAATAATGGAAATAATGAAAAAGTAGAAGGGAGAAGCAAAATTTTTGAAAATAAAGTTGGGTCGCTTTGATAATGGAATATACAAAAAGGCAAGACAATAACAGCAAAATGAAACAAATCTACGTTAATTTTCTTTTTTTTCTGAAAAGAAATACTTATACTTATTTCCGTTTTAACATGTTTCAGTCAGATTTGAAATTGTAACTGGTAGTTATGAAAGAACATTTAAAAAGTTCATGCTCTCGCAATATATGTGGGAATTACGAAAAGCCATAAAATTTCGGAATGTTCTTGCGACGCATTTAAAAAAGACACATTTAAATGACATTTTAGAAGAGAACAATTTAGACGTTTAAAGGGAAAAATACGTTTTAACATAAATTGTTGCAGTCTTCCATTTCCTGCTTTGTTAAAGGCATATTCTTAATTTATTAATGATTACACATAAAATTCAGTGTGTAAATATCTCTGGAATCGAAACTGGTAGAAAAATTAATGCTTTTATTATGTGTTCCTGGTGCATTTTTATCATAAATATCACATTAAAAACGAAAATATTTTACTGGAAAATACAATTTCGTGTTGCTCACACAGAAATTATATTAAAGACCGGCATTTAAAAACTTGATAATTTCTTACTTCATTAATTAAGTTAATTCCACCTGATTTCGAGCATCATATTGAAACTTAAATAGGACATTACTGTTTTTTATCAAGTTTTCTGTAGCTTTCACATATATACGTATACATTTTAAATATCTTTCAATTTAATTAAGACCAACAGTACTTTATTACCCTTTTTGTTGAAGAATTTAATTTCTGTTATTTTCAAGTGCTAATAAAAGTTAATATACGGTAAAGCACCGTTTATAAGTTTCTCATTTATACGTCGTGTACGTTTATACGCCGTTTTATCACAATCCCGATTCATTCGTAACAATTATAATGATAAAGTGCTTTGTTTATACGACGCAGTTTCGGTTATACGTCGTTTTCCCCTTTCTAAAATTCGCAAATTTTCTGCTTTTGTCATTCTTTCACCGCTCCTGTTAAAGAGGAAATTTTTGCTGGAAAGGAAGGGAATTAATTATTTCCTTCCCTGCCACTTCCAAATAAAGGCCTACCTGTATACACATAAATCTATAAAATGTATTTTTAAAACTTAAGATAAGATATGAATTTACTTACTTTTATGATAAAAGTTTAATTTTAAAATTTAATTATCGTTTTCATTGCTATGTAGTAATATATGGGTACTATCGTAAAAAAACTTTTAAATTATTACATTTAAATGAATTTGAGTTAGCAGCATTAAATCTGTAATAATCAATGTTGTATATTAAAATTTCGATTATACGTCTTTTCATTTATACGTCGTTATACGGCAATCCCTTGAAAGACGTATATATGGCGCTTTACTGTATAGACTGCCAAATAACTAATTCGTTTGAAAGTGTTTGCCATATACGCAGAAGAAAGTGAAAAGTCTATTTGCAATGGACAACAGCAACAACAACAAAAACATTTAACACACTTGAATACGGACAAAAATACTTAACATTTCAGACTTCATTATTAAAAAGATTTTGCTGTCATTTCTTGAATCATATAAATATAGAAAAATATGTATTTGGTTTTTCTCCACAAGTTTGCTTTACTTTCATATATATTATTACATCTGGGGAGTTGGGGTAGATTGATACGCGGGAACATTGATACAATCCGTAAATTTTGGTGACTGGAACGGCTCAAGATGTTCACATCTCCTCATATATAACCCTCTCACAGGGTATATTTTTCGGCCATGTTCAGTTAAAAGTTAATTTACAAATGAATTTTCTCGCCGAAGTAAATTTTACTCTAAGTACGTGTTGTGTGATTGCTTTAATTACCTACCTTCTCCTGCCAGGGAACCGACTCCAAAGGTAGGAAGAAACATTTATTTTTCCGAACTATATTAAGTTCTGAGGTTGATTAGCGTTGATTTTGCGTGACCCCTTGTTTTAGATATAAAAGGTCGCTTGGGGCAGATTGATACAATTGACTCCGGGTACATTGATACGCATCATCTGTGTGTATCAGTGCGCCTTAACAGCAACTACTTCGCAAAATCGTCTTCAGAAATTGAAAAAAAGATAAAAATGAACTATCTAAGAGAAACACGCAATTAAGTATCTATTTAAACATTGCAAACGGTTTGAATTTCATTGCAAAAATGAAAAGTATTGTTTGAATTAAGTTTAAAATATTTTTTTACGAATTTATTAAAATTGGAGAAAACAATTGTACGGAAGCTTAATTCATATAATCGAAAAGATAATTTTTTGCATTTTCAGAAGGTGTGAAAGTTATTTTTGTGCTATATTGTTTTCGTAAGTCGTCAAGGAAGAACGCGAAAATTTTCCGTAAATTTTAATTAATTAAAATTTCCCAAAGCAGCTTCGAGGACACATTCCCTCCGTCCAAAGTATTTCTACACACATACACCTCTTTCATTATTTGTAGAAATCAATTATTTTCTGAGGCATTATTGCTTCGTTTTTCCAGTCTCATTAAAAATGTCGACTTTTGATTCAAATAAAAAATTGTTACTTTATTAAACTTTTAAATCTTGATTTTGAATGAGAAGTTTATTGATAAAATGATTTTTGCTGCGATCCCAAACCCATTAATTATCATTATTTTCGATATTTCCGTGTGTATCAATGTGCCCCTAGTATGGGGCAGATTGATACAAATCCATTTTTAGGAGAAAAGTGTAATAAGTATTTTATTATGTCATTTATGACAAAAACACGACTGAAATCCTATATTGCATTAACAAATATATGAATATAGTGTATTAGTTCTAATCATTACCGTTGTTAAAAGAATTTTTTATCTTTCCAAAAAAAGTGTATCAATGTCCCCGCCTTCCTCCTACACAAAGAGTTTTAAGCAACATTAAAGGCAATATTATCTAAAAAACATTCTTTGTTAAAATTTATACTTTTGAATATTTCAAGCAATAATCAAAATCAACATACAGATTGTCAAAAAGCGGATTAATGTGAAAGTTTCTGCTATACAAGCAATAAAAAAAGCGGAAATTTATTTCTTTGCACAAAACAAAAGCACATCAAAAACTTTTAGGACGGACACAGATTTTTAAGATTGCTTTAGATTTTTTACAAGAGCAAACGAAAATAATTAAAGGATATGGGACAGTTACATACTTTTTGTGCGTTTCCAAAATACTGGAATTGAATGTTGGGTAACTGTAAAGAATTAATTTAAATAAATATTCAAATTTTGTCTGTTTCTTATTCACGAAAGAATGAAAATTTGTATGAATATCACTTGAAAAATATAACAATATAAATAATTTTAAATTCATACTAAGGAGCAATGCTGTTAAATGAAAGAAATAGTCTTACAACGTATTATTTAGGATTTTACTTAGGAGCATAAAAAATAGATACAACAATAAGTAAAATTTGAAATTGGACATTTATTTTATACCTTAGATGTCTTTTTTTCTTAAAATAATATGCTATGCAACGAAGAAGGCGTTTTAAATTCTACAGTGTAAATCGAATGAGAAATTTCACTTTAGACAACTTAATATTTTTGAAACAAATGGATTTGTGATTAATTTTTTTTATGTTTGCAAGAAAATGAGCTAATCTGTCATCAGAAATGAAGGTACATGACTTTCATGAATTTCATGGTACATGACTTTCCCGGACTTTCATAGAATTTCTTTCATTAATCGCGTGGTTTAAGTTACTCCCATCGTATGATTAATCGGGTGTAGTTATATAAATAAGGAACTGACTCCAAAGCTAACATTCTAAGAAATATAGCTGTTTCTGCAAAACATTGCCATGAATGAAGACATCTGATTTTCATGGAATACATCTTGTGGTTTAAGTAACTCCGATCGTATGATTATTTGGGTATAGTTATATAAAAAAGGAACTGACTCCAAAGTTAACAATCTAAGATATATTGCTGTTTCCGCAAAACATTTCTGGAAAATGCTGCTGTTGGATTTTCTAAAATCAATTAATGCGTTATACATGCAGTCTGTTGTACAACGGTTTGGAAGTGGATAAATTTTGCATAAGAAATCACACTGTTAGGCACAATTGTCATTCAGAGCTCGAAATTTATAAAGTGTTAGATGGTTCCCAGGTGTATTACTACGTTCATCTAGTAGTCTTGAGTGAATGAGCTTGAGTCTTGAATGAGCAACAGCATGAGCGCAGTCGCAAGGATTAAAATAATCATTTTCACATGCGGGTCAAAATATTTTCCTTTTTAACGGATTTAAAATTTTACTTGAAAATATATGAAGTCAGAGTCATTTCATGAAATTTTGAACTCTGTGCTCAGCCTATAGTATTCTTTATTAATTTTGTAAATTTATGGAAATGGATTCATTCGCCTTTTTAATGTTAATGAATCAAATCCAGAAAAATCTCATTGTCAGGAGCCTGGCGATTTTCTAAAAGGCGAACTTTCGATCTACCAAATTTCTAAATGGTGGCAACTGGAAGTTTAGATACTGATTTAACTCCGAGCCAACCGAACACTTTCCAGCATCCGATATGAAGAAATCTACACAGTTAGTAAGGTCACATCTTCAGACATGCAGATATACCTAAACTGGCAAAACATGCATTAAAATTTTTTCTAAGGCCAAAACTCAATATTCCATGCTTTTAATTGATGAAAGTTGGCAGTATAAATACATTTAAAGCCATTGTTTCATTTTAGAACCTTTCTTTATCCATCTCTTGCCCAATAATTTTATTTATTTAAGAGCAATAAAATTTCTTTTAAAAAATCATTGAAAAATGAAGAAGTCCTTTTCAGGTTAAATACAATGATTTTTACTTGAATGAATTATCAGAAGCTCAAAAACTTTATTGTGTCTAAAAGAGGTATCCCTTACTAAATAACGTTAAAATTATTATTGTGACTGCCTGGGAACTATAACTATATTATCATTGTTTCCCTGTTTAGCACTCAATTATGTGACTGTGTAAGTGTGCATAATAACTGTAGTTTCATTGCGACTTGCGAGTGCTCCAGGAATGATAGTAGGCTCTTAAACATACAGGGTGTCTGTAATTAAACTGACACTACACAGAGTCATCTGCAGCTGGATCTAACAATTAATCAGCAGCAGCAAACTTGGTAAGAGAACTAATGATGACATGGAAAATTTGAGTACATGAAAATGTAGCGAACACAACACCCTTTATTACCCCAAGTGCTTAATAAAGCATTTCGCATGGACCACCGTCAATGTAATCGCCATTCTCATGGACCACAATGTGTATCTTTGGCACACCATTCTCTACAGCAGGACTTAGCATGACAAAGGAAATTATTTTCATCACAGTCCGTGATGTGTTGTCTTTCAAGGTAGTCGAGTTCGGGACCCTACCAAGATAGACGGATGGACTGATGAAGATAAACAAAATCTTCACAAGTAACTTGCGCTGTGATAGCATAAGGAGCACGCTGAGCTGAGCTGGTTCTGGGGATGTTTTCCGGAGCTTTCCCTATATCTTTATAGTCGGAATTATTGACCAGTTGATGCCCACTTAGCTACGAATTTGTATTTGCTTTTAAACCCACGTTGGCCCATTCACCCAAAGGGTTTAGAGTATTTTAAGGGTCGACCGGGAAAATACAAAAGGTCGCAGGGCAAAGCCAAGCCCCACGAAGAGTAAATTTTAAACAATCATAAAAGAAGCATTTAGAAAAACAAAAAAATTCCCTATGTCACATAAGAAAAACAAAACAAGTTTTCAAATTTCTACTTGGAATTGAATTCTTACTTGGGCTTTATCCTTACTATTGGCTGAGTTAACTACAACAGTGCCATGTTAGCTTTATTGGTAATGTTTTAACTCCACGGGTTTTTTATTCAAGCATTTCTTCATCCCATGTCCATAATTAGTCCTTTTACCACGTTATTGCAGTTTTTAGATTGAGCTTCCAGAAAATTCCGAGTAGTGTCGGCTTAATTCCAATCCCCTATACATATCAAATTACTATTTATTAATGATATTTTACGGCAAACAATTATTAGAGAAAAAGAGAGAGAGAGAGGCGTGATTACTTGTTGTCTGAGGCTCCTATTTGGAAGGTGGACGCCACCCGGATACCCATCACTGTCAGGACAAAGAGTGCCCACATTTGGACCCCTGAAAAGGGAAGGAAAAACATTCAGCATTCAGTTTTCAAAATGATTGACGATGTTATCAGAATTCTAAAGAAATATTTGATACACAAAAAAGGGGGCTCAGATCAAATCAGTAAAAGTGCTGACTGAATGAATAAAAGTTCTGCCTATATTATATGCATTTAGTTAATGGTTTTTATATGGGCCAACTAACTTTGGACGGCAGCCAAAAGTTTTCGCCATTTTTCATATCGCGTTTAATATAGTCACAATAAATTGAGCATAATGGGAATAGTTCTCACCATTGTGTATTCAGTTTTTTCTATGGCAAGTTCGTTTGCAGAAATATTTCCGCTAAACTGTCAACATTATTCATTTTCAAACGTAATATCAGAAGGTTTAATCACTCGAAAAAATTGTTGAGATCTTTTAAATGTGTGCCAAAGTGTGCTTTGTCCTTCCTAAATGAAAAAGTAATTAAATTACATTAATTGCCGAACTTTTTTTCCATATTTTAGGCTTTTGCCTTTATTAGTCCATTTACTCTGATTTATGGGGCTGTTACTGTTATGGCACTAGTTCCTTTAGACTGTTATACACTGTTTTCTTTCTTGTCATACCTTCGCTAAACTTTATTACTAAATGTATTAATATAGCACTTGAAGAACATTGATAATTCTTTTTTTACAATATATATATAAGAAATATGGATGGTACATGAATAAGACACTATTTCTTGATAGGATGAAAGGAATATGCAATATACTTTAATCAAACTATAATATTAATTCCTATTATGACCTTTTACAGTGTTTTAATTTAAAAATTTTTCTCTTTATATTAAATTATAAAATCTCTTCTTAATCAAAATCTTAAAAATCTTTTCTTATTATTCAAATTTTTAAATATTTGAAAATTCTGAGAGTAGCTGAAATTATAATTTGAGCGATTGAAATGAAAGCATGCCTTTTTTTAAATATAATCAGGGGAACCCGGGACGAAACGGAATACTTAAGGTTTGAAGGGTTGCAAAATGGTAAATAATACTCAGAGACGTTTGAAAATGCAACGTTATGAAATATATTTATTTGGTCACACATAACGAAGTTAAAAACTATTCTATGATCAGCACATAAATTTTTATTCACGATTTAATTATATTTGTCAAATGGTCCGTTTTTTCCAGTTCCGGGGCAAAACGGTACCAGTTTTTATGTATTCCTTGAAAATTCTTAAATATAAAAAAAGATTGTTTTCTTATGAATATTCAACATATTATAAGTTATGTTAAGTATAAAAAATCTCAATAAAATTACTTCAGACATTATATCGGTAATTAAAAATTAAACAAAGGAAAAGTAAAGCTAACGAGAAAACTCACAAATGAGAAATGCATCTTCGTCAGCACTTTCTACTCCGGCATATTACACTGGGACAAAACGGAACAGGGTGCTGCTTTGCCCCGGTCCGTTATTAGTCCAGTTAAGTAGTTATTAGTTTTTAAAAACAAATTCTGGTGGAGTCGTAATTTTTTGCTCCTACATGTTTTTTGGGGTGCTGATTACGAATCCGAGGTTTCCCACCAAAAATTTTTGTTGGAATTTTAATTATAGCCAAAAAACATGAAACAAAATGGACTTTCCCCCAGTTTTTTGCTTATAACTCAAAAATTATCAACTTTTCTATGGCATCATCATATATCAAAATAATCAGCACAAAATTTCCTACAATTTATGTCTGTACTATTTTTTCGTTACGCGTACCGTTTAGGCGCCATAACTGGTTGAAGTTTGGCTAAAGTTTGACTTACCTGCTAGCACAGCTTGAAAAATAACAAATCTTCCTATCTGTATGCACTAAAATTTACTATCTTACTATCAATATACTTTACTTATTTAATACACTTTTTCTACCATAATGTTCCTTTTTCAAATAAATTTTTCATTTTTTATATTAGACATGAAGGTAATTTAGTCCCGAGCAGCGCCGGACATAAGTGCTAGTTATGAATAAAATTCTTTGATTAGCTCTAAAAGGCTGATGTTGATGGAAACTTAGATTCACTTTCACAATAAATGCTATTTTACAAACAACTAAAAGTACTTAGTGTAGTCTTTAATTAAATTTTATTAATTTCTATTAATTAATTTGAATTACTTGGTATATAGTAACCAAGAAAAAAAATGACATGAAAAAAAGTAGCATTCTAAACTTTAAAAGTCATAATAACTTAATAATAAGACAACTACAGTCATAAATATGATCTTAGCATCTGCATACATTACACAGTCTCTTCACTTTATCTTGGTCGCGTTGAAGCTTATGGTCCAATATTTTTTCAAAGATCACCTGTGTCTTCCTCCACATGCAAAGATAAAGACGCCTCAACTAAATCATCGGGCAGTATTTGTTCACCATCATCATCCTCATCACTATTAATTACTTGAATCCCTCTGTTATTGCAGTTGCCCCAACAATGAGGATACAACATTGAACAAAACAGTCTTACCTTCCTACAGCTTCGATTTCCTGTGCACCTCTTCTTACACTTGCAGGATATCTTGCGTACAGGATAGAGTCAGGTTCGGGGGACTTCAGAGTTTTGACAGGTTGGAGCTCACTGTTTATTTTTTCCCAACCCCAGTCTCCAGGTGTCTTTTTATTGCCAAGCCAGTGCTGGATCTGATAGTAAACTTTTAGGGAATGTTGGTGGGCAGCTGCGAAGCGAAGCCATGTTGCTACTCTTGTTAAATGAAGATTTCATGTAACATTTGTAACAAAGATTACTCAAGAATGGAGTATCCGAGGTAGTTATTGGGTAGCCATACAATGCCACAAAAAAGCGGTTCCCTACATCCACAACAGCTTCAGGGGTCATATCCGGGTTCTTAAAAATTTCGATTACTTTAAAGAGATCATTATTGTTTTTCAAAGTCTGCACAAACTTCAATTTAACATAATTAAAAAGAGCTTATGTGGTATCACATCCGCTCATGGCATGTATGGATAAAATATTGTCGGCGATTGTTTTTTCTAAAACTGTATGAGGAGAAAATCTTTTCAGCTATTTTCCTTTTCTAGTTTTAGGAAATATACATTGTCAAAGGTACAAATGCCAATTAAGATGACAAAAAAATCGATATCTTTACCTGTGACAACCACAGACGGATGTATTGGGGCCAAAGCTATAGCTTTCACAATTAAACAATCAGCATCTTCGTCTGCTTTCTTGTATGTCATGTTTACTGAGGAGAACTTGTTCATCAGGATGGAAATGAGTCTATCCTTGTTCTTCGGATTGGCCAGGAATTTTTCTTAGGAAACAGTTCGTATCATCGTTTCAGCAAACATTATTTCACTTGATATTTGTTTCTGTGTTCTTCTGGCCCATTCTGCACATTTAGTGCCTCCTACTGTTTCATTTTCAGGATACCCATCGAAAATGACTAGAGAAGTTGATTTCTACTTTGTACAAACATATGTCACATAATTATCACAAATTAATGAAAAAGTTGAACCCCTTTTCCAGATGACTCTGTGCAGCAAGTATCCTCCATCAATAATATACACACCGCTTTTAGCATTAAATTCCCGTGTACATGGCTTGAAAGCTTTGTATAAAGAGGATTTCGTGCTTTTTCGCATTGCAGCTGCATCAAACAGAGGTAATGGAAAGGGACATAGTTCAAATGTTAAGACGTCCTCTAGTTCATCCGATTGCTTTGTAATATAAATTATCTGGGAAAGCGTTGTAGGGTTGATAGATACACTTTCATCATGTACCTTGATGGCATCACTTATTAGAGCTAGTGGTTGCACTCTGTCATTTCTTTTGAATTTCACAGTATTAAAATTAATTCCTTCGTTTCTTTTGATACCAAGAGCAGGTAGGGGACAATAACAGAGGTAGAAAGATTTAGAAGGAATTTTGTGCAGATTATGCAAGTATACTCATAATATAACTGATAAAATCTTTATTTGCACAAAGAGGTTTACGATAGAAAAAGTATATTAATTAAGTAGGAATTTATTTAGTAAGACAGATAATTTCGCGCATACAGATTGGATGGTTCGTTGTTGTTCAAGCCGAGCTAGCAGGCAAGTCAAACATTCGCCAAACTTCAACCAGTTATAGCACTTAAACGGTATGCGTAGCGAAAAAATAGTATGGACATAAATTGTAGGAAATTTTGTGCTGATTATTTTGATATATGATGATGCCATAGAAAAGTTGATAATTTTTGAGTTATAAGCAAAAAACTGGGGGAAAGTCCTTTTTTTTCATGTTTTTTGGCTATAACTAAAATTCCAACAAAACATTTTGGTGGGAAACCTCAGATTCGTAATCAGCACCCCAAAAAACATATAGGAGCAAAAAATTACGACTCCACCAGAATTTGCTTTAAATCATTCCTTTTTAGCACCTAATGACTGGACTATATGCTCCAATTGCAGAGGTTAACAAACAACTACTGTAAAGCTAGGCTAGAAACTAAGGAACTACAATACAAGTACATGAATGAACAATCCAAAGAGTAATATTAACGAAAATGCAGTGCTTACCCAAACATAATTATAACTTATTTGAATTAACTTAGGAAGAAAACTCGGTGAAATTTCAGTATTATGTTCAAAAACGAGGAATTTTTCTTAATTATGCGTAGTAGCCAACTCCCCTAGACTTAGACCGTTCAGTCATGTGCAGTAGGGTTTGTTATGAAATTCCAGGACTTTCCACTAATTTACGCAACAAACTGGGCGAAAAAACGAGGGGGTTCTGTTTTACCCCTTTGTTCTGTTTTGCCCCGGTTCCCCTATATTTAAAAAAGACTTGCTTTTCTTCAAAGTTATAAAAAAAATTGCAAAAAGGGGGTAAAAATAACGAAGAAACTTTTACAAAATCATTTATTGTAAATCAATTCACACATATTTGTTGAAAGAGAACAAATTAGTTATACTGTGGTTTCTGCAACAAAAGTTTGTTGCTAAAGATACTTATTTATATCTCCTATAAAAAGTACAAAGAAAGTGCTAATTGGCGTAATTTTACTAAAATAACTAAAAGAAATTTTCACGCAACGGGAAAATAATACCTTTAAATATGTGCTTTCATACAAATAAATATTAAAAAGGAAAGCGCAAACCAATCGAATAGCAGAGTGTGTCTTCTTTCATTCTGTGTCATTCTTTTAAAAAAGTTACAAGTTTCTAGTTTATTTTAATAATGCTGTTTCCCATGAGTTTACAAGTACTTCCGGTGTCCCACAGGGCTCTAATCTTGGACCTTTGCTTTTTATTTTATTCATTAATGACCTTACTTGTGTTTTTAAATACTCTGGATGCCTTTTATTTGCTGACGACTTGAAATTGTTTGGTTCAATACATTCCGATTTAGATTCTGTTTTTTTACAAAGAGACCTTGATTGTCTTTTTAAGTGGTATACATATTACACTTGAACATTGAAAAATGTAGTGTTCTTAGTTACACTCGAAAGGCTCAACCTTTGATTCATGTATACAAAATTAACAATCTTGTTTTATCACGCTCAAATACGGTCACTGATCTTGGTATCACGCTCAAATACGGTCACTGATCTTGGTATCATCTTTGACTCCAAACTTGATTTTTCCCAACATATCGATACCATGGTCTCCAAGACATATCGCAGGCTTGGATTTCTTAAGCGTAGAACCAGTGAATTTTCCAGTGAACTTACCCTCAAGGTCTTGTATTGCGCTCATATTCGGTCCAATCTGGAATACTGCAGTATTATCTGGAATCCCAATTACCGAAACAAAATTGAAATTATTGAGCGAATACAGAACAACTTCTTGAGATATTTACTTTACAAAAAAAAATGGATTTTACTTGCGTGATATATCTTCTTCAATCCTACGTAATATTTTTAATATGCCTAGTTTATCCTCCAGACGAGATGTTTCTTGCGTTCTTTTCTTTTACAAAGTTATTAATGGTTCAATTGATTGTAATGATATAATGAGCTCAATAGATTTCGCTGTGCCCGCCAGATTTTTAAGAAACCATAGTTCCTTTCCAAATTTATATTCAAAATTTAATTATATTAACAGGTTCTCGTTATATAGGTTTTATAAAATTTTTAACAAGTTCTCTGATGAATTTGACATTTGTAATATGTCTCATAGTGCTTTTAAGTCGAAATGTCTGCATCTTTTAAATACATGATATGTTTTATTTTGCCTTTCTACAACATTTTAGATTTTTATGCTATTTGATTTTCCGTTTTGACCCTTGCCTTTTGGAAATGAACTTTAATTTTTTTAAAAATACGGCTTTTGGTGTCATAGTGTGTCTTAAAGTTTTGTGATTATGTGTTTTCGTTTTTAATTATATATACGTTTGCATAAGTTTTATGATTTTATGTATTCTCTGTGTTCTACTTTTTGCTTTCTAAGGCATATTTTTTTATTTTTTATTTACTCATTGTGACTTTTGTTCTTTGTGTGTTTGTCAGCACTCTGTGAATGGAGTTTTCTCCGTAGTGTGCTTTCCTTTAAATAAATGAATAAATAAAAAATCTAAGACTGAAAACTAAATTATATCTGTTGGATTTTTTTTCTTTCTAAATCTTCCTTGCATCAAAATAATCAATATTGACTTATTCAAACTGAAGCATTTTATGCATACATACGACTTTATTTGAACACAGAATGGCTGGCAAATTCAATGTGCAAAACTTGCTTAGCAGTGCTCTGTTATGCATCAGTGATTTAAAGATGTCATATATTTTTTCTTCTTTTAAAAGAACATTATCTTTATGATGGAGGAATCTAACAAAATTCAACAACGAAACTCTTTTAGAGAAAAATAGAAACAAATTAGAAGGCAAAAAAACATATTTAAACGTTAAACCTGAAAGTCAACTCTCTTAACATTGGAGCAATTAATTTTCTCTCGCCAAATCTTTCTACTGTTAGCCTAAGCTATATTGTCTTTTATAAATCAAATTATTTTACAGAGGATATTTGCTACTGTATCCCGAACACGGTTTGGGAATATAATATAAAAAAGTTTCAAGCTAGTGTTTCATTGTGCATGAGTAATTTAAAGATTTGTTATTATTTCATGTTCTGCCCATTGAAATTCGTTTTTTAATGATAAAGTTATGCTATGTTTCATGTGAGCAGCATTAAACAAAATGATGAAACTCTATTGCGGAAAAATAGAATAAAATTAGAAAAATAGAAAACGCACCGTTCGCAGATTTTTGTTTTTCACTTCAAATATTTCTTGTGTCATTTTAAAAATGTTATCTAATTTTATACAGGAAAGATACCACAGCATCTCTAAGAATAGTTGGCAAATACAATGAGTATAAATTACTCATCAGCGTTCTATTTGCTATATATAAAATATTAAGCCTAAAAATCGAATTCCCTCCATTTTCATGTTTCTTCCACCAAATATTTTTAGTGTCATTCTAAGAAATGCTGACTTATCTTAATTAAAACATTATTTTTACGAAGACTTCATTTTGTTTCATATGAGCTGAAGCACAAACAAACTAATTAGATATAACTGAAGTTTTTGTATAAAGATCGAAAAACATTCGAAATCAACAACATGTTTTTAAAATATTAAGCCTAAAAATCGAATTCCCTCCATTTTCATGTTTCTTCCACCAAATCGTTTTAGTGTCATTCTAAACAATGCTGTCTTATCTTAATTAAAACATTATTTTTACGAAGATTTCATTTTGTTTTACATGAACTGAAGCACAAACAAACTAATTAGAAATAACTGAATTTTTTAATATAAAAATCGAAAAGCATTCGAAGGCAACAACATACTTTTAAAATGTTAAGCCTAAAATTCGAATTCCCTCCATTTTCATGTTTCTTCCACCAAATCTTTCTAGTACCTTTCTAAGCGTTGTTGTGTTATCTAAATCAAAACATTTTATGCAGTTTGTGTATGCCAGCAGAGCAGCACGGTCAGCGGACTCAATGTGCAAAAGTTGCTTATCAATGTTTCATTGTATATTCGTGATCGCGAGCACGTGACGTCTCCCAGTAGACGTGTTGGCCCATTATCCGTCTGGACTGCCGCGAGAATCCGGGCTTCCAGCATTGGAATGAAGTCGGTTAAAATAATATTAATCGATCGCATACAGAGGAGAACGGCTCCGCACAGCTACACGATTCCCAAAAATGCTGATTGCTTTCTGGAAAATTCTATGGTCGCAGAATTTCGGTGGAGTGCTTGCTCTACTTTTTGGGTAATTGGTACCTTGAGCATTCGGTTAAGCAGAATTTAATTTCTCCGATCGTTATTTTTTGAATATCAAGTCTTTAACTAGGCTGAAATGCTTTTTATCTCTTCCCTTTTTCCAGATTCTGCAATTGTTTTGCTAGCGAATTTAAATAGCTCTATGCTGTACTGGAAAACTACACGATCAATAAATACAGATATTAAATTGCATAATGTACAGTTATATAGGTAACGAAAATGTGTAATAACGGATAGCTGGAAAAGTGATGTAGTTGGAGTTCATTTAGCCAATGTAAACAAGAAACGATATTAATATAACGGTAATACTAGCGGGTTTATTCTCCTCTATTTTTTCGTTTACTTATGCAATATGCGTTTTGTGCTTAACTTCGTAATATAATTCTTTGAGAAAATCGAGTATGCATTTTGGAATCGACGCCTTTGATCTACTGAGTCCAAAATTTGATACAGAGCTACAATTTTTATATAAAGACCACACACTCAGTTTCATTTATCTAGTTTTCTGAATTTTTGAGTTATCGCGTTCATATACTCACGAATACATAGACCGACAGACAGTCAACCGTTTGAAAGGTTTGGTCCGAAGTTCGATGCATATCTTCAATTTTAGAGCAATAGCTGCTTGCAAACTTTCATGAGAAGAAGAAAATTAAATTCGCTAATCATTGTAAACATAATTTTTCATTATAGTTCAATTAATTATCTAAAAATAGAAATTATAAATCGATTTACCTTTCAATAGCAAATTGATGCTGCTGATATTAGAATTAAAAATTCCCAAACACAAATTTGGCAGAAAAAATTCTTTTATGATGCCTTAAATGAGAAATTCTACATTCATTTTAACCAATTCTTTCTTAAGGGGTTAAAGCCCATTTTGTTTGTAAAATAAGGGAAAATTTATTATTTCGAGCTAAATGTGCATGAATCATATTTATGTAAATGAATCATATTTATGTAAATGAATCATATTTATGTAAATGAATCATATTTATGTAAATGAATCATATTTATGAATGACTTAAAATTGATTTAAGTATGCTTTACATTTGAAAGCATCTGTTATAACTGTTTACTAAACGATCTAAGAACAATCAGTAACATGTTCTTTTTTCCCAAAAAGGAATATATCATTATTTTGAAAAATAAAATGGTTTTTAAACATACAAATTTTTTACTACATGTACTCATTAGTACATTGCATTAAAGAGTTTCGATATCCTTAAAGGAATTAAATATTTCGCAACAAATGGTGAAATGTTACTTATTTTTCATGTGCCAAGAAATTATTGTTCGTTAAAAAATCCCCGCTGGAACGCAATTAAATTACGAAAAAGACTTTCGATAAAGAAATTTTATTTTCATCACCCCGCGAAATATTTCTTTAAACTAATCAGTGCCGAACTGTTTGACGCTATAAGATTGATTGTAACATTGCTTTGAATTGTACTTAATTACGTGTCCATACAGGCACGCAACCTAGAAAGTACTCTTCATGAATTCCATCAATGCTTGTAGAATGTGTATGAAATATTAGGATAAAATTAAACACTTATTTTACTTTAATTCACAAATAAGACAGACAGACATAATTCCAAAAAGTTTCTTTTTGGATTCTGGACTATAATCTCTTTGTATACTTCGTAATTAACTGAGTTTAAAAAAATTATCAAGCATAAGTTTTGATGAAAAAAAAACCAGCGGGAGTGGTCACCCCTAAACTTTCTCGTATACTCCTAACACACGTAGGGGGAAAAAATAAGCTAAAACCCCTAACGCAGTGAAGATAAAAAAAATAAACGAAATTAGGTCAGTTCTCCGCAGACTCGCTCGGATAAAAATTTCGAATCTCCTCTATTCCCAGAATATAAGTTTCTCCAGCACACCTTGAAACGACAAAACAAACGGAAATGAAATGATCCGAGCAAGATCAAAATTCGCCAAAAGAGAGAAGAAGGAGCCAAAAGGGAAGAAAAAAGCGTCAAGCAGGATACGCTGAACATCATGCACAGAAGATTGCGTCCAGTACGCATGCGCGTGGAGATGATGGATCGTTTCAAGAGTAAATTATACAGACCTACAGACAGTCAACCATTTGACGGATTTGGCCCAAAATCTTATACGGACCTACATTCATGACGATGAAACTGTGTACCAAATTTTATCCATCTAGCTATTCAAGTTTTTGAGTTATAGTGTTCGCATGACCGTGGACAGACAGAGAGGCAGACGTCCCGTAGACGGATTTTGTCCAAAATTTCTTAGAAACCTGCAAATTATGTTTAAAGACCACATACCAAATTTCATCCCCGTAGCTCTAATAGTTTGCGAGTTATCGTGTTCACAGACAGACATAATTCCCAAATTGTGTTTTTCGGACTCAGGGAGGTCTAAAACGTGGAGATTCGTCAAAATCTCTAGTTCGAATTTTTTGACGATTACAATACTTTCTCTTTGTATACTTCGTTTACGAGAAAGTAAAAAGTTAGAATGAATAACAAAGTTGTAATCATTGAGAAAGCACGTGTTAGGGTATCTAAGCATTCGAGGATAAAATATAAAGGAAAGCAAACATGATTTGATATAATCCGGTTAATCCCACCGTTGGGTATGGTCGGTTCACTGCAGATAAGCGTGTCTCTGTGATGGACGACTTCTGCTAACGAAAAGGAGCCGAGCTCACCTAAGAATTGCATTGTGATAAGAACGTGGATTTTTGTTGGAATGAGTTCTGTGTCTCACACAAAACTTTGATTTGTATAACATCCAGAGTTCATTTTCCGGTATGAGAAATGTACTTACAGCAAATATCGTCAAAATTAATTTGCTAATAAAGTTTTGATGCATTTCCAACTTTAAATCTTTCTGAGTCTGAAAAAGGTATTTTTGGAATTATATTTGTGTGCCATTTTCTCCATGTGTATCCAAACGTGATTACTTTTATAGCTAGATCGATGCAATTTGGCATGTGGTTATTACACCGAAATCGTAATTTGTATCTAATTATGATCCAAATTTGGCAACAGGAAGATGTAGTTTTCCAAATTACAAAAATGATTTTGTTCCACTGGGCTAGAAATAGGCAAAAAATCGACCTATTTGCAAAGTTTTTTTTTAAAATGCACGTTGACTTTCACATTCATAAACTAGTATATATATTTTTAGCTAGATTGTTTGTTTACTTAAGTGTTGCCAATCCGCCCAGTGAAAATAATATTAAATACAATTATTTCTGTCTATGCTATCGTGACTATAATTATAAATGAGTTTTTAAAAAATTTCAAAATCATAGAGTTACGAGCCAAGCTTACATCATTGAAAAATTTTTTTTTGAAATTTAAATTGGCGCAAAAATATTTTTTCGGACAGTAGTTCCCACAATTACCGCTGTAAAATTTGAAAATTATGGGATAAACAATTTCGAATACCCTTAGAACACTTTTTATTGATGCCACACTGTAAAAAATATCCGTTTTTTTCCCGGACTTTTTCCGTATATTTGACGGTTTAAAGCTGTTTTGTTGACAAAACGGTTTTTCACCGTTTTCCGCTCCAGCCATAAACGGTTTAAAACCGTCAGTTCAAATTCTATTTTTCGTCATACGGTATTGCTTTCCGTATGATAACTTTCCCTTTTCTTAAATGTAATTTTATTGCATTCATTTCATGTTTTTAATAGAGTTCCATCTCCGCTATTGTTTACACATGTTGCAGTAACCTGTTGTCACTCATGAAAGCTAACCTTAAAACACGTGTTCTGGCAATAGTTGATTTTTACACCACTAGGTGGCGCCACTAGAGCTATAGTGACTTTAAAACTCAAATAGATTATTTTTACTTCTTTTTATGAAGTCTCCGGTGGTCTAGTGGTTAGAGCGACTGCCTTTTATTTCTATGAACGCGGTTTCGATCCCCGCCTCGGAGGAGTTAGAAGTTTTGTCACCATCTTGCATCGAAATCGTCCAAGTAAGTTCAATTAAGAATTATATTAATTAAACTAATTGAAATTAATAATTAAGCCTTGATTAATTAATATTCCTAATTGATAATACACATCAGCACATTTCAACTCAACTCGAACAGAAGGAGAAAAACAACTCAACTCAGTCGATGACGTCACTTACTTCGATGACTTAATTTTTACGGAGAAAACTTAATTTCATACTGTAAAAAACCGTTGTGCCTACGGCTTTACTTCGTAACTTTTACGGTTTTGCACAACCAACCCAGCTGCCAGTTTAAAACCGTAAATTTTACGGGATTTTTTTACAGTGCAATAGAGAAGCTTTGGTTGCATAATACAGGGGTCATAAATTATTGGACCCATTTCAAAAATTAAAAAAAACTTATAATGTTACAACTAGGTTGTTTTTTTAATGAGAGCCCATTTAAAAAAGTTTTTTTTCCAGATAGGTAACGCTCCATTACTGTGGTTTAGGGGATCGTAAATTATTGGACATCTCCCATTTTTGAGCGCCATTATCTGCGAAACTTTTACAGCTAGAAGGAAAATAAAGACATTGAATTATGGGGAATTTTACGCTCTTTAATTTGTTAAATCAATTGTAATTCGAAAAATGAATATTTTTCGAGATATTCAAGAAAAACTAAAAGAGGAAACTAGAAGAAGCTCATCGGCTTCTACTAATCGGTAGATATTGCGTATTGAAATTTCTCGCTGTAGCAAATTTAGAACGCCGTAATGGTACGCAACCTATCTGAAAAAAACTTTTTTATTTGCTCTCTCATTAAAAAAAACCGTAGTTGTAACGTTATCAATTTTTTAAATGGTTAAATAATTATTATGACTGACCTGTATATAGAAGAAATCATTATTTTTCAATACAAACATACGTAGCATTCTTACGTGACGAGAACACTTGCAATTTTTAGGGTGGAATTTATCTTCATATTAATCATGATAATAAAGTAAAATGTAAGGGCTGAAATATTTCGGCAAATTGGAAATGGTTGGAATCTCAAACGAATAATCGGAAAAATGTGCAGTTATTAAGTTTTAACTCTTATGTTAAAACAATGCAGAACCTGAAATCATATTTTCACCAGTCTGATACAAAACAATACTGAAATTAAATGACAAGTTTATTCAATTTTCTTGGATGCGACAAAAAATTTAAAAAAAACTAATCAACTCCAGTCTATTACAAATAAATGATATACCATTTACATCCAATAATCTAAAAAAGTGGAATAAGTAATTTTATGAATATATTTTATATGAAATTCGAATTTACAAAAGCCATTACTTTAGAATTCTGTAGCTTTAGAACAGTTATAATTAACAAAATTTAACAAAGATATTAACTATAAATTGATTAGTTAAAAATTAATTAAAACTCTTTGTATTATATAGAATGGCGCATATTGCAGCTATTTCTAATATAATGCAGAAACAAATAATAAAAATATTAATTAAAAGGTTAAAAAATATAAATAAGAAACAGAAGTTTTAAACAAAAAACAATAACAATACACCTTTTTGCGTGCTCAACGCAACAGCATCAAGTGATTGCATCAATAAAAAATTACAACGATTAATATTTAAAATACATAAAATAGAATTTAGAATGTAAAAGAAATTATTCAAAATGGAAGGAATGGATAAGAACACGAATGACGAACTTTTTCGAAGACCACTCGCCATATAGGAGTTCTAAAATGGACAATATTTTCCGTCAAGGGTAAGATTATAAATCAAAAGGATACCCTTTGTGGCCTGAATTCTGTCCAATCGCAAAACGAGAAACATTTTGAAAAATCAAGAGGCAAAAATCCTTAATAAAATCCAAAAGTAAGCTTTAGAACTCTACTAAAATCAGAAAGTAATACTAATTCTTTTTGTAACTGTCTAGATAAAAAAATAAGAATGACAGATGAATATCAAGTAATTATATTGCTAAGAAAAAACTGAATGATAACTTCTTGCTATGAAGACTATTTTTCAATCGAGAAATAAAGTATTAAACATCTATAAATATCTCCGTCCGTTATAAATAATTCCAGAACAATCCTTTTTTTAGTAGAATCCTGTGTCGCCAATATTTTTTAGAACCAATCCATTACAGAAGTGAAAAAATCAGTTCTGCTGCCTTGAAATCCTAATAATAATGTAAAGAATCAACGGAAGGACGCGATTTACTTCTTTCAGAACACAGATTTAATTTTTTTTCGTGTCGAATCTGTTTTCGTTCGAAATGTTTGCTTTCTTGCACATCTCGCTTTCGATATCATTCATTTTTCCTTAACGGGGTGCTATTTCCTGATGTTGAATTGGAAATACAACTCAAGCGTTGAGAGAGAAAATTACATCTCATACATTCATTTTTGAATGTATGTCTGTCATTCGAACAAAGAACATTCAGATATACGTCTGAATTCGTTTTGAAAATATTTTCAAGTAAGCAACGTAATTTTCCTGTTGTGGAGATATCAAACGGAATTCTATGCAGAAATATTTCTATGTGTCTTTCGATAAATCGAAGTATTTTTATTCTGGTTATTAACATACGACTAAACTACAATTTACGCTTTATAGATATTTCATTTAACGAAAAAGTCAGGAAACAGTGACAAACTTATTTGTTTTCTAAAATAAGATAAAATTCAAAATCTAGTTCCGAATTGTCTAAAAACTTTATATAACATCTTCCTTTGTTATTTTCATAATGCACAATTTATTTCTGAAAATTTTCCGTGGATTTAAACACGTAATCTCTCGAAAACAACCTTGTTTTAGATTTTCTGGTATTAAACCATAAGTTTTAATTTTCAAGATTGCTAATTTAATGCTAAGAAAAGAAGGTAAAATATAACACATGTTTCAAAGCCAGATTGATATACATGCTAGCAAGAATAGCGGACTTAACAACAATTTATGCCCCTACATGGAGCTAACTTACTCAATAAGAAAACTTTCGTGTAGAAAAGAAGAACAGCGCAATTGTGTAGTGGAATGTTCTAGAATGATTGTAAGATGTGTGTTAATGAAGAACAATAATTTTTGTTAAGTTATGTCATTAAATATAACTATCCTCCATACGAAATTCGAGTGTCTTTTCCGTCATCCTAACTCTCATGTTTTGTTGAAGAAATATTTTCAGGTAACAAGGAATGGAAATTGAATTGCTCTTGTTTTCTCACACAAGAAAGGGGAAAGGTCTTTCTTACAGTATGAAGTGCATAATGTAATTTCTATTTTCTAATTTTAAAATGAGAGCAATAAAATTTAATATAGATTAAATCTATAAGGTTATTTTTATTAAAAAAATTAATCAAAGAAATAGCTTAGAAAAGCAAAAAATGTTAGTTTACGAAAGAAACAATTAAACTAGGCTTAGTTAAGTAATGACTTATTTATTAAATTAAGTTAAATTGACCTAATTGAGTCATGCTGTACTAGCAGGATATATATTGTTAATCGAAATAATCAAAATACTTTTGTTGAATAATTTTCGACCCTACAACGCAATTAGTGACACAGAAAATTTGTATAAAGGGACAGACAAGTTATTTGATAAAAGATTTGCTGTATTAATCAGTATGAAAGCAATTCTCCTTTTTTTAACGTATGTTAAGAAATGCAGGTTTGTGACTGCTGAATATTTACTTACTAGAAAATCACGCGTCATGGTACGACGGGTGCAAATTGCCTTTTCATTCGAGAAATTTACCGTCGAATTTGACGTGTTTAAATAGATATATATGCGAGAGAAATGTTTGACATTGATTGAAAGCAAATAAAATAAACACATGTTTTATGACAGGAAATATATTTTTATTTACATATTTCTTTATTCAAAAAATGTCTTGGTAAACAACATTCCGTGTGAAGTATTTTTCGTTGTTTAACAATTTAATTATAATTCAATAACCATGAAATTCTCAGCTTGCCAAACGTAAGTCAAAAGTTAAAATTTCAAGGGAATTCTTTTTCGACAATTCTAATCACAACAAAGCATTTCTCTGCTTGTCAAACATTGCCAAAAAATATTATCAAATTATATCATCACGATTGCAATAAATAATCAGATGCATCGTAGCGTCCAAACTATATCACGCGTATGATATACCACTGACGTAATTTAATACTTTCTATTAAAAAACGGAAATTTTATTTCAAATATATGATTAATATAATTTAAAATCTTTCGGGAACTATTGATCATAGCGAGATAAATTTTATATCAATCGATAGCAAATTTCATTTCACTATTTTAGAGCTATTCAATTTGAAATTATAACGACAAATACTCTTTTAAATTTAAAATTACTGAAATGTAGGTTCTCTAACAATGAAATAATGCTGTTTAACGTCTCGCCGTGCCATGGCGCGAGTTTTATTGTTGGTGACGTCAGAGCGTTACCGAGAGACTGATCTGGGATATTATATTAGTAATAAGTAAACAGCAGATAATGCTGCATCTTATCACCGATTTCATAGATATTTTAAGTTTCTTTTAAGTTTTCTTTTAGAATATCAATGGATATATTACGGCATAATATTCTGATTCTCACACATCTGCATCCAAAATTAGCCACTGTCAAGTATTATGGTATTTTTCAGTTATTCAATGAATGAGAATTCGATAAATTTTGCATTTCACTCCGAAAATAGTGCGATTTCAATATAATCAATAAAGAAATACTAGACATTACAATTTTTCCCTCATTGATTTTTCATTAACTCCCTTTTTTACTTTAGTGAATTCTTTTAAGATATATCACCACAAATCCCCTGACTGCCACTCACACATTTACGCACAAAGCAAAACCACCCTCAAATGGACGCAGATAATCTTCGCAGCGACAAACAGAACGTACCGTCTTATCCTTCGATGGTGATAATAAAAATAAGAAAAGGAAAATATCTCAGGCGAAAGCGGCATCGCAATGGCGACTTTCTTGTGCGGTGCCAGTCGTAAAAGCGATAAAATCATCTTCTATAAAAGCCTGGAGTGTTGCCTTGCCAACACGTATGTAGTTTTATCGCGCTCTAATGAGAGTTCGCGAGGTTAGCCTTAGAAGAACGTCTTCTCAGATTATTAGTTCCAGAGCCTCGGAAACGCCTCTTAACTGATTGAGAATGCGACGCCGATTTTAGACAAAACTTCGCAGAATGCAGTTTGAATGCTTTTGTGGTGAATCGGAGAAAGTACTTCAAAATAGAACCTGTTAAGGAAAGGATAGGTTTTATCTGGTTGAAGAAAAACGTTACTGGGAGTTTTATAATTTGGTGTGAATTTTTTCGTTATGTTATACAGATGAGTTATTCAAAATAGGGCTTCTTAAACTTTTTATCTCTTGCGACCTAGTTTCGGGCAAAAAATAGTTTTACGATTTTATTTTGGCCCGAGAAAGATTTGACGTGTCTACAGTTTCGAAAATATATAAGATAATAAAGCATTAATTAATCTTGATATAAAATAAAAATAGTTTTATGTATGCTTCTATGTCTGTACACGTCCCACATCGTGTCCTAAGCGACAGGACCGAATTCAACCAAACCTCGGACAGTTATGATTTACTAATTAAGCAAAAATGCTTTGGGTGGGAGATCCCAATCTCAACCGATGGGGGAGGTGTGGGAACCTTATAAAACACTATAAAAGATTAAAATTCTGCAACTTGAGTGTATTCCAGAATATTTTTGATCACTATTACATTTTTGAAATTTGTAGAGCTTCCTAAAAAATTATAGAACAATTTAAATCATTCTAGCATTATTGCATTTTGGAACAATCTAGAACGTTATACAGCATTTTATAAATTTTTTAATATTATTGATTATTTGACACATACCAGAACATTCTCTACCCTCCTGGAACCTTCTAGAAATTTTTAAAAATTCTGGAATATTCAAGAATTATTCTTGACTATTACATTTTTGAAGTTTGTAGAGCTTCCTAAAAAATTATAGAACATTTTAGATCATTCTAGAATATTTTTGAACATTATTGCTTTTTGGAACAATCTAGAACATTATACAGCATTATATAATTTTAAAAATATTATTGATGATTTCACACATACCAGAACCTTCTCTATTCTCCTGGAACCTTATAGAATTTTTTAAAAATTCTGGAATATTCTAGAATATTTTGAATGTTATTACATTCTGGAAATTTGTATAAATTTCTAAAAGTTTCTACAACATTTCGGATTATTCTTGATCCTTCTGAAACGTTGAAGAGAATTTTTAACTGGGAATTCTAAACCAATCTAGAATTTTCGAAACATTTCCAGAACATTCTGGAGAATTCCTTCAGTAGAGAAGATCTCATAAGTTCTTTAACAATATAAAAGGAAGCATGAGATATGGTATTCAACAAGAAGGGAGTACGAAGGAGTTTTATGTTTCTTGCAGAAAGTTTGTGACAATTTTTGTAAAAAAAGAAATGGATGGGTCTCTAAGGAAATTACGGCCCTGAGCAACGGTATAAGCTAGTAATTTATAAAAGAAATTAAATTTAAAATAAGAATTGAACAATTTTTAATGAAATGTTCTAAATAAAGATAAATTCTTAAGCATTTCTATTTAATAAAAAGTGCTGGGAAAATGTTGACTGGTTTTTATCTCTAATGAGAATGAGAATAAAAACGAGACTCTAGTTTTGATCCAGTTTTTATTTGTGATCGTGATGCATAGTTTAAGGTTCCCTGCTTTAAATGTAATGGTGTCTTAGAGAGTATCATTCTTTTATCTCAAATAAGTCAAAATTCTTAAGGTTCAGTGCAAATTAATTGACTTTACACTTCATTTTATGACACAAATTCCTGTCTTGTTAATGCTTCCCAGCAGATTAAAAATATGAGTCCAGTATGCGATAAAAAAACCTCTCGGTTGTTGTTGGCAAATTAAAAAACACTTTAAAATGGTCGAAGCTAAGGACAGGAGAGTTTGATTGAGCACGGAAAGTGCGTTTGGAAATTTTATAATTTGGTGTGAGTTTTTTCTATTACTTAACCGACATTTTTAAAGGTAAATGTGTTTCGAAAAGCATTATTCTTTGTATTAAGCGACGAATAACTCGTCTAGAAGAAGTCAGGCTTTTTAAGGCTTCAGCAATGAATCATTGTCTTCACTTTTCATTTTTCTTGATCATAGTTTTCTGCTATACAGTTATCTTTAATGTGGATGCATTTGCTCTAAGAAAGAAATTCACGAGAAAAGTTGAAGATGATTCCTCATTTTAGAATTTATGTTGATCAGGATTGTATACATAAACTTTAAACTTATTCATATTCGTTTCATTTTATTTTTCTTCATCTTTATTCTGAATAATTATAATCAAATAAATCCACCCTTGATAAAAGAGTCAAGAATAAATTTCGGCTTGAAATAATCGATTCGTTGATGTGTACAACATACATTACATTAACTCGTTGTAAATTCGGGCTAACCATTTAAAGGTTGTTGCTTTCGATTTCTTATTTTCATTTAATTTTAGTACACCTGACTACAATAAATATAATTCTTTTTAATGACAATGATATGTATCAGTCTATTTTTCATTTTGTGGAATAATCATGCTTTGATTTTACACATTTTTGCTCAAATTTGACTTGTTTCATGTTTGTGAAGGTGGAATTTTGTGATCGCTTTTTGTTTCACTTCTTGATGCGCTAGAATTCTGAAATTTTGTACGCTTATGTATTATTGATGATAATGCGCTATTTTAATGTGACCGAAATTTCAGAATCAGTCAAACGATTAATTTACTTAAATCTCGATTTCATACACTCGATTTCGGCGCCACAGGAAGGTGAAATTATTACAAGATTCTTTAGTATTTATAACAATGTATTATGTGTAGCGCGCTTACGCGCAGTTAATACATGGGCGAAATTAATAAATTAAATTATATGTCAGGAACTATTTAGGCATATTTAAATTCAAAGAAAAAGTTTAGAATCACAAACATCAAACTTTATTCATCCTATCGTTTTTTAACAACTCTGTTGTTGCCATTTTTGGAAACTAAACTTCGCGACACCAAGGATAATATTATACGTAGAGAGAGCTGCTACATATGAAATGTCTTGAACGAGAATTGTAGGAAATAATAAAGAACAGGTTTTAAAGCGCCTTTTTATTAGCGTTTTAAAAAGTACAAAATAATTTTTCCCACCACATATTTGTGGGTCAAAACAAAGGCATCAAAGCATGAGGCACTGATAACACTACGTCAAGGAAAATAAACTACAGTAAATACCATAACGAAAATTCCTAAAAATTCATTAAAATTTCATTATATTGTGACTATGATTAAAATTCTAATTTATTTTCAATATTTCTATCGGCGATAAACGCTTCTACATCTTTGTTTTGATCCCTAGATTTTTGATAAAAATTTTTTTCTACTTTTTAGCTTATTAATAAACGGGTGATTAAAAAAAATTTTGAGTTATTAATAAATTAATAAGTCCTTATTACTTCTTATTTATATTGTAAGATGGGGTCGCAATTAAAGCAAACAAAAATAGTTTCAGTACAATAAATTGAAACGTTTGGAGTGAACTTTTGAAATGAATAAACAATAGATGATAGGAGATCAGAATTTACTGATTAGAGATTTGGCTCTCGAATTATACAGAAAAGAGAAGAACATCCATTAATTCATGCAAAAACAGCAGAGAATCTTCTAAACTGAGATCTGTAGTTCACATCATATGTATATCATCGTATATGTATATCACAGATGTATACCATCGACCATTTCTCGTACGGTCCACTGCACAACAAGATCTTGATATTATATCAAATATCTGCAGTTATGGAGGTTACGTAGAAATGAATTCTACCATTCAGTAGCGAATCCAGGGGGAGGGAACTATCGGGCTGCAGCCCCCCTCCCCTCAGAGCTGGCAGAATTCTTGATTTTATTTAAAATCACTGCAACTATTTGTTCTTAATTTCCCTTTAAAAATAATAGAAACGTGACAACATTGCTTTCTGGCTTGTTGAATTTTCCTACTTTTCTAGTCATTGCACTTGTAGCGTTGACGCAGTCGAAACATTTTTTGGCTAGTTATTTCATTGTATTTTTTTATTAAATTATTGAAAGTAATGTATTTTTCTTTATGATTTTTACTATCAGGTGAGAAAAGTCTGTAAAGTTAAAGAATTTTGGTTTACAATAGGTTTGATATTCGTCACGACGATACAAAATTTTTATCACCTCAGTCCCCCCCCCCCCGACCCGAATCCTGGATTCGCCACTGCTACCATTAGTATTTTAATTTAACTATTAGTGTTCACGTTTTTGAGTTATTGAATTCTAACCCAGTTAGGTAATAATAATTACAGCTTGTATTAACCCTCTGAGCGCCCAATTATTTTGAACTTCTAGTTATCAGGTTAGAAAAATTAACTTTTAAAGGAAATGAATCAATCTTTTTTGTATTTAATTATATCTTTGAAATCTTAAGAACACTTTATCCATGGTTTTGTAAGAAAATATAGATATAAATATGAGCTATCAGCTCTTGAACTGAACACGAGAAACGAAAAAAGACGTTTGCGCCGCTCAGAGGGTTTTAATTAATTGATGTTATTAGTGAATACATTCACAGTCAAATGTAATTTGAATGTAGCCATGGATATAAACTTTGCAAATATGCCTTGTACGCACTCAATTCTAGTTTTTCTACTACCGTAACCAAACCTGAATAATGTACCTTAAAATGAGAAAGCAAAGCATTTTTTACAACTGATTATATTTTTCTTCTGATGAAGATGAAAATTGTTCACCGTAAGGTTTTAAGACCAATATTGTCTTCCCTTTCTAACACATTAAAAAGCAAAAATTAAACGTATCTTGTTTATGCAGTATGCGAGGAAATGAAAGTTTCGCATTTTGAGTCATTTTATTCCTGTTAAAAGCTAAACATGATTCTAATATTAACCCTGTTTATTTGTGTTCAGAGCGTTCAGTGTGGTAAGTAAAGCAACTGTCTGAGATGTTGACAGGCAAAACCATTTCATTAAAAAATTCTGCATCAGTTCTTGCTGTGGGTGAGTATACTTTCAATGAGTTAAGAATACTGATTGTACATGCATTTCAGCTATCCCGATGATTTTTATTATGGTTTGCACTATGAAATCAAGTTAAAGCGGCGAGAATGGTGTATTCGTATGACAAATATTGGAAAACGTATTTATATTTGGTTTTCAAAAACTTAAGATTCACTTTCAAGAACATTAGAAATAAGCTATTAAGCAATTACTCACGATTATTGAAAAGAATTTCATAACTTTATTAAGTAAATTATCTAACTTTATTAATAATAATTACTAACTAATTGATAATTTCAAATTAAAATGTCATTTAATGAATGAAATAATTTTATTGAATATTTGTTTTAAAATTACTTTCTTTAACTTTCTTTATTCAAATAAAAATAATAATTCTATATATGTTAATTTATATATACTTTCATTTATACACTTGCTTGGGGTTTCAAACGAAAATAGTTTTATTAAGTGCTAAATAATTTCATTTAGCTGAATTATTTTTTTAAATTCCTTCCTTGGCAAATCATAAATACTAATTATTTCGCAGACATTATGCATGCATTAGTGCATCACATAACAGCAACAATTAATATAATGATGATAAATTTCAGTTTCATTTCTAAATGAAACATTTGTATTTCTTAGTTTTAATTCAAATTAAGAAATTAATACTAATAGGAATATTTATGATTAAATCTTACAATCGTAAACAGTAAAATTTGTTTAAGTATTGTAAGTGCATCGTCGCTTAAAAAGCAACTCCACCTATCTCAATATTTTGAAATTTCAAAGAGGAAGAAAATACTCAATTTTTGGCAACCAATAACAGATATTTTTGAATTTAAAAAAAATCTTATGTAAACATGAGACCGCATGTTCCTACCAGATGTGAAAAAAATTCAGAAATATTCGTTATTGGTAGAAAAAAATTGAATATTTTCCTCCTCTTTGAAATTTCAAAATATTGAGATAGGTGGAGTTGCTTGTTAAGTGACGATATGACTTTTTAAAATATCAAAGTAATTTTAATTTTCTGAAATTTATTTCCTGACTTGACAAAAATTTTGAAAAAGGTATTATTTGTCATTCAAAGTATTTTCATCTCAAAGTATCCCATCTTTTTTCATTTTAATTTTTGTGTTTTTAATATATAATTATCAAGTTTTAAGATCGAATGTATGAAATGAGAATCATAGTTGTTTTTATAACTAAATTTCTTGAATTGAAAACATTAAATGTACGCCAATAAGCACAGTGCGATCGCAAGACGACCATTAAACTAAAGTTATTTCATTAAAATTGATGCATGAAAAGTTCGAAAATTGAAAAATATGATTTTTGTATAATCATTGAGCGTAAGATTATTAAAGGAAATTATGATATCATAGCCAACATTTGAAATGTTTAATGCACTGAATTACATTATAATTTTCATATAATCATTAACTGATTAGATGATTATAGAAAAGAAGTTATTCTACAGAAACTGAGACATGAAAAAATTTATTAAACTGAATAATATTAATTTCTCTTAAACGATAACGAAATTTATTATCGAAAATGTTATTCTTTAAAAACTGAGACGTGAAAAGATCAAATTGAATAATATTGTTTATTGAAATGAATAATATTGTGTAAACTGAAACATGAAAGGATCAAATTGAATAATATTGTTTATTGAAATGAATTATATTGTGTAAACTGAGACATGAAAAGATCAAATTGAATAATATTGTTTATTGAAATGAATTTTATTGCGTAAACTGAGACATGAAAAGATCAAATTGAATAATATTGTTTATTGTAATGAATAATATTGTGTAAACTGAGACATGAAAAGATCAAATTGAATAATATTGTTTATTTAAATGAATTATATTGTGTAAACTGAGACACGAAAAGATCAAAATGAATAATATTGTTTATTAAAATGAATAATATTGTGTAAACTGAATATATTATGCTTTTTCTAATCGCGAAGCTTAAAAATGTTATGAAAACAATGTTATTACTTAAAATCTGAATCATTAAAGGTTTAAAAATTTGAATGATCATATGATTTTTATATAATCATTAAACGCAAGAAGGTTATCGAAAGAGGTAGTTCACAAAATCTGAGACATGAAATGTGTAATATTTTGAATAATACTGATAATTTGATTTTTATATAATCATTAAACATCTTTATCGAAGTCAAGTTCTTCTATAAAAGATGAGACGTGAAAAAACTTTAATTGAAGTCAATAATGTTATGATTTTTCAGTATAATCATTAAGCTAGAATGCGATTTAATTCATTGCAACAATAAGATGAAATGAATGCTGAAGATATGTTGCAAAGAGACACAGTCGGCACAAAAAGAGGTAGAAGTTAACGAAGGAAGTTGATCTAATATCGATTTGTTCCTGATTTAGCCCGCGCGTGGCATAGGTCATTACTTCTTGGAGCTAACCTGAGGGCAATTACGGGCGAATGTTATTGGCAGATTATTGAACCTTTCAATAAAGAATGCAATTCTTTCTGTTAATCGAATTAATCTTAATCTAGGAGCTAAATTGCCTCAAGGCTTGTGGGTTACGAAACGTCCTTACTTCAGAATTTGTTCTAAATGTTTTGTTTCGAAACAGATGCTATGATATTTTTTTCGTTTCAGTCGGAATCTTACTGGAAGATCAATATAGCATTCTTTTTCTTTTGTCAACTGGATTTTTCGAAACAAAATAGGTAAATCGAATCAAGGAAAAGGATTCCGCGATTTAAAAAATGGTAAGGAAATTGTGGGTTAAAAATATTTATATAGAACACAGAGATTCTAAACCAGAGGTATTGGGAACCAAATTCCATTATTTGTGTTACTAGCTTGTCCTTTCCAATCAATTCCATTTATCAACCTTCCAATGAAATTTAGAATTTTGTATAGTTCATATCAACTTTTCTGCTACTTTTTTTAATGTAGTGGTATCAAAAGATTCCGAAAATAGCTCTATAGAACACATCAGGAATTGTTATTATAGGTTTTTTGGGATTATATGCATGTAGTAGTCTGCAATTGCGTTAAGGAACTGATGATAAATCGAACAACTTCTAATATTAACATAGCAATTGATGTGCCAAGCAGGATCACTATCGCCGCAAGCATGACTCTTTGCTGTCGTTTGTTGGGTCTCTGGACTCGGAACATTTTCACACGAATTAAGCTTTATTTTTAAATAAAGTTATCTTGTACAAACAGAGGATGTCTTTTTCTTAATTTAGTTTCAATCTTCAGATTTTCCGAATTTCTTCTTCCTTCCCTTTATTTTCGCATCCTCTGCAGTTCAAGAATCACAGACTGAAAGTTTTTATATCCAGCAGAATTCCTTTTCCCACAGATCATCCCATTTCGGGTGCAAAAATATTCCTCAAAAAATCCATGATTAAAAAATTTTGAGACTCCAAATGTAAATATAAATAGAAAGACAAAACAGAGAAACGAGGCATTAATTCGAAGAATTAATTAATAACAAAGATACTTCTTTCATTAAGTTTTTTTATAAAAATGGATTGACCCGATGTTCGCTAAGCAAACATAAAATCTTCGTAAAAAACGGTTGCAAATATTTTAGTAACTAATTATTTTAATTAGCAAGGACTTCAGTATAAACTACATTTTCAGTGTACCAACTTCTATCTGAATGGGTCACTCTGTAAACTCTTATCATAAAATAAGTTCTCTCAATGCATGCAACGCATACGTTTTTATTTTACAGCGTTATTTTTACATTTAATTATCAAACGCATATATTATTTTTATACATACAGTTTTAATTACAGCGTTTAAAGAATATAATGGCACCAAAAATATTTAATATTAAAATTTATTAATATTATTATTGGTTTTAATATTGTAACTATTAATATTTAAATTATTGATTTTAACATTAAATTAAAACCACTAATTTTAAGAAATTATTGGTTTACGTAAAATCACGCAAAGGTGTCAAAGATTGTTGCAAGAAAAGTTTGAATATGTTTGGGTCGTTTATGAATTTAGTAAACAATCCAAAATAATGTAACAATTATTTATTTTAGGTACGTTACACACAGACAATTTACACAAATAATTTCAGAAATGAAAGAAACATAAAGAAGAGAATTGTTCATGGAACACAACGCTTTCCATCGCTTGGTCTCTACTGAAGTGCAAAGCTTCAGAGGGCGCTGCCTGTTATGGTTTGCGTTAAAAGAGCTACTACAGGAAAGCTTTTTATATATTAGATTTTATACAAATATGTCAAATCAAAATGGATGCAGTTAGGCAATTAAAACTTCAATGCGCACGTTTTGAGAAAAAACTATTTTCATAAAAATCTAAATTATACAGTGTTCCAAAATTAATTGCTGCATTATTAGTAGTTTGCACTTCCTGAAGTTAGCTCAGTTTTGTGCAACAAAATACACATTTTTCGGTGTAGTTTAAAGCAGCGAACCCTAAATACAGAAAATCGTAGTTGAATCTTAGTCGTATAATTATGGCCAATGGATTTACTCAGCAATTTTTGCTTGCATGCACAATGGACTTACGGGTCTATTCTGGTACCCCCGGTTGGGGTGGGAGACGTCACTTTTCCCGTTGTTAACGTGCGGAAAAAGTGACGTCTCCCAACCTAACCGGGGGTACCAGAATAGACCCCTTAATTATCAATCTTACTCCCAGCTAGCGCTATCCTATCCAATCCAATCGAACGGAGGAAAAAAAGACAGAATTTTGAGGCGGAAAAGACAAATAATACATTCCTCAAGGCTGGTGTGTAAGTGAATTAATAAATGCTAATTTTTGTAAATAGTTTTGTTATATGAAGTTATACAGGATATCCACTCCGATTGTGACCCTAGTATGTAACAAGCCTTTTGAGCCTTGGCATATTACCTCGAATTGGAAAAATGTTTTAAATAAGTGAAAGAATTATTAAGTATGTTTATGAACTCACGGAGCATAAAAAATAATTCTTTGCGCCATTTAGAGCATTTCTATGATTGGAAGTATAGTAAATCCCGAAACCCGGTTATATCCGAAATGCCTCTGAAATTGCAAATCCAAAAAACACTAACTGTACTGCACGGAAATAATCGCGAAGGCGAGAATTTTTTGCAGCGATATCCCAACTTTCTTCTTTTAAGCCTCCCCAAGAAGGTCAGAGATTAATTTTAGAAGGCTAAAATCAATATTAATGGGTTTTAACAATATTAATCACGATATTGTTTACATGCGTCTGCCAGGCGCATTGCGGCCGAACCCGCCGGTGCGAATATTGTGACCGACGAAGGGTTAAAATTTAATAAAGAATTGAAGAGTAGCCTACAGAGAGAGTTTTGAATTCGTTTCACACTCAAAACATTTCAGAATTACTTTCTGTTATTAGATACAATATAGAAATAGAGATATTCATGGCTTAACCGAAAGGATCGTTATCCGAGACGGCTTCCCTCCTTCAGTTCGGTTAATCGAGGTTGTACGGTATTTGCGTATTTCTAACGGTTTAGAAATTAGCTTTCACGCAACGATTAGAGTGGGTGCCCTGTAGAATCAACCACACGAAAAATGACGGGAGGCTGTCTTTTCAAACAGCTGCTGATGTTAAAGGCGTAGGACTGCTCTTTTGGTTCTCGAAGTGTCTCGTAAGTTTTGAAGTTTAAGTAAGCTTTTTTGTAACTTCTCTTATTACCCTTTATCTCTAAAATAAGACATTAGTTACGTTTTTAACATATGTAGTCACCGAGTTATAGAGGATCGCGTCACCAATGCATGCGTATTTTTGCCCAACTTTGCGACTCAGTAATCGCTGAACTACAATTCCGATATTCAATTTTTTTAAACTTCTGTTGTTACCCTTTTTCTCTATAATAAGACATTAGTTATGTGTATAACATATGTAGTTACCGAGATATAAAGGATCTCCCATGCCAAGTTTTGTGGCGTTTTGGCGTGTGAATCAATTTCCTTCCTGAGACCCCAATGGGAGGAAAATGGTCCTACGTTAAAATTGCTCATATAGTTCATTACCGGACATGGCTCATTCCCAGCCTATCTCCGCATGTTCGGCAAACAAGCTACAAATAGCTGCTCTTGCAGGGAAACGGGAGACGCAATACACTATGCAACTGCACGCCCTCTCACAGTTTCGTGGTATATGACAAAACCGACTGACAATAACTTCCCACTTTAGCTCCGAAACCTAATTAAAACAAAAGGCTCTCGAAACAAACTACTTCAGTTAATGAAATTCGTTAGAGAAAATAAAAACCTCCTAAATATGTTTCTTGATTTCAGGGATGACGACTCTCCGGAAAATTAAAATTCTTCTCCCAGACCACATGTAGTGTAAAATAATCATAGGTCTCCGCGTTAGGAACAATCAAGATCTAACCAACCAAGAAGTAACAACATCTCCATAACTTCCCTCTTCCATTGTGGACTTTTACGCCGGCATTTCTTTTTGCAAGACGTCACCAGTCCACATGTATTGACTTCTGTTTGGATTTTCTCCCCACCGTTCATATGGACTACTTCATGCAGTTTTTCTCATTTGCAATCAAGGGCATTCCTTTGCCGCCAATGGAACTTTTTTGTCAATACTCCGTTTCCTTCAGACTGAAGAACCAACCCCAAATGCAATCTCGAAAACTGAGGTGCAGGACACTAGGACAAGGTTTTACGCACAACTATTTTTTTTGTTGCAGGCCCACCCATTAAACCGGTACAGGCTCCACTGATTGGTAGCCGGGAATGGGAGTGAGAGTCTGGTGTTGCTGCTGCTGTATACTTAACCAGAAAACCGTGAGTTATTTTTCTGTTGGGGTGGAGCGTAACGCCATATCGAAGATCATGTTATGATTTGAAATACGTTTCAGAAACCAGGGATAGAATAGGATTGCATTCGCAATGAAGAATTCGCCAGAAGAACAAGCTGGCGATTTCTTCGCTCCCAAATTAAGGCCACAGTTTGAGACTCTGCTATATCATCAACTCCTTATCTCGTGTAGGAGTATTCAATGACCTACCTTAGCCTAAGTGTGGTAAGTACCTACTACAGTGTGTACTGTGTACTACCTACACATTAAAACAGTATAGCAACAGACAGTATACACAGAGAACATCGCTACTGCGAAGAGGCAGTGTTTGCCAGCCGCAAAACTACCCAAGAGAAAAAAGCGGGCTACCAGAAAAAAAAGAAAAAGATTGAGAATGAGGAAGGTGTATGTTACAAAAGTGGTGATTTTTAGGTATGTGGTATTGAGTATCATTTTAATAAAATGTAAATCAAAATTTTAAATGCCTTTTTTGAAGAATGTATTTTTTTAAACTAAATTTTAATATGCAAAACATGATTTCATAAAAACTTGTGAAAATATATCCTTGAAATTTTGTATATATATTACCTTAAACGTAATAAAGGTATCGAACTAAAGATTTAGATCTAAAATGTATAGTTTTTGATTTTTGGCAATTTATTGTTATCGATACATATGCATTTTGAAAAATTTTGATTAAGAACATGTGCGATAAGCTATAACTTTTTCTGTAAATGCAAATATTTCTTAGATTTTAGTTCATTGACTTCATCGCTGTTGGATAAAAAAAGAATTTAAATCTGTGAAAAAGAATCCCATGTGGAGTGTTTTGCTTTTCGCAATAATTTTCATCAAATTTTGCCTAAATTACCTCATTTTAATGAATTTCAATTGTCATATAATTTCCTGATTGGGGTTATTCGTTGTTTTGAATCATATTCATCTAGAAAATGTACAATTACTAATCAGAGTTTTTCAATAAATTTGTCTCCGTACCTAGGTAGATACTTTAAAATTAATTTTATCAGCAACTCGTCTATAAAATTTCCTTGAAATATTTCCTCAAAATTGAAAAATAAATTATGTATGAAAAAGATCCATACTTTTTTCTCTTAAAAAACTCGAAATCTATATCGGGAAAACTCCTGAACTGTTCTTAATTGCTGGAAAACAGAATTGGTAAAAGAAATTTCACGTATAAAACGATCAAAATAAAATCATTAATTAAATTTTATTTTGCTTTCGCTACGCACAGTTACAGTGCTTTCAATTACTGGTTTCAATATCTAATATAAAAATACAGCAATCGATTTATTTGTTTTTGTCAAATCAAGGGAGTTTTTCTATCCAATGTTTGAATGAAAAACAAGAGTTGTCTAATCAGCTTAATGGATGGTAAAATTAGAAGGTTCTTTTTCTACTGAATGAAAATAAAATACGATGTGTTATTAAATGTTTAGTAGACATGAGTTGCACCCAATTCCGCTTTTCATGATGTAGTGACAGGCAAACCGATCTGCTTTTTTCTAAAGGCCATAGTTTAAAAAATCTTTTTAGCAAAAAAAAAAAAAGATTGATTAAAAAATAAGACAGAGAAAAATACTTATCAGAAAATGCTGATAGGAGACAATGTTTAAAAAAAATTTTAATTATCATCAGGAGATATATGTAAAAGAAAAAAAATTTTTGAAATCTAAATATATACAAAATGTCCTAAATGATTTCAGACAGATCAGTTCACATAGAGAGGTTTGCTTACAGAAGAATTTACAATCAAATGCAACATATGACCGCTAGAGAGGCCACTGTTAAAGCGTTGTAATGAAATGAGTATGACACCATGTTACGGCGAATATCTGCCAAAGGTAACTCTGGGATCTCTTCGTCCAAGAATAGGAACAAGAAATCACAGGGCATCTTGTTATGACAGATACTCTGAGAGTCAAGTCCGGGAATCTCGTCCAAAAGCAAACGATATTTATGGGATACTATGTTAAAAGCTGGTGACTAGTTGGTCTGGTTATGGACAGGCTGATGCCAGACGGGACGTAATAACTTTCGTAACCAAGAATATGAAAGCTTGACACCATGTGACGGCGAATGCTCTATCGATAAATTGGAATCTCTTTTTCGTTCAAGAATATGGAAATCCAGAAATGACAGATCCTGTTGGTTGATACCCGTCTGACGTACTCGGGAATTCGCCGTCACCAAAGTAATCAAAACTGATAGTTATGAGGATAATTGATGTTATGCCAGACTGGTTGGTCTACAGGGATTATGATGATGCTGACGGACGTACAATCTTCGCAAACTACATCATGAAAGCTGGACACCATAGAGGATCGTTGCAAACGGATGCACCTTGGGAACTTGTCTCACAGACATAGGACAACCAGAAACCAGGGCATAGTTTACGTTGATGATCTGTCAGGACGAGATAACTCCGGGAATCTTCGTCCAAAAGCAATCAAACCGATATTATGAGACACCATATGGGTAGCACTGGTTGGTCTGTTAGGATTATGGCTGATGCCATGACACGTGGCAACTTCGTCAACAAGAAATATGAAAGTTGACACCAGTGGCAGCGAATGTCTATCGGATGTAACTCTGGGAACTCTTCTAAGAATATGCTATCAGATGTTACAAGACACCATGTTACGATTGATGTCTACTGGACGTAACCCTGGGGACTTTTCGTCCAAGTATACAATATCTTCCCCCATCGATCCTTGGGTGGTAGAGTGAATGGAGCAAGTATCTCCTGAAACAGGTAATCCAATCAGCCAGCCGGGTTGAAGTGTTGTTGTACACTTTGTTGCCAGGTTTCAGATTTACCACAGGGGCCAACCAGCACACCACCAACCTGCCCCTTTAAAATGTAGTTTCCTTCGTCAAAAAAGTAAGTCAGAATGTCAGCCTACTGGCAATATCGAAAGACCACCTGAAGTCGTACTATAAGTTTGCGATCACTGGGTATATGAAGCAGGCTCTTCGTAAGATTGATCTATTCGCGCCGTTTCAAACCTTTTGACTCATCCATGACATCATCATGCATGCCATCTGACTGCGAGCTGTTTTAAACAATAATGTGGACACCTTTCTTCCCGTCCGTCATGCTGCCAGTTAATTACGCCATCTGACTGCGCGGTTGTAAGTGATGTGACACCTTTCTTCTTCCTGTCCAGTCTGGCTAAGAAGCGAATTGATGCCATCTGACTGCAAGCGTAGTAAGCTAAGATATGACACCTTTCTCCTTCTGCCCCATAAGAACGACACCCGATGCCATCTTGATCGCGGTAGTTAAGATAAAGACACCTTTCTTCCTGTCCGTCTACAAGAAGCGAATTGATGCCATCTGACTTGTGCTGGTTGTGTTGCGAGGATACCTTCTTCCTTTCGTCTGCTAGCGAATTGATGCCATCTGAATGCGCGTTGGCTATGATACATTAATCTCCTTTCTTTCCTTTCCGTCTGGCAAGAAACGAATTGATGCCATTCTCCTGACTCGTAAGCGGTAGTAAGCTATGATGACACCTTTCTTCCGTCCGTCTGCTGCGCTGCACTGATATCTGACTGCAAGCGCTGTAAGCTATGATGTGATGTTCCTTTCTCTTCCTTTCCGTTCACAAGAAGGAATCTTTCGATGCCATCTGACTGCAAGCGGTTGTAGTTATGATGCAATTTTCTTCCTGTCCGTCTACAAGAAGCGAATTGATATCTGATTGCAAGCGGTTGTGTTATGATGTGACACCTTTCTTCCTGTCCGTCTACAGCGAATTGATGCCATCTGACTGCGTTGCTGTGTTAAGATGTGACACCTTTCTTCCTGTCTGCCGGGCGGTAGCGAATTGATGCCATCTGCGCATGCGCTGCCAGATGACACCTTTCTTCGTCCGTTCAAGAAGCGAATTGATGCCATCTGACTGCAAGCGGTTGTGTTTAAGATGTGACACCTTCTTTCCTGTCCGTCTGCCAGAAGCTTAATGATGCCACTCGACTGCCGCGCCGCTGTAAAGCTGCATGCACCTTTCCTCTTCCTTTCTCAGGTCTACAAGGCAGAAGGGAATTGATGCCATCTGACTGCAAGCAGCGCCAGAAGCTATGATGTGACACCTTTCTCCTGTCCGTCTGCTGCCAGCGAATTGATACCCGACCGCAAGCGGTTGGGTTATGATGGCTACCTTCTCCCGTCCGTCTACAAGAAGCGAATTGATGCTTACCTGACTGCAAGCGGTTGTGTTGTGATGTAGCGTCTTTCTTCCTGTCCGTCTACAAGAAGCGAATTGATGACTCCGACCGCAAGCGGTTGTTTTATGATGTGACACCTTTCTTTCCCGGCCCGTCTGCTGCTAGCTTAATTGAGGCCATCTGACTGCAAGCGGTTGTATTATGATGTGACACCTTCTTTCTTCCTTGCCACCATAAGAAGCGAATTGATGCCATCTGATCAAAAGTTGGTTGTAAGTTATGATGCGAGCTACCTTTCTTTCCCGCCTGGCCTGAAGCTGCAATTATGCCATCTGACTGAAGCGGTTGTTATGATGTGACACCTTTCTTTCCACCGCCTATAGTAGTTTTAACGATGCCATCTGACTGCAAGCGGTTGTAAGCTTATGGAGGACACCTTTTCTTCCTGTCCGTCTACAAGAGCGAATTGATGCCATCTGATCTGCAAGGTTGTAAGTTATGATGTGACACCTTTTCTTTCCTCACAGAAGGGAATTGATGCCATCCACCGCGTTGTGTTGCGATGTATAATCTTTCTTCCTGTCCGCTCCACATAAGAAGGGAATTGATATCTGACTGCAAGTGGTTGTGGCTATGATGTAACACCTTTCTTCCTTTTCTCTGCCTACAAGAAGGGAATTGATGCCATCTGACTGCAAGCGGTTGTAAGCTATGCGATGTGACACCTTTCTTCCAGTCCATTCATGAAGGGAATTGATATCTGATTCCTGCAAGCGGTTGTGTTGTGATGTATACCCTTTTCTTCCTCCTGTCCACTGGCAGAAGGGAATTCGATGCCATCTGATGGTAAGCGGTTAGCTGTGATGTGACACCTTTTTCTTCCCGTCCTTGCCCACAAGAAGCTGAATTGATGCCATCTGACTGCAAGGTTGCAAGCTTGCAAAGTGATGTGACACCTTCTTCTCCTCCTTCCGTCTACAAGAAGGAATTGATGCCATCTGACTGCAAGCGGTTGTAGCTATGATGACACCTTTCTCTTCCCGTCCGTCTACAAGAAGCGAATTCAGATGCCATTCACTGCAAGTACAAAGCAGATGACACCTTTCTTCCTGTCCGTCATACAAGAAGCGAATTGATGCCATCTGACGTAAAGTGGCTGTGTTATGATGACACCTTTCTCCGGTCTTGGCCCAAGGTTGAATTGATGCCATTCACGACTGCAAGTGGTTGTAAGTTATGATGACACCTTTCTCTCGTTGCCCACAGTATGAATTGGATTTGAAAATCGACAGCAGGTGCTTGACGTGTACCAGTACGGACAGCATATTCTTTCCCATTACATTTAATCTTATTACTATTGATAGAAATTGTATGTATCTTCATATTTCGTATAGTATAATCGTGCTTATATAAAAAATTTTACGATGTAACTTCAATGTCAGGTCCCATCTATATTTTCGTACTCTTTTTTCAATACGTTAATATACTCATAACTTTTATTAGACGCTTTCAAATAAAGTTTTTGCCGCTGAATGAAATACGATATGAAATTTTGAGGAGGAAAACGAAAGCAGCAATGGAATTGAAAGCGCAAAAAATTCAGCAGGTAGTATAATGAGAAGGATTACCGGTATTCTGTCTTCTTCCAATGTTTTAAAATATACAACATGCAGCCGTAAAAGTCCCTATGTATGAATACAGCTTTTAGAGATGTTCCACCTGGCTATATCAGTACCATCGGCAAACACCTGAGTATCTACAGTGCTGCCACCCCACGCCCAACCGTCGCCCCGCTTCATCCCCGGCCACCCCACCAAACCGATGTAAAGGCGTGGATATACTTTTGTACGTTTACTGGCAATTTTGCAAGTATTAAATATTTCGCTTAAATTTGCTAATTATATTTAGAAAAAGTACTGTCACTAATATTTATTATTCTTTCAAAAGGAAAACATATTTAAGGTTCGAAACCTCTGGTGATGCATGCTATTTTGCATTACTATTTCGTATTTAGTAAAATTCAAAACAGTTTTATGGTTTTACCAAATTTTAAACAAAATGCATTTGTTTCAAATTAAAAGCCGGAGTTTTCATTCAAAAGGCCATCTGTAAAGAGTTGTACACTTTAAGACAAATGTCCTTTTCAAAAAAAATAATGGTACGCAAGTTGTATTGTTTTAAATTCATTTGTTTGTTTTAGTTAAAAATGGTTTCTATTTTAAATAAAACACAGAAATTGTAAAAATGCCTTGCTTAATGCACCTGAGAGTTTTCCTTGCCTGTCCTGCATTTATTTTTTGGCATTCATTCCTGAACCTTTCCATGTGATCACAAATATAATTTTTTTTTGCCTGTTTCTGGTAATATACTTATTTTATCATCTGACAAGATGGAACAGCTTTTATACGTTTTCTGAAAATACTGGCCTAGTTAGACTTAGGATTCCTAGATGAATTGCAAAGGGCTTCTTGACACTTTTGACTGCACCCAAACTTCGTAATTGAAGTTTAGATGTTTTAATTATTTGAGTTTTGAATTTTGTTTGAGTAATCAGCATAACTGAAGCAAAAAAAAAGAACTCACACAATAAAGGAGACCGAAAAAACCCAAACGAACACACGGAAAGAATGAAAAGAAGAAGCTATAATTATCTTTCTCAACTCCAAAGGAAATCGGAAGAAAATAAAAGAGAAGCTAGAACAGAGAAGAACACAGATCTGGTAAAAAGATCACCTTCTTTTGCTAGGAAAGAATTGGTAAACGTTAGAATGAACGAGCTGAAAAAGATCATGATGCAGCCATTTTTTTTTTCTTATGGTCATTTTATTTGTCGTGTTCATTGAAACTTTTGTGATACAACGTTTTTTCACGTTAGTATGTATTGTGTTGATCCATTTAGTAGCCCTACCTACACATCTTCACAATCTTTTCTGCGCACCGCGCTTTGAACATCTGGAAAAGACCCTCAGCTTAACACACAGATAGATAAATCAGGCTCTTGAACACAACAAAATGGATGGTGGGACATTAATCTAGTACAAGCAGTTGCAGAGGGATGTCATTGTATGAATGATGCAATCATTTTGCTACTTACTACCCAAGAATTTAGGAATCGATTTAAAAGTGTGCATATTCGTTTTTTAAATTATTCTTTTATTCTGATGAAAATAAAGCTTCGTGTTTTTTTATTCATGATATTTCATCACGTATTAGAGTTTTAATTTGTTTTAAAAAATTACAGTCATACAGATGGAAACGTCAACCATGGATAGGATTGCCGTACGTCCGGATTTCACCCGGACAATGCTGATTTCAGGCTGACGTCCGCGCTAATGTACCGGATGTAAATGACCGGATTTACGCCAGTGTTGCGAAAGAGCAATTTGGTTGTAAAAGGGGAAATCTGACGTATTCGCGTAAGCAAACGTCATTTCATTTTAACCTGTCCAAAATTCCACTGAGAAATTAAAAAAAAATGATGCAACTTTCTTGAATAAAATTATCTCATCGGAAAATTACCTACCGAAAAAATCGAAAAAGGAGATGAGAAAGTGGATGAACCTTCTTATCTAAGGTCCATCTCAAACTGAAAAATAGAATTGCGGCGGTTTTGTTTTATTCTATTTTTCATTAATGTAATTTTGATTTACCAAACATTAATTAAAATTTTCAACTTCTTTGCATTCTGTTGTTTTGAGTTTCCACTTCCTCAAGCTCATTGCTAGTATTAAGAAGGTCGTTGGTAGGCAATTATGAGAATTTTACACAATGATT
>BGPR01001836.1:114237-216481 GCA_013235015.1 Araneus ventricosus | reverse complement strand
TCAATTTTTTACCTTTTTGTTCTGCTCAAGAAGAAACGCGGTGGACCTCCAGGTGGCAAAGGGAGATTGCTGGATTCTTATCCACGTGATCCACCAATTACTTTTTTTTAAAGATCTTTGAAGGAAATTTCCAAACCAGAAAAAATGTGCAAGTATATTTTCTTTTAGTAAAAATTATTAATATTTTATGCCTTTTTAACACTAACAGTTGTTGAAATGAATTTTAAAAAAGGATACATTTTAATGAATTTTGCAAAATCCGTCATCGGCGCGGCGCCTTGAGCGGTCGCACCCCCCTGGGGCCGGCCCTGACCCTCATAATAACCTCATACCTATATAATAATTAGACAAGGGTAGTATACATACAATATTGTATGTGTCGGAGCAGGGGGCGGTTAATAAACCCATTTGATGAACAATTATGCTCACTTCCTCCCCTCACATCCGTTCCCCTTCACAAGTTTCCTTCTACTCATAGTCCAGTCAAGAAATTGTAAATTTAAATAAAAGGTGTAGTTTCGAAATTAGGAACAGTTGTTGGGGTGAGTGCCCTAAACGACATACTAAAAGTCCCCGCTGGTGGAGAGTGCTCAGGGGTAGCAGGGGGGCTTGAAAGGGGGGATTTCTCAGTTTTTCTTAAATATCTCGTAAACTATGGATCCTAACGAAAAAAACTTTAGAAAATTAAACTAAATTAAATTTCCTATAAAAATAGTCCTACACATTGTTCTTAGGATGAATAGTTTAGAATATTATAGCAGTTTGAAAAAGTACATAATTACAATAAGTGGTTGAAAATGTTAGTTGAGGAAAGATAAGCTCTGATCTTGGTTGACGATTTGAGAAATGCTACATATCTATGGTTATTCAAATTATGTTCATTAGCAACGACTTTATACTACGAACACCTTCTCACCGGCTTGTGAGATATTATCTGGTGTTGATGAGGGGTTATAAAAGATGTCAGCAATGTTTTTATCTGGTTTAGTTGATTTTTGAACAATGTAACTATAGTGCTTTGCTTTTTCTATAAATATCTGGTGTAATGTCGCAGCCACGGAATGCATAGAGAAGGAGGATGGTTTGGGCAAAAGAAAGTTCTTTCTGCAGCTTTCTTGTAAAAAATAATTTAGCTTCTACTTTTCCCTTGCCAGGCTTCATAAAATAAATGTTACTTTCTGGTGGTGCCAAAACAATCAGTAACACGACTAGGTCTACGTCTTTCCCTTGGGATGAGAAATTGCTTTCTCTAACCCAGATCTCACAATATAAGTATCAGCATCCCCTGAAGCGACTGTCGTTTCAGTTCCTTTAGCAGCCATTTTCTGTGTTAGTAATTGAACATGCCTGGTCTTATTTCTTCTGTCGTTTAGAGCACTCTCCCAACAACTGTTCCGAATTTCAAAACAACTTTTTTTAAAATTTACAATTCGTTCTACAAGTAGAAGGAAACTTGTGAAGGGGAACGGATGTGAGGGGAGGAAGGGAACATAATTGTTCATCAAATGGGTTTATTCCCCCCCCCCCGCTCCGACACATGCAATACTACCCTTGTATAATTATTATATAGGCATGAGGTTATTATGAGGGTTGTTGATTCAGCACTTTTAATCGATTTCACCATTACAATAAGGAATTTTAGAAATATTAACTTTTAAATCCACCTGTTTCTTCTAAACCAGTGGTTCCCAACCCATGGGCCGCGGCCCACTTGTAGGCATCGGATAGCGTATTAGTGGACAGCGAAAAGCTAGTCAGGGGAGCTTCAAATGTTTTCTCTAGTTTTCTTGCTTTATAAAAGAATATATTTTTATTCCTTTTATAGTAAGCTTCACTAATTATTAGCATATACGGGTATATAACATACAGGGTGTTCGAAAATTATGGGACACATTTTAAAAATTAATATTAAAAAAAGCCTAAGAATGTTAGAACTACATTTTTTTAAAAGAGAGTGCATTTCAAAAAGTTTTTTTAGATAGGAAATGCGCCTTTACGGTTGTCTAGGTTGCCTTAAATTATTGAAAATCTCCCATTTTTGAGAGCCATTATCTGCGAAAATAATAAAGCTAAAAGAAAAATAAAAGCATGAATTTGTAGGGAATTTTACGCTCTTTAATTTGTTAACTCGCGCGTATTATGAAAATTGAATATTTTTTGAAATAATCAAGAAAAATTTAAAAAAAGAAACCAGAAAACGCGCATCAGCTTCTGCTGAAAGGTAGCCATTGCATACGGAATTCTCTCGCTGAAGCAAATTTAGAACGCCGTAAAGCCGCGTTACCTATCTGAAAAAAAAAAAAAACTTTTTTAATTGCTCTCTCATTTTAAAAAAAAAAACCCCGTAGTTGTAATATTATTAGAATATTTATTAATTTTCTAAATGTGTCCCACAATTCTTAGACAACCTGTATATATGTATTACATGCGTTTGTATTTTCTTACTTGCATATTTAGTCAGTGGACATCAAAATATTTTTTACACAACAGGTGGTCCGCAAAACCAAAAAGGTTGGGAAACGCTGTTCTAAACTATTGATGCTACAAAAACAAAGTAGGACTTTTTTGGTAAAAAATTTCATGTAGTTTAATTTTGTAATTGAGTGTTTGTTGATAGAGATAGTTTTCGAGATATTTAAGAAAAACTGAAAACGCCCTCCTATACCCCCTAGCGCAACCCCCACCGGCGGGGACTTTTAGTATGTCCTTTAGGACATTACCCCCAACAACTGTGCCAAATTTCAAAACTACACCATTTTCTTTTTCTATTTTTCGTTCGTTGGCTGGACTATTAGATGTTACATGACATGGACAGTTTCTTGACTCTATTAGGGACCTTTATGTAGACAATAAACAGAACATATGCAAAGATACTAAAAGAAAACGGGTTAAATGTCTATCATAGTTGGAAGTTTAAAATTACTTTGTTAAGGGAACCATGAATATCAAATTATATGCATAAGGGATTCAATTGAAATTATATTTTCGGTGAACAAGCTGGTCGCCGAAGGCGGCTAGTATATGTATAAATAATGAACTCTCGTAAAACTTTGTCTCTGTACACTGAATGCACTGAGATAAAATTGATATATAAATGCATCACCAAATATTGATAGAATAATTAGAAAACTTACTATGATTAAAGAACAGATTTATTCTATATCTTCAGTGTTCGAACTTTTTTTTTGTCATTTCCACTAAAGAGAAATAATTAGTTAAATAAATCGATAAATAGTAGAATCTTATTTAGAATTTTTTTATAAGGATAAGAATGTTTACGTGTTGAATTGTAAATACTTCTAAATTCAGTGAAAAATGCTTCTTTTTTGTAAATATTTGAAAAAACTAAGCCACTGATGATGACGGGGGGAGGGGGGGGGGCGTGAAAATCAGGTTATGACCCGGGTGCCATTTACCCTCGCTAGGGCACCGATCTGTGTGTTTTGGCCCTCTACAGGGAAGACCGCTGGATCTAGAGCTACAAAATTTGGCATAAATATACCTTGAAGGGTGTGAATGTGCACCGTGGAGGGAATTTTTCGAAAATTTAATTATAATTTCATTTAATCAAAAATTGAACAAAATTTTTGCGCTTATTGGCGATAACTTTCAAAAATAAAATAGAATGAAAAGAATTCTAACTTCAAAAATTATCTTTTCAATGATGTCAATGAAATTGACGTCCGATTTTTTTTTTCTAATTTTAGCAATTTTTTATACATAATTTACACCAATGCTTTCAGTTGTTGCAATCAACTCAAACGGTCTTCGTTGTTTCTATAAATATTTAATTGTGTCTTTTTCTTATATTGTTGAAAGATAAGGAATGAAGATTCTGCTTTTTTTCATATTCTTTGGTAATAGCGTAATTAATTTTATTTAATTTTTATGCATCAATTTTTTTTACAAAGGTGTAAATATATTCTCTTAGATGTTAAGTGAATCGTGAGGCAAAATTTTTTAAAAAGGGAAACATGAATATTAAATTATGCATAACGGATTCAACTGAATAAAACAAAACAGTATTCTCGGCAAGCTAGGTGGGTTGGAAAATGACCAAACATCAAAATTTTATAAATAATAACAGTAAAGAAATAGATACATTTGTCTGGTAAGCATTTTGTTATTAATTTTTATCAATGCCAGAAGCTTTTTTGGCTTTGAGTTTTTTTTGATACAGTTTTTAATTTCAGATGGTAGTGGTGGGGGTAATATCCTTAATTTTGAATAAAGAGAGTGGCTGAAAGCCTGCAACAAATTTTTTTTATATTTTCTGTTTTTGAGTCACGTGCATAATTTAATTGGAATTGTTTCTCCAGGCAGTTTGCTTTGTCCGTGAGAGCAATACTGGCCGAGCCGGAATGTTTATAAATTTCTTTTTGAATGGTTGCACAAATTCCCAGAGAGTGCCATCCTCTGTCGTTACATTAATTAATTTATTGGTGAAGATGTTATTTTCAGTTTTATTTTTAAGTTTTTTTAATTTTGTTGTTAAGAGGTTTTGTCTGCAAACCTCTCGAGGGCTGGGTTCCTGGTCCTTTGAAACATTTTCCTGGCCTTCATTATTTAAAACATATTTACATTCATTATTAAAGTTTGGACTGCTGGTACCGATTTAGATGCGGCGATCTCGGCAAGCGTAATTTGTCCTTCAAAGTTTATTACTATTTCATCAAGCTGCTCAGGGGTAATTATATTAATAATTTTAAAGTCCTCGGATTGATTGAAGTCATCAGTGAATTTTTTCCAGTTTGTTCAAGTCAGGACCGGCCTTTAGCCGATTGGACCAATTGCTCCAAATAGGGCCCGATGCAAGAGTGCAACAAAGAATGTACTCAAACTTATTCAAATTGCAATCGAGTATCATTTTGATTTCAAAACATTATCCTCAGGAAATTTTTCATGCTTTTAAATTCGTTTACAAAATACAACGTCCGAACTTTGCGTTCCTCAGCGATCATGAATAAATAACTTTATATGGCTCTTAACTCCCTCGAGAACTTAATTGCTCTATAATGCATCCAATCATAGAAACAATAAAAAAATTATCATTTCTTGAATTTTTAAAAAATTTAATTTAATTAAGTGAAGTTATTATTTTAATCTTATTAAAATTTTAAAAATAAATATTACTTCATTTATTAAAATTTCATAGTTTATTTATTAAAACTTAAATATATCGGGGTTATCCAAAACGTTTCCATTTGGGCCCCGCATCCAGTAAGGCTGGTCCTGTTTTGGACCTTACTTCCATAATTTATTCAAACAGCAAATCTTAGTTACGAGATTAAACCGTCCCCTCTTTGACTTCAAATTATATTCTCAATAATTATAGTCTCAAATCAAAATTGTATAAACGTTTTTTTTTTTTAAATTAAAAAGATTCTTCAAAATATGATGAGATCAGGAATGCTGCTAGAGTTTGCCCGACGGGGGGCACGACCTGCTGTATGGCGGGGCGAGTGTAATGAAATTGGTCTCAAATTTTCGCCGGATTATTATTTATCAACTACAGTTGAATACCCCGTATCCAGGGTGGCCACCATTTTTGCTGTTTCAGTTTCCCTGACTTTTCCAGGTTTTATAAAAAATCTGACTGACTTTTTTCGGAGGTAGCCCATCAACCATAGAAAAAATCACCTGCACATTGGCCATTCTAAGTATTCATTCAAGTCAGTATGGTTTGAATAAAAAAAGCAAAATGTTTGAAAAAGAACATTTATTAAAAACTTCTAAACAATAAACCATAAAATAACTAATACATCTTTACAATGAACAATTCTACTGTACCGAATTTTCCAGATTTTTCTGATTAAAAATAAAAACTTAAAAAATCTTTAGGACGATCAAAATCTCAATAAAAATATACGTTGCAAAATAAAACATAAAAAGGCAGAGAAAAAAAATGAAAGAAAATGATTTTTTTACTGATGTTTATAAATTAAAACACAGAAGCATATTCTGTCACACGAATGGAATCGAATAGTTTGCAAAAGAAAAAAAAGCAACTTTTTATTCCAACCAACTTCCTTCAATACGGCTCAAAATGGGCAATATATAAAGAGAAATAAATAAAATAAAACATCAATGACAAAAAAAGAGAGAAAAAAATAAAATTCGCGAAAATGGAGAAAAAACCTGAATTTACCATTTAAAATTAAATAAATAAAAATCTAATTTGAATTTTTTAAAAAAAATTATTGGGGCGTCAGCTCCTCTCTTGTGCTAATCCATCGGTAACAGCTGTTCCACACTTTGAAGATCCCACAATTTATCAAAATGATCAGTAATCATAATGCTTCACAACACTCAGATAAAAAAACATACACAAAATAAACAAACATAAAAATGCTGAAAGAAAATATTAGCACTAATTTCAAATAATACATAATTCAATGAAAAGATCTCCAGAAATGAAAAAACAAACTAATTCTGGTATAACTCCTATCTGATATTAAATAATCATAAAAGCAGGCAGTAGTGTGGATGCTAACTTGTAGACAGATAAAGAGAAATTTACGTTCTCGTAAGCTATCTGAATCTCTTGGGCATATACACATCCCGGTTCCTCTTCCACATCCGAGTGTGATTATACTATAGATTTTCATCTCAAGAAGTATCATCTAATTTAACTACCAAAATGAACGCGATTTCTGTTCATATAGTCCAGTCAACGAAGGTCGAAAATGGGGGTGAAAAAACATTAACTCATATAGTTTTGAAAATAGGTACACATGTTCCTGAGGGGTTTATTATGAACATACTAAAACTCCCCATTCCTGGAGGGTAAGTTCGCGGCGCCATCTTGAATTTCATTCCTCCTTTTTTAGTTTTTCCTGAATATCTCAAAAAATATTGTTTTCAAATTTCAATTGATTAAACAAATTAAAAAACATAAAATTCCCTTCAAACATATACTTTTATTTTTCTTCCAGCTTTAATAGTTTCCCAGATAATGGGTCTCAAAAGTTGCCATCTTTGATTTCATTTCCCTTTTTTAGTTTCTCTCGAGTATCTCGAAATCTATTCAATTTTCAAATTACATGCAATCAGCAAATTAAAGAGCGCAAAATTCCCTACAAACGCATGCTTTTATTATTTTTGTTTTAGCTTTAATAGTTTCCGAGATAATGGATTTAAAAATTTGCCATCATTCTTGGATTTTATCCCCCTTTTTTTAGTTTTAATATCTCGAAAACTATTTGATTTTCATATTACATTAAATACAACAAATTAATGATCGTAAAATTCCCAACCAATGCATGCTTTTATTTATTTTCTAGCTTTAATAGTTCAGTGATATTTAAGAAAAACTAAAAAAGGGGGGGGGATAAAATCCAAGAATGGTTGCAAATTTTGAAATCCATCATCTCGGAAACTATTAAAGCTAAAACAAAAATAAAAGCATGCGTTTGTAGGGAATTTTGCGCTCTTTAATTTGCTGATTACATGTTATTTAAAAATTGAATAGATTCCGAGATATTCAAGAGAAACTGAAAAAGGGGGATGAAATCCAAGATGGTGATAACTTTTGAGACCCATTATCTGCGAAACTATCAAAGCTGGAAGAAAAATAAAAGTATATATTTGAAAGGAATTTCACGCTTTTTAATTTGTTGAATCAATTAATAGTTGAAAATTGAATACTTTTCGAGTTATTCAGAAAAACTAAAAAAGGGGGAATGAAATACAAGATGGCGGCAACCTTTGAGACCCATTATCTGGAAAACAATTAAAGCTGGAAGAAAAATATAAGCATGTATTTGTAGGAAATTTTACGCTCTTCAATTTGTTAAATCAATTGTAATTTGAAAACTCGATAGTTTTCGAGATATTCTGGAAAAACTAAAAAAGGGGGATGAAGTCCAAGATAGCGCCGTGAGCTTACCTCCCAGGACCGGGGACTTTTAGTATGTTTATCAGAAGCCCCTAACGAACATGTGTACCAATTTTCAAAACTATATTATTTAATTTTTTTTTCAAACCCTTCGTTGACTGGAATAATAACCGAAATTTCGGTCCCTCGGAAATTTAAATGTAAACACCTCGCCACCTGGCGAGGTGTTTACATGAACGGCATTCGTTTTTGACTGTCAGTAAATGATTGATTTTCATTCATTGCCAATGGTGTTTCATTCTATTTATAAAAAAAGATCAGTGTATTGTCGCCTGCAATAAGAATTTTCAAAATAAAAAAATTTCAGGTTTAGAATAAATTTCCCCGACTATTCCCGGTCGGGTGGCCACCCTGCGTACAAATATTTTCCCCGACGGGATACAAAATTTTTCCCCGATAGGGGGGGGGGGGCCCAGCTTCCCCGCCGGGGGTGCCAGGGCCCCCCGGATAAGATACATGATAATTCATATTGAGACAAACTTTTTAGGGGATGCTGCGCTACCATAATCTATCCTCACCATTCAAGGTCTCGCTAGCTGAATGGATAAGATGTTGCTTAGCGAACCAAAAGGCCCCCAGTAACAAATGTTGATCCATTTTAGCATAGGATGCTGGACAATATTGTGATGCTATCTTCAAGATTTTGTGCGACATTCAGAATATCAAACGACATCATGGAAATATTGCACAATATCTTGTACTAATACCGATTAAAGCATACTCAAGAGATACGGGATGGAAGAAAAATTTTAATTCTTCTTTCCATATTCTAATAGGTAGTTAGGTTTAATATTAGATTTACAATTTTGGGGAAATAAATTGCACAATATGGACTCAATACTGAACAATATAACAAAAGTCTTGCATTTTATACTCTTTCAATATTAAACAATATAGTCTTCAAATTTTACAGTGCTATACAACATAGTGTACTACTTGGGACACAGTCTAAATACTTTAATACAAAGTTTGCTAGGATTGTTAAATTTTGAGTCAATCTGCCAACTGTGAAAAAGGTCCACGCTGAACTAAAAACACACACATACAAAAATCCCAAGAATAATGTTCTAAAATTTAAATCATACTTCTCTCTCATCTATATTTGAGTACATGGTCCTAATAATAAAATGAAATTACAAAATTAAATTATCTGAAATTACCGCAAATATATATCAAGAGAATAGGCCTGAAATGCTCAATATATTCTAATCTCAATATAATAAAAGTCATTGTGGGTACGTTCCACATCTCCTCCTAAACCAATAGACTGTTTTCAACCAAATTTTGCACACTTAGTATTCAAGACACTTAAGAACTTTTCAAAGTCCTAAAGTTATTTAAACAATTAGTTAATTAGAAATCAACCAAAACCGTTTTCTCGCCGTAACTTTGGAGCAAATAATCCGACAAAAAATATTCTTATACCATCTTAAACTTTATTTTTTTCCCTTTTCAATGATACTAATTTTATTTCTGTGCGATTTTTCCTTTAAATTTTATGAATTTTTAAACTTTTTTAAAGAAATTGATTACTTGCAAACAATGTTGAAACAAAGCATTTTTATTGATACTTCGCTGCTAGGCAACGGTAAGACTGAATAAATTTCTTTTTAATTCACTGTCAACATTAAAAGGCCTAAAAATTAATTAAAACTTTAGTTAATTAAAAATTAAACAAGATCAGGGTGGCCACCATTTTTGCTGTTTCAGTTTCCCTGACTTTTCCAGGTTTTATAAAAAATTTCCCTGACATTTTACTTTCTCGTATACGAAATATACAAAGAGAAAGTATTGTAATCGTCAAAAAATTCGAACTCGAGATTTTGACGAATCTCCACGTTTTAGACCTCCCTGAGTCCGAAAAACACAATTTTGTAATTATGTCTGTGTGTCTGTCTGTGAACACGATAACTCGAAAACTATTAGAGCTACGGGGATGAAATTTGGTATGTGGTCTTTAAACATAATTTGTAGGTTTCTATCAAATTGTGGACAAATCCGTCAACGGGAAGTCTGTCTGTTCAAGGTCATGCGAACGCTATAACTCAAAAACTTGAAAAGCCAGATGGATAAAATTTTATACACAGTTTTATGGTCATAAATGTAGGTCTGTATAAAATTTCGGGCCAAATCCGTCAAAGGGTTGACTGTCTCTCGGTCCGTATAATTTACTTTTGAAGAGAATCCGTTATCTCCACGCGCATGCGTACTGGGAGAACGGAGAGGAATTTCATTACGGAGTAGCGAATTACGTCAGTTTGTCCTTGAGCCGGTAAGAGAGGAAAATCGTTACGCATCTATTTGAATTTCATTCTTTGTCTAGATATTTTTCAATCACCATAATGAAAAACCTTCTGATAGTCACTGGATTCTGGGTAACAATAGGTTCGAATTCTTTTAGCCACGCGGGGAAGGGGAAACGGCACCTTTTTGGGGAAGTATACGAGAAAGTTTAGGGGAGAACACTCCCGCTGGTTTCGGAGGTAGCCCATTAACCATAGAAAAAAAATCACCTGCACATTGGCCATTCTAAGTATTCATTCAAGTCAGTATGGTTTGAATAAAAAAGCAAAATGTTTGAAAAAAGAACATTTATTTAAAACTTCTAAACAATAAACCATAAAATAACTAATATATGTTTACAATGAACAATTCTACTCTACCGAATTTTCCAGGTTTTTCTGATTAAAAATAAAAACTTAAAAAATCTTTAGGACGATCAAAATCTCAATAAAAATAAACGTTACAAAATAAAATATAAAAAGGCAGAGAAAAAAAAATGAAAGAAAACTATTTTTTACTGATGTTTATAAATTACTAGCAGTACGCGCACGGCGTTGCCCGTGGAATGAGGACTTCAACAAAATATAAAAAAAAAGAAAAGAAACCGCCCACAATGACATGAAAACGTTTTGAAAACAAAAGATACACATTATTGATTTTCGCGCTTATTTTTTTTTTCTCGAGAAACAATAATAAAAAATTGCAACGTCAAAATTATTACCGAAAATAATAATCAGTCACCCAATTCAAGATTATGACGTCACCTCCCCATCAACCAATCACATAGCCAGCTGCGTTCCGGAAAAGTGTCGCTTGAGAAAATTAGCTCGATAAAAATAACTTTCATCTGCCCAGGAAAAAATTAATTAAAAAAAAAACGGGAAAAGATATTTTAACCGTTCTTGTTTTAAATCCAACAGAACCGTTCTAGTTATAAGCTGAAAAAAATTGAAAATAATAGTGTTATTAGAAAATTGGATGCAACAAATATAAAAACAAAAATAACATTCCGATGCCAAAACCGACTATTTTTTAAAAATTTCTCAAAATTCAGTAAATTAAGTTACAAATTCAAAACTAACTTCATTAGAACGGAAATCGCGTCCTCTTTCCGATTCTGTATCTATTTTTGTCGTACAATTATTCGAAACTATTCTATTGAGAAATTAGTCCGAAAAATCAACCAAAACAACACAAAACATTAAATAAAAAATTTTCTAGATTAAATTTTAAAATTTCGGCTTCGAGGTGCATTCAGTCACCATTACGACTACCTGTGTGCCAAATTTCATGGCTGTAAGTGCGATCGATTCGTGTGGACATCGCAGAAACACACACACACACACACACATTGCCTTTTATAAGTATAGAAAACACAGAAGCATAATATTCAGTCACACGAATGGAATCGAATAGTTTGCAAAATAAAAAAAGCAACTTTTTATTCCAACCAACTTCTTTCAATACGGCTCAAAATGGACAAAATATAAAGAGAAATAAACAGAATAAAACACCAAAGAAGAAAAAAAGAGAAAAGATAAAATTCGCGAAAATGGGGAAAAAAACCTGAATTTACCATTTAAAATTAAATAAATAAAAATCTAATTTGAATTTTTTTAAAAAAATTATTGTGGCGTCAGCTCCCCTCTTGTGCTAATCCATCACTTTGCTAAATTTGATCTCACGTGTCAAAGATCTGGGCGTGCGTAAAGAACGAAAGAAAAAAAAAAAAAAAAAAATCCGAACATGCATACATAATACTAAAAAAAAATTGTTCTTTTATATGTATGGGTAACAGCTGTCCCATACTTTGAAGATCCCACAATTTATGAAAATGATCAGTAATCATAATGTTTATCAACACTCAGATGAAAAAAAACATACACAAAATTAACAAACAAAAAAAAATGCTGAAAGAAAATATTAGCACTAATTTCAAATACTTAATAATTCAATGAAAAGATCTCCAGAAATGGGAAAACAAACGAATTCTGGTATAACTCCTATTTGAAATTAAATCAGCATAAAAGCAGGCGGTGATGCTATCTTGTAGACAGATAAAGAGAAATTTACGTTCTCGTAAGCTATCTGAATCTAATCTTGGACATATAGCCACATCCCGGTTCTTCTTCCACATCCGAGTGTGATTATACTATAGATTTTCATCTCAAGAAGTATCATCTAATTTAACTACCAAAAGGAAAGCGATTCTGTTCATATAGTCCAGTCAACGAAGGTCCAAAATGGGGGTGAAAAAACATTAACTCATATAGTTTTGAAAATAGGTACACATGTTCCTGAGGAGTTTATTATGAACATACTAAAAGTCCCCGTTCCTGGAGGGTGAGTTCGCGGCGACATCTTGGATTTCATCCCTCCATTTTTAGTTTTTCCTGAATATCTCAAAAAATATTCAGTTTTCAAATTACAATTGATTAAACAAATTAAAGAGCATAAAATTCCCTACAAACATATACTTTTATTTTTCTTCCAGCTTTAATAGTTTCCCAGATAATGGGTCTCAAAAGTTGCCGCCATCTTTGATTTCATCTCCCTTTTTTAGTTTCTTTTATGCTTTTAATATTGTTTTAGCTTTAATAGTTTCCGAGATAATGGATTTAAAAATTTGCCATCTTCTTGGATTTTATCCCCCTTTTTTTAGTTTTTTTTTAATATCTCGAAAACTATTTGATTTTCAAATTATAAATACAACAAATTAATGATCATAAAATTCCCAACCAATGCATGCTTTTATTTATTTTCTAGCTTTAATAGTTTCAGTGATATTTAAGAAAAACTAAATAAGGGGGGGGGATAAAATCCAAGATGGTTGCAAATTTTGAAATCCATTATCTCAAAAACTATTAAAGCTAAAACAAAAATAAAAGCATACGTTTGTAGGGAATTTTGCGCTATATAATTTGCTGACTACATGTTATTTAAAAATTGAATAGATTTCGAGATATTCAAGAAAAACTAAAAAAGAGGGGATGAAATCCAAGATGGCGACAACTTTTGAGGCCCATTATCTGCGAAACTATCAAAGCCGGCAGAAAAATAAAAGTACATATTTGAAAGGAATTTCACGCTTTTAAATTTGTTGAATCAATTAAGATTTGAAAATTGAACACTTTTCAAGTTATTCAGAAAAACTAAAAAAGGGGGAATGAAATCCAAGATGGTGGCAACCTTTGAGACCCATTATCTGGAAAACAAAGCTGGAAGAAAAATATAAGCATGTATTTGTAGGGAATTTTATGCTCCTCAATTTGTTAAATCAATTGTAATTAGAAAACTCAAGAGTTTGAGATATTCCGGAAAAACCAAAAAAGAGGGATGAAATCCAAGATGGTGCCGTGAGCTTACCCTCCAGGACTGGGGACTTTTAGTATGTTTATCAGAAGCCCCTAATGAATATGTGTACCAATTTTCAAAACTATATGATTTAATGTTTTTTTCAAGCCCTTCGTTGACTGGACTAATAGCCGAAATTTCGGTCCCTTGGAAATTTAAATGTAAACACCTCGCAACCTGGCGAGGTGTTTACATGAACACGAATGGCATTCGCTTTTGACTGTTAGTAAAAGACTGATTTTCATGCGTTGACAATGGTGTTTCATTCTATTTATAAAAAAAGATCAGCGAATTGTCGCCTGCAATAAGAATTATCAAAATAAAAAAATATTCCAGGTTTAGAATAAATTTCCCTGACTTTTCCTGGTCTCCTGAAATTCACTGACTATTCCCGGTTTTCCAGTCGGGTGGCCACCCTGAAGATTTTGAGGTTTTCCGCGATGTATTTTGAAAGTTGTTACAATAACTATTTTTATACTATATTAAAGTTTTAAAAATAGATTTTCAGTGATACAAATATCATTTGCATTCAAATTGTTGCTCTCATTTAGATAATTTAAAAAAAATTCAATTGTGTATAAAATTCAGAATTCGTAGCTGTTGCTAGAACATATAAACAAAAATTCTGGAAGAATACTAAAAGCAAAAGATTTCTAATTTATATCAGGAACAACTATTGATCTGGTTTATTTTATTGCTTTTTATTAATGAAAATTTAATTATTTAATTAACTCTCCCAAAATATTCGTCAAAACCCTTCTCATACTTCACTATGTATGGACGAAATTCGAAGTAAAAACATTTCAGAGTGTAAAGGAATTTTTATGTATTATAATTTTCCATAGAAAAATAGATTTTCATTAAAAATATTACACATAAAAGTATTTTAATCCCGAGCAAAGCCGGCATAACAGCTAGTCTGCAATATTTATGTGTGTTTTGCACACAGAGGGTAGCACAAATTGAATGTAATTAGACAGTGCAGTAATCTTGTTGACTGTGCATGCTTGAGTGCTAGGAAGTTACGACCTAATTGAGCTTAAGGAAAAAGAAAGAGGCTCTGCTGTAGAAGGGAACAATTTTTTATCCCATCTGGATCGAATCAACTTGGCAATAGTTTACCCTGTGATTTGATGGAAATTCTTTGTTTTTGAAGTGGATTGAAATGAATATTTTGTCATAGAGGGGATGACAGCATTTGCAGCTAAAAATCTCATAAACCTTGTATATTAACCATAAAATCTAACCTTGTTCCTGATATTAGTGACAGCAAATGGGAGGGAATAAATTACAAAAATTTAATTTCCCATACAGTCTTGGGGAAGAATCCTCCTGCATTCACAAGTGCAAAATATAATAAAATAAAATGCACTAAGCATCTGAATTAAACAAGTGGATAAATTCCAAAAATATAATTTTCTTTAATCTGTAATTGAAATCTTCAGAATATTAAGTAAAACTCGGAGGCCATGTTAAGAAAGAAAACAATGTCCAGATATCATATAAATTATCTCTATACAGATTCCAAGTTAAAGCATCATACAGCAATCAGCACCTAATTCAGTGGATCTGTAAACTATGTATTTATGCAGGATACTACGCTAGTATTACCATGGAGTCTCTGACTGCTTTAAGATTGATTTATATTCTAAAAGGCAGACACTATAAGACAACTTACGAAATTACATGGCTATATTTTCAAAACTATTGTGTATGGAAAATAAATTTGTTGCACCATTTCCACCACTTTATATCTTCAAATACACTCAAATCTTTAGTACCGTAAGAAATTCTACAAAACTTAATGGCAATTAAATGAAAACAGAAATCTAAACTGAAAATAAGAAATATTTTCCTCTTTTAAAGATATGCAAAACCAAGTATTTTTGCAAGAAATGTTATTGCGATGCCCAAAACCTGTTAAAGAAAAACAGAAATGTACCAATTCTTAAAAATGTATATTTATCAATTATTGAGGCTAAAACTATTGAATGAGTGACGTAAAAAATAAACGATACTGAAAAAAAAAAAAAAAAAATGCAATGGTTCTAACATTTTTTTGAAAGTCAATTAATCGTTGCTTAACATGCAACACCACCTATCTCAATTTTTCGCAACCAATAACAAATATTTCTTTATTTGTTAAATATCCGATAAAAGGATGAGACAGCATGTTCCAACCAGATGTGAAAAAATAAATAAACAGAAATATTCGTTTATGGTTGCGAAAAATTGAGAATTTCTTTTGAGCGACATAATGTGTATGGAAGTGTAACAATTTCAAACGCACAGATTTTCAGTTACATTAGCTGTACAAAAATAGTAAAATAATTTAAGAAAAATATATTACTTTTTACTTTCAAGAATCAAGTACTAATACATTTTTGGAAAAAAATTGTCCTTTTATTAGAAACATATCTACATTCAACATGAGTGTTACTACTACTCTGCCTTGTCCTTGGTATGATCCTTGTGGTACAAAAATACAAAGCTGAAAATGAAGACTCCAAACATCATTGAAAATGAGCTCAAGTAGTAAGGATATGCAGAGGGAATGAAACGTTCATATTGTGTATGTTGCAGTGGTCTAACAGACACCTAAATGAGAAATTTGCATATATGAAATAAAGTATATAAAATTGAAAAAATAAAGTAGCTCTATGAATATGTTATTTGGGGGTAACACATATGTTGAAGAAATACATGCAACCCCAAACAACATGTTTGTCTTGTTAATATGTATATCAAATCATAACAATGCATATCAAATAAAGATTTCCTTTCTCATCACCATTGAAACCATCATTATCCGAGAGCACTTTCATTTTGCCAATATATCCTCTTGCCTGAACTTTTTTCAGTATTGGCTAAACTTGTAATAAATATGTAGTTTTATATTTTTTGTTTTTAGTTGAGACATCAATTTCATTAGATGGGGATGAGTGAAGTTCTCTCTATGCTGCATTCAGTCGAGGGATCATGCAATTATTTAGCAAAGTCTAGGCCTTCTTTTTAGTTTCTAGAGGAAAGTTTTTTTTTTGTTTTCACTTATGCTAACTAGAAGTATGTTGGTATACTCAAGATGTTATTTCCACCAAATGTTTTCAGGAAAAGACTCTTACCATTAATTCTTGGATAATTCAATCAGCTGTTGTCAAAGCCTTCTACCTCTATGAGACGATTCTAAATAATACATGATATTTGTGTGTATATACAAGTTCTTATAATATATGATGGTTCATTGTTCTTTGTATCTACATTTGTTAATAGTACAGAATACCTGGAAAAATATTCCACGAATATTGCCAAACTTAACCTCATAAACAGTGTGGTAATCACTTGGTCAAAATAGATGTCATTTCTCAACCATGAAAAACATCTTAAGTGTCTATGAGAGAAAAATTAAATAATTTAAGTGTATGAATTAGGCTCTTTAAGCCTACTTTGTTACTTTTTCTTATTCCAAAACATTGTTGCATATATTTATATAAATATGTATGGAGAAGTTAAATACATTTTGAAATTAAATTTGTTTAATTAAGTATTTTAAATTATTTAACTAAAATTTCATTAGAAATCTTTCTGATCTTACATCAGAAAAGTATTATACAATGAATTATTGAGGATGAATTATACAAGATGAATAAAAAAAAAAAAAAAAAAATGCAAGAGATCCAATTACACATCACTAGGGTTAACATCCAGATTTAAACCATGTTATACATATGGGAGTGCTGTGACAATTCTCAGCCTCTAACACAGTGGAAACTTTATGAAATTTTTTTTGAACAACTTATTCCAACAGTTAAGAGAAGAAATTCAACACAGTGAATATGAGATTATTTGAAAAGCCAAATACAGCATTCAATACCCCCACCCCCAAATTTTGTCCCGAGATATTCACCTCATTATTGATAGTATGGGTGGGTTTTTATTTTGTCATTTTACAAGGCAGGTTATACACTGAAAGGTAACAAATCAAGTAGCATATTAAATTGCACTCTAATAACAGGACAGATAATTAAAGCAATGGGAAATACAAACTTTTGGAGACAAATTACCAATTAAATTTAGGTGATGCTGATGGAGAGATAATTGTATAAGAATGGAATGATCATGTGCCAAACGGTTACATAGATTGAGAACTCAACATTAGACAAATTGTAAATTTTTAATCTATTGAATTTAGCTTTAACTCTCTCAGCAGCCGAAGGAGTATCTTCTGTTTTTCATATTTAGTTTAAAAATATATAATTCCTGTATTATTCCCCCACTCTTTAAAATTGCAGGGAGAAAATATGCTTAAGAATTTGAAGATTTTATTAAATACATAAAATTTCAGTTTAGCCACTTCTAAGGCTAATTTGTCAGATCTTAAAACAATTGGATAAAAATAATTGGGTGCTTAAAAGGGTTACAATAATTTAAAAAAAATCAGAATAACTTTAGAAATAGATTGATATAATAGGAATAGTGACAGATAGAATAACAGATATAATCCCAGCAGTGGAAACATGAAAAATAGTAGAGCTCTCCATATACCATTAGGCCAGATTGAACGGACATTCACACTACTAGATTAATAAAGAAAAGTGATTGAAGAAATTCATAAATTATTTTACCTGGGTGGTTTCAAACAGATGAGTGTATCCCATTCTATTGTAGTCAACTTTAAATTTATAAACACCATAAACATCAGGTAACTTGAATTCAGCAACATATTTCTTGCCTGCAAAAGACATTATTTGAAATGATACTCAATATTCTCAGCTCATAATTACAATATACGTTTTAAACATAAATTGACAGTTCCAATTTTAAAATGCATAGTTTAATAACATCAATTTACGTTTAGAATTATATCCTTTTTCACATACTCATTATGATGCATGCATGCAAAAATAAAGACAAATAGCCCTCTCCATCTTGTATCAAATGCATTTGAAATTAAACCTGTAGTACAGAATATTTAAACAGAAATAAATTGAAGGAATAATTTTTGCTTCAACATTTGCTCAGAGGCGGGGAATAATAGATTAAATTAATACATATCCTTTTTCAAGAATAGATAGCCACATTTCAAAGATGAACGTGTTTGGTTATGCTTTAAAAAGTATTGTTTTATAATGATCACTTAGAGGTTTGCTCATTGTAAGGGAGATAAAGCCATAAGCAAAGATACTTTACTTTTGAATGTCACAGCAAAAACAAAAAATAATACAACCTTGTAAAAAAATTATTAACAAGTTTTCTCCCCCCCCCCCCCAAAAAAAAAATGCCTCAAGAAGGAATACATCTCAAAACAATCAAAGAAAATACTCCTGTAATTTCTAATGATTCAAAAAAAAAAAACATTTATATTTCGGCTAAATGATTTAAGTCATGACAGGTAATGCATTAAATTACAACTTAGTGAAATACTGCTATTTTGAACAGAAAAAATAGAAAGAGAAAATTATAATTTTTCATTCATGACTTTTAATATATTTCTTACATGCTACTTCACTACTGCTTACAAATTTCAAGTCTTTAAAAAGTCTTAACACATTATGCTTAACAGATAAAAACATACATACAAGACATTAAAAATGAAATTACCTTTCTTTTTCAACGCAGTTCGTACAAAAGGATCTATTCGTACAAATTCCAGCTGTAAATCAGAAGTATCAAATGGAACCCACTCTCCATTTTTCAATATTTCCACTTCAATAGAATATACCTGTTAATCAAAGGAAATAACATTTGATTACACTCCATAAATATTATCAGTTATTTTGAAGAAAGAAAGGGACCCCACCCTCTTTTTCATTAAAGGAAAAATTAAACAAAATAATGAGTACCATGTAAATGAAAACATGAACTTCAGTAATCTGAAAGTTAATGTAACAGAATTTGAAAGCACTTTTGGAGGAAAAAAAAAAAATTGATTTAAAAACGAAATTCAGCGATACATTTATAATTTATATGGTAAATCAAATTAAAACATATTACAAAGATTATTTCCCTTTACTAAATCAATCCATTTGTACACATTTCCTGGATGTGCTAGAGCAGCGGTTTCCAACTTTTTTTCCTCCCATACCACTTGATTAGTCTTTTTGTTTTTGAGTACCCCCGACTGCTATATCTACCTCCCCAGCCATCCTTCCTGGTAAAGAAGTTATCGTTAATAATGTTAAGGGCTTAGAGTTAAATGCCCCAAATTAACTCAATAACATTCGTAGGTTTTTTTTTTCACAATTTCATTCCATTTTTATAATACTACTAGCTGAAAACCCGGCGTTGCTCGGGATCTATATTTTTTCATGTATCGGCGGCCTCCTGTTTTTTCCCCTAAAAATATTGTCACCAACTTTCTCCAACAAACGTAAATCTTCTTTCAATCCTTTCTTGTTGAATTAAAACTTTCAAATATAGCCTTTTTTTTATCACCTTATAACAGTATGGTTTGAATGAAAATATGAGAAAATTCGAAAAAGAATATTTATTTTAACGACATATAGTTAAATAACTAATACAATTTTACAATGTACAAATATATTTATACTTTATAACTTGGTTACTGCAAAGCTTCTAAATAAAATGTTTTATAAATCAGATAAAGAAAGTCAAAATCGCTTGAGAACAATTCTCACTCAAAAGAATTTCGCTGAAGAAGAATGCTCGAACAAAAAGAATACTTTAAACCTCAGTTAAGGAAATAAAAACTAAATATAAATACTCTCTGTTAATACTATAAATAAAGTAAAACTGAAACTTACATCGCATAGTAACTAAACTAACTCATTTTAAATTTGAGTGCATATTTAAAGCTATGAAATAAAAACAGAAGTAATGTGCATGCTACGAAATAATAGCGGAAGTAAGAAGTCTACCTTTACCAAAAAATAGCAATATTTTCTTAGCTTTAACAGTGGTAAAAACACGTGAATAACGGATTTGATGAAAAAATATATTAGTTTGAATTTTATTTTATAACAGTAAAAACATTGTTGCAATTTGAGTTTAAAATGAATTTTGAGATATTAATTACAGTTAGAGAAAAAATTGTATAACAGTTAAATGGTATCATTAAAAAGATAATTTTTTGCTCTTTAAGGAAATGTAAAAATAATTTTCACACCAAAAGTACTTCAAAAGTTATTGGCGAAAAACGTCTAAAAATAGCTTACATTTCGTTACTTAATTAAATAACTAAAAATCTAAATAGAATTTTAAATTAGCTTTTACGGCGTTAGCTCTCTCTTGTACTAATACATCACTGTGCCAAATTTGGTTGTCATAAGTCCGTGCATAAAGAACCAAAAAACGAACAAACACACACACTTTCCTCTTTTATATATATAGATTAGTTCAATTACAAAACAAATGAAATGGCATTAAAATAATTTCACACTAACTTATAATGGAAGCTAACAATAACTCATTGTGATTATCAACTATTGAAGTTGAATACAATTTCAATCTGGTCCTTAAACTTGTCTCATGGAGCTCAGTTTTATAAAATTAGGTTCCAAAGGAGACATATATAATTTCATTTATGGAACTGTATCAAGCTTATTGTGATATTTGTTCTTGATATATGCATACGACAAGAACGCTCTTTCCAATGATTCTGTGCATGTGAAAGAAATTAAATATTTTTGCTTTAACATTGAGTTCTTATTACTCTTCTTTCACTGCAACCCAAAAATCAATCACTTTATGTTTTTCTTTCTTGAAATCACATTATAAAGAACCAGTTGAAAGTTAAACTAATTTTTCAATTTCAGAAATGGATCAAATTTCGGCTTCTTGAAAAAACAGTTCTTTAAATGGGTTTAAAATCAATTTATTTATCTGCATCAGTACTTTGTGAGAAGACTTGAGGACACGTACAGCTTTCACTTTTCATATGAAGTTGGGGCATTTTTTTTTTCCATTCTAATCCTTTATATTTTTATGTTCTGCCATTATCAACATTACTTTCACATACCCACTGGTGACTGATAACTGATTCACAAAGTATCTCCATGGGTATGCCTACCAAATGTTGGGAACTTCTGCACTAGAGGTTTGAAATTTTGTACCTTTATGTATTCTTCATGACAATGCACTTTTTTAATATTTTCAGAACTGAATTATGAGTTAATGAAATAATTTAATTAAATTTTTATTTCATATAATTGGTACTACCTTGAAGAGATTTTGAGAACTGAGCTTCTATAAAATTTATAAAAATAAATTACAAATTAAAGATTAAAAAGTAAACAATACTTTCAATTTAAAAAAATCTGCTTTTTAGTACACTAATAATAGTGTGTTTTCAAACTGCTTTTATTAAATTTATTATGCTTTTTTATTTACAATTGACAATACAATATGAAGTTTCCAAAGATCATGTGTGCATACATTTTGCAACCAATATGATATCAATAATCTTAGTATCTATAATCTGTTGCTTTATAAATGTAAATATTAGAGACTAATCCAAACAGGTATTTACAATTAGTCTAAATCAGCAAAACTATAGAAAATATTTGAACAATGTATATGTTTCAGCTCCCTTTCCCATCTTACAATAATATTCTACACAAGACCTAATTAATGACAACTTGAACATCATGCAACAAAAACACCAATTTATTACAGATTTTTTTTGTCAAAAAATAAGAGAATTTAATTGTAACCAGAATGTCAAAGCCACAACAACATGTCTACTACAATTTAGGTTCTCAAAATAAATTCCTTTCATATTTTTCAAAAAAAATTATAAACAAAATTCTAAGTATTAAAAAGAATTTTACTCACAACTTCGTCCAAGATGGTGTATGCTTCAGGTGCTACTGATTCACCCTTTTGATGATGAGTGATGTTACCAGCTCTTAGTACACCAGTTTCTTTGAAAACCCATTGCGTCAAAGCTTTAGCTAATGGTTCATTACCAGATTTATCATGCCTACAAAATTAATTAATAAATTAAGCTACTGATATTTTAAAAAAAATAATAACTTTTAAACAACTCACATTACAATGCTGAAAAAAAGATTTTACTTTTTGCCCCCATGAACTTTCTGAACACCTGATTGGAAGAAATGGTCACTGAAAAAGTCAAGAGAGCCAGAAAATACTACTCTTGCATTGTTGCGAGCTTGAAGAGCTGAGATAAGTAGAGTATTTTTTCCCACTGCATGAGGATACTGCAAAAGAATAAAAGCAAATAAAGAACATTCAATTTATAAAAAAATTGTTAAATAACTGACTGATATAATAAAATGCCCCAATATATTTGTATGACCTTTCATGACACAAAATATTCAAGTTACGAAAAGCAACCTAAAATAACTGCTATTTCATTTTAAAATGTACTTCAATAAAGCACTGTATTCATAGATGATAAACAAGGAAACCATATCTGACATTCAAGCACTTTTAAAATCTGCTTAATAAAAAGCAATTAAAAATCCATCTGACTGCATATTATAAAATCTTTTTTAGATCAAAATAATGAAATCTTGCAGTTCAGTAACTGTTCAGCTGCATTTTATAGCAACTTTAAGAAATTCTTTAAAAAAGATAGTTTAATCTCGCCTGACTAGAAATGATATGTGGAATGAGTAGAACATATATATAAATGAATTACCTCAGTAATTTTACTATCAGGATTATAGCAGTAGGCAGTGGATGATGCAGACAAAACTTCCAAAATAAGAGAGTTTTCTTGATCAGAAATAATCCTGTAAAATAGAATTTAGTTACACAAATGTAGAATAAAATAAGTTAAATCGATTAACGATAGGTAAAAATTTAGTACTCACCCAACTCCCCTAAACAGTAAAGGTGCAATATTTTTAGATCCTATCACAGTTGGAGCATTAATTAAGTTTTCTGGGTCAGCAACAATAAGGGTATGCTAAAGAAAGCAATTATATCTGTATGATTTTACTTTATAAAAATAATTAAAACATTTTGATACGGTTATTTACTAACATTTACAGCATTTTCAGATAAAAATATAATTTAATTTTTACACCTAATTTTTGCATCATTTAATAACATTATTAACAAAAACAGATTTGAAACAAAATGTATCAACATGAACCAGTAATCTTTTCTCTCTACATAAATTGTTCTCATCAAAGCAAAAGAAGTATAAATAAGAACTTAACAATTAGAAGCAGCATATGCCATATGTATTGAGCAACAGTTTAAAGAAAGTTATGCATTTAGCCATGCACTTTGACATAAATTACTACACAGATAAACCTTTTGTAATGTCTAAACACATACATTATGGTTAAAATAGCAAATGAACATTTTCTAAAAATTTCATAACTGTTGCCTTTCTAAGGGCAATCTTTTTTTCACTAGTAATTCTTTTAGGTTTCTGAAACAGACAGATCTTATCATTTTATGTTGAAGAGAGGAAAAACTGATTACTTGTTTTTTATTTTTAGCTTTAAATAACTTTTAACGCATAAACTAATTCTCAATAATCAATCTATCAAATATTAATATTAAATAAACATATTTAAAAATTTAATTTTTACCTTTCCATCATCTTCAGCATCATAATTTAAATGGTCAATAACAAATGTACCCTCCTCATCAATTTCAAATCCACATTCATTAGACAATTCTCTAATCAAATCACCTAGTAAAAGAACAAATTAGTTCAAGTTAAAAATAATCACATAAATGTGATATATATATTTTGCATGATAATAAAGTACCGAAAATATTAAGCTTAACAGGGGGAAAAAAAAATCAAATTACAAGAGTTTGATTAAGTCATTTTAAATTTAAATACATATTATGATTTTTCAGATAAGCATTCAAAGCATTTTAAAATGCTAGAACGTTTCATTTAAAGAATATGAAAAGTAATCTTGAAATAAGTGACACATATTTGTATAAAATACATTATTTTAAAGAATTTTAACACATGCATAAAAATTTAATAAACTGACATACAGAAATTTTGCAGTTTTTGCATATAAGCTCATTAATGCAATTCCAAAATTTTGTTTAAAAACTTTTCTTTTATAAACATTTATTTAAATAATCCATTTCTATTCATAAATTTAATAAAAAAATATATTAAAGAATCCCATTAGAATTTGTATTATATTAGGATTTCAGAATAATGCATAGTAAATTAATGGCACAGACATTTATTGTAACCAAGGGAATCTAAATTGGTATATATTTTAACTCTAAGATTCATTAGCAATGCAGAACCAGAAAAAGAAAACCAACACTAATGCCATGAGTGAAGTCATAATATAACTTTTGATTACTCCAACAGCATTCAAAACACAGTTTGTTTTCTTTCAGTTTAGCTTTATTTTCAGTATTCCCTTAAACTAGATATATTTTTTTCTCTAAATGTCATTGTATTTATATAGCATTTTTATTAAAATAAACATCAACTATATTTTAATTATTCAAGTGGAAAAACTTGAGAATACACACCAACATTAGAGCTAGCTCCAATGAGAACATTACCACCAGCATCAATAAAATCTGTGATAGCTTTCACATTAAGATTACCACCAAATTCTGGAAGATACAAACAAATCATAAAATGAGACAGTTGTATAATTTTTTTTGAATCCATTAAAAAATTACTACACTGCGAATTTATGAACAATATAAAAAGAAATCAATGAAAATATTTTGTCACATTAATAAGAAACTGAATACAATGAAAAAAAAAACATATATAATGAACCCAAGAAATTATAATTAATATATAATAGAATAAAATTAATTTATATACCTGCTGATGCAAACAATTTAGACAAATAACACAGAATTATTTTAATACCCTAAAAAGTAGATCAGTTTTATTTATGGCAGTTTTCATTTAGGTCAACAGCAGTTATTGCCAAGCATAATTGTTAGCATGGAATTCTCTTTTCTGTTAGTGTGGCAGATGTTAAAATACTACAAGTACAGGGTGGCCATAAAATAATGGGAGGTGTTTGGAGCTTGATTGTAAGAAATCTGTTCAACCATATTCGGTCTACATAATATTATGGCATGGGATTTCAATTATGCAATAAAAAGATTCGATTTTCACCACCTACTGCTATATGACACTGTACCAGAAGGTGAACTAATCAATTATTTGAAAGAATTTACAGAAATCACAATTTCCACTAGAAATTTTATTTTGACATAGTTGATCATCAGTTGAGCTTTCTAGTGTTTTACAAATGTATTTTTTGGATTTCATATTCCACCGCAGTTCAATGTCAATTTGACGGACTTGCAGTGTTAAACATCTATGCTTCCTTTCTAAACCACACTTTTCATCATATGACTTGCAACCAAAAATTGGACAAAGTGACATCTGGGGAATATGGTAGCCACCTGCAAAGAAATGAACAGCTAACTATTCCATTCATATGTAAAATGCTGTGGTGGAGCTTGCTGAACACATAATCCAATACGAGGTGGTACCTCATCTTGCATGAATATTGTAGATTTCAGGAAGCTACTGTTGTAGTTGTGGGAGAACAAGATTTAGAAGCACTGTCAATTACCACACAGAGAAATTGAACCTCACATTATTTTATGGCAACTCTGTATAACAATCTACAGTATGAATTATAAGTTCCAAAGTATAAAGTTGTTGCAATTAGTGAATTTGATAGCATTTGGTTACTACCATGGGTACTTTTCTGTTAGCCGGGTGCAAATGTCATCAATTGTGACCCAAACGCAAGCCAAGTTGCCAAGCAAAGCGATTTTCCGTTAGCCGGACGCAAATCGCCAATTGTGAACCAAACGCGAGCCAAGTCGCCAAGAGAACTGTTGTAAGAAATTTGGCGGAATTCTACATTATTTGGCAATTTTTCGCTTGCGCCCGGCTAACGGAAAAGTGCACTACCATGCTATTGTAATAGAGGCACATTTGAAGCATATTTTGGCCATCAAATTAAAATTAAAAGTACCAAAAAATTTATTAATTAATTGTAATCAAAATACAGTGGCACCTCTCTTAAAAAGCATAATTCATTCCAGCACCTAAGTCGTAATGTGAAACACTCGTTAAGTGAAACAGTTTTCCCCATATAAATTAATGCAAAATATGATAATGCATCCCCCATGCTGAAAAAATGCTTAAAACATTTTATGCATAACATTTTTAAGAAGCATGACTCATCTTTTCTTCTATCACAGTATGAACCAATCTGGAAGGCAAATTCGATCTGCAGAAGAGAGAGAGAGAGAGAGAGAAAAAAAAAAAAAAAAAAATCAAAATAATTAGTTTGTCAGGTTTTTTTTTACATATCCAATTTTCTTTTTTACTAGCAAGCTGTCTAGAGACTTTTGTGTTTGACGACTCCTTGAAATTTGATAAAAATGCAACACAGCATTATCATTATATAAATTTGTAGCACACATAGCCTCTGCTTTATTAGGGTAATGCTTCTCAATGTACGATGCAACAGTTTCCCATGCTTTCAGCATTTCTCTTACTGCGCTAGAGGATTGTCGCTTTGCTGCTACCTCCCCCTCCTCTGATAAACTCTCCTCCACAACTTCTTGCTAAGAAACACAAAGCAACTGCATAAGCTCTTCGGTGGTCAGTTCTTGGCTGTGAACTTCCACAAGCTCATCAATATCATCGTTATCCACCTCCAGTCCCAAGATCTTGGCCAAAGACACATTCTTGTTGACTACTGTCTTACTGCCATGAGAAAAACCCTGAACAGGGTTGCCTTAAGTAGACAAGTTGAAGAAAGGAAGGAAACGGGTATAAAATCAACCGCAACCTTTGGCAAACCCAGTGCACTTCATTAGACAACAAATTCATTTTCGACCAAAGTACAAAGCGCCGGTTCTATCTGTGCCAAATGAAATGAAGTCCTTTGCTTCACCCCTAAAATGCAGTGGAATATCCAGTTTCCATAACGACCGCCACCTGCATGCCTGGCTCCACAGGTACTGTATCAAACCCCTCAAAGTCACATACGACAAAACTCTCGGGTAAGGCTTCTTCCAAGCAGATGGGAGAGTTCTCTTGGTGGACCCTTCTTGTGCATTTTTTACCATCTTGAGACAGGCAACGATGTGAAAATGATATTTGAAAAACTCTTTGAGAAGATTGGTCCTTCACGGTCTCATGATGGTTCATTGGTCGCTTTGATATGTTCGAACAGAAGTTTGGAAAAATGTGTGATCACAAGCGACAATAAGATGCTAGGGGAACGAGTGCTAAACATGGACTGATGCAGCAGGAGCACAATCTGGGACTTTCACTCTCCTTGTCGCTCATTAAGCAAGTCATTTTTTTTTTTTTTACAATTTGTTCTGCTCGTTAAGTGAGGTTTCACTGTAGGAATTTAAATTTTCAATAACTATAAATTTCATTTTTAAAAAGCAGCAATGAATGAATATGAAGCATTTTTAGAGTTTCTAACATAACAGAATCAACACATGTAAATTATCAAAAGCAGTTTCCTGACACACCATTCCTGTAAATAACTGCAATGTGTGGAAGTGGTATATTTAAAAAGGATTTTCCTAGAGCCAAAAATATCCTAGGTGCTGAAGCTTCTGGATACATCATAAATTAGCAACACAATAGAAAGTTTTTTTTTAAAATAAAGTATATCTGTAAAGAAAAGCTTAATCAGATATCATAGAAAAAATGTGAAAAGAGATAATCACATATCTAAAAAATAACGGGCATTGATGCCAATGGTAAAATGGCAACGAACTGATTTATATTTATTTACATTAAAATATGACTTGTAATATTAAGGTTATTGAAAAGAGGGGAATAAAGTTCATAATTATGCTTTATACCCTGCAAAGGAGTGATAAATAATATAGTTTTAGGTAGATTACCTACTGTACTGATTCTCATGAACTAACTTTAGGAAAATTTCTATGAAGTTTCTTCGATTATAGTCCCAGATACCTCAAAATCATCCCTCATTTAAAAGTTATATATATATAGGTATAAGATTAATGACAGGAATTTTCCATCAATTCAAATTGTATAGGTAATACACCAACAGGCTATTTGGAATAAAACAATTTGACCTTTCTGCACTCTGAAAAGTAATTAAATGCATAATTATTCACCGATTACAAGGGCTCATTTTATTGCTTTGAAACACACAAAATAAGCAATGCATTTTTCATGAAAAATTATTCTGCAACTTCTTACAACTCTGTAGGTATATTTTTTAACCAATGAAATCAAGAAACATCAAGATGATGCACCGTCTAGAATGGTAACTGAGAGTAGTCTCTCAAGTGCAAAGGGTTAATATTAAAAAAAATAATCCCCCCCCCCCACCCAAAATACAAGAGTTTTTTGGCGAAATTAAAAAAATGAAACTATAACTCTCTAAAAAAGCAAATTTACACCGTAGTCTGAATATTTTCTATAACAGAAAGCATTAAGATCAATACTCCTCTAAAACAATATGAAACATGAAATAAAGAAGACTAATAGTTAAGACTTACCTTCAACAGATGGTGAAAATATGATTAAGTGCTCAAACAAATATTCTCCATATTTAATCAAAGTCAGGCCAGGATCATCTGCTGTCTTAAATGTCAACTGAAAGCCTCGATCTGAAAACAATTATGTAAATGTATACATAAAAGTACTATGTTGCACAAAATAGTAATTCTTTAATAGGAGTCACAAATCCCAGATAATAAAAACTTTCACAATGCCTTCTTTTAGATTCATCAACACTGGCAAATGAAAAATAATTAAGAAATATATTAAAATTTGCTGCATTATTCTAAACACGTATTTAATTTGTTACTAAACAATGACTCACTGTCTCAATTTTAATGTTGAGAAAATGATTTTTATCCCACAAATAATAATAATAATAAAAGGTGCAAGCATGAATAAAGGCTTTGCTATAAAGTATATATTTTAAGTAGATTCTTTATAGGAAGTCTACCTATTGCAATGGTTCTCATGACACGACTCTCGGAAAATTTCTGCAGATCTTCACCCATCATGACCCCTAGAACCCAAAACCACCCTTTGTTAAAAAGTTTATATATATATATATATATATATATATATATATATATATATATATATATATATATATATATAAATACTTTTCCCATAGTATCTTGCGAACACAATAACTGGAGTAATTTTGATGTAAATTTAACCAGCATTGGATATGTTGCAAGGATAGTGAAAATCATGGTCGAGTTCGTAGATGGGCTATCCAGCTCAAAGGGGGTGGAAATGGTGGGGGGGTGAAAATTTTCATTTTCCCTTAATTCCTTTACAAAAGAAAATGCAAATTAGGCGAATTATTGCCTTATCATAATGAACAACTTTTGCCTTTGAACTTTTTCGATAGCTACAATTGCTTAGAAGTTATGAGCTCAAAAGTGATTCTCACCCTTCCCCTCCTATCCCCCAACTTAAAGTACGTTTTAACCTATGCATGTTACCCCTTGTTGGAAAGCTCTAGTCATTTGCAGTCTCTTCCACCCACAGCTCTAATCCTTATGAGAATAGAGGGCGAAATGTTTTCCTTAGAATTCTTGCAGCTCTAATCCTTATGAGAATAGAGGGCGAAATGTTTTCCTTATTATTAGTACAGACGTATTTATATAACACTTTTGCCCATGTTATCGTGTGAACGCGATAACTGGAGTAATTTTGATTAGATTTTAACCAGCGAGGGATATGTTTTAAGTTCGGTGAAAATATCGACCGAGTTTGTAATAGGCTAACCAGCTAAGGGGGGGGAAGGGTGAGGGACTGAAAATTTCATTTTCCCACAATTCCTTTACGATTGAAGATAGAATGAAAACTCAAAATAGGCGAATTATTGCCTTTATATGATAAACAACCTTTGTATTGAAATTTTTTTGATAGCTAAAATTTTTTAGAAGTTATGAGCTAAAATGCCACTTTCAATTCCCTTCCCCATTTTATCAGTTCCCCATAGCTCTGTCACGACTAAAGATAGGGAAAAAAAAAAAAAAAATTAAATTAGGCGAATTATCACCTTATCAGAACGAACAACTTTTAGATTAAAAGTTTTTGTCAGCCAAAATTGCTTAGAAGTTATGAGCTGAAAAGCGATGTTCAATTTCCCCATAGCTCCATTACAATTGAAGATAGAAAGAAAATTTCACTTAGGGGAATTATTACCTTATCATAACAAACTACTTTTATATTGAAAGTTTTTCGACAGCAAGAATTATTTAGAAGTTACGCTCCCATCAGCCACTTTTTGTACGGTAAACAAGCTGATATACCTGGCTTTGCTCCATATTAAAATGCTTTCATGTCTAATATTTTTAATGCAAAAACTACTATTGTATAAAAATTATAATACGCAAATTCCTTTTCTGATCTGAAACGTTTTTAATGAAAATGAGAATAACAATTGAAACAATTGATTTTTAAAAACAGCCGTTTTCTCCATAAATTATTATTTTTTATATAGGTACTTCAAATTTCGTTAACAATTACTAAAGTAGAAGAAAGAAAGGTTTCAATGAATATTTTGAAACAATTAAATTAACTAGTTAATTATTCATTAATTTAAAGAATGAAAATAAATCAATAATTATTTGGTCCTGATATAAATTGTTAATCGTCTATTTTTAAAATTTTCTTTTAGCATTTGTCCAGAATTCTGGCAACTACATATATTCATATTATTCTTGTTCTTCAACAATAAAGAATATTGTTACGAATTCTGTATAAAATTAATTTTGAAAAAATATTAAAAAGAGAGAAACAAATTGTATGGAAATGAAATTTTTGTCACTGAAATGCTAATTTTTTAAAAATTTAATAAGGTGTAAAAATAGTTTCATGAGATAATGTTTTCCAAAGATATCGCTTAAAAACACCTTGCTTGATTTTTAATTAACTGAAATTGTAAGTAACTTTTGGGCTTTGAAAAGTTAAGGTAAACTTTCTCTTGTCTTAAATAAAAAGTGTGCAAAGTCTGGTTGAAATCAGTCCAGTTGTTTAGGAGGAGATGTGGAGCATACATACAGACACAATAACTTTTAATTAAATTAAGATAATTATTAGATCATTACAAGATTAAGATCGCTGGCATATACTATGAGCCATAAAAAGGTTTTAGTGAAGATATCATCACAATTAATTAAATATTTAATTTTAATTAATCAAACAGTTAATTTGATAGACTACTTTAATTTCATATTTAACTAAACATGGCTGCACCAAGATTTGTTTAATAAATTTAATATAAAATAGCCAAAAAAGATGGATATATAAGAGTTCTCTTTATCCTTTTTTATATTGAAAAATATCTCATTAACTTTAAAATTATTTTGGGGTTTTCTGCCTGAGTATTTGCTTTTAACTGTCGATGGAGATTTAAATTTCCTGTTCAAAATGGCTGCATTGATATCCTATGCTTTAAACACACGTGTTAAATTTGGAACTCATAATGTTTAATAATTTTTATTCTCTTATGTGTTAAAAATTTAGTGACTATTATCTATGTAACCAGGGAGATCTCTAAATGAGCCCATTCTAGTAATGTTTAAATGTTTCATGTCATGTGATTTTACCATATGACAAAGTAATGTTCGCACAATTATATGGTAACCTAGATTAAATAAACTAATCTAGAGTCGTTCTTCATTCGTGTCAAGTGTCAATTTCTTGCTACTGTTTCAGATAGGCTCCCTTAATGTTATCTAGGGGATGCTATCTTGCGCTGCTGGGATGGTTATTTCTTTATGATCCCTACGTGTCGAATGATTATGTTTTGGGATATTAAAAAAAAATTGACCAATTTATTGAACAATACATCTAGCATAACCTTTTGGAATGAAAAATGTAATGATAAAACCTTGATATAGTAAAAAATTAAATGTCATGAAAACAGAATCACAGCATAAATATTGGAATGTGTAGAAACAATAAAGTCATTGGCTATATTTGTATTGATCAATATGTAATATTTCATGACTTTTGTAACATTAGCGTAAAGGAATCTACCTTTGCCTTCAAGCTTGCCAAAAAGGGATTTTTTTAATCTTTTAGGTTACATTTATTTTATATACCAGAAAATTTATGCCAAAAAATTATCACTTAAGATCATGGTTTATACAAATTAAAATTTCTCTAGATTTTGTTTGAAAGTTACTTTTTTCTCATCAAGCTGATGCAAAACATTGTAAACTGATGTAAAATATCAGGGGTCGATCCAGGTTTTTTTTTTTTTTAGGGGCCCATTTTTGTGAAAAAAAAATTATTTTGTGCAATGCCTCATTCAAAAACTTTTTAAAAAGATGTCAAATTTAAAAATATAATAGTGGTTTATTGTTAAAAGTATGTTGAAACATTGGAACTTTCCGATAACAAAACAAGTAATTATTCAAAAATGCATCCTCACTTTTAAAATCAATTTGATATAGAAAAGTAAGGATACCTAAAACTGGACAAATTTTCGAGAATTGTTGTTTGGCCATGGAAAAATTTTAAAAAGGGATAATTTTTACAAAATGAAATTTTGAAAAAGGGCCATTTCTACGAATTTGAATTTTGTGAAGGGGCCGTTTTTGTGAATTTGAGTTTTGTGAAGGGGGCCATTTTTAAGAATTTGAATTTTGTGAAGGGGACATTTTTATGAAGTGGAATTTTGTGAAGGGGCTGCAAAACAGCCCCAAATTTTGCCTGGATCGACCCATGATTATATATGGAATATTAATAGCGGACCGATTAAACTATTCATGAGGGGCGATAGTGACTTCATTACAAAAATCCCAAATGCTAGCGAGTTATAAAAATCCAACAATTTTGAATAATTGTGGATTGTTAATGTGTACCATGTGATGCATAAACATTCATATTATAACCAAACAACTGAATTTTCACTAATTTATTTCGATAAGAAGTTTGACTACTCCATTGATTTTGATATATAATCTAAAATAATAATACTACCTATATATAATATATTTTTCCTAAATCAAAATTTGAGAAACTGACGCGATTTATAATGCTATACAATTTAAAATTCTTTTACAGAAAAACTTAAACCAAGATTTTAACAAATCTAAAAAAACAATAATAAACAATCCAGTTAATAATCATTTTTCAGAAAAAGTACTTTGAACAACTGGCAGATAAGAAAGTACAAAAACCGAAACTTACCCTGTAATCCTTTGAAAAACATAGAATGTGTTTCTCTTATTGCTAAATTATCTAATAAAACAAGAGTCTGTCCGCCGCAATGAACGGCAGCAAAGACTGAAAAACAATAAGCAAAAACAAATGCTAAAGCTCTTTTGGTTTCCATTTTGATTGGAATAAGTTATTTTAGTGCAATGTTCGATAGAAAAAAATGCTCATAAATTTGATCGAAGAAGAAATAATGTACCAAAAATACACACAGAACTCCTTTTCTTAGCTTGATTCACTAAATTAATGCCATACATAAGTTTTTAATGCAAAAATAAGTTTGCTTTACATTTAAATCCCAATCAGTTTAATTCCGTGACGTGTAAAAACAAACTTGTCTGATATCAAAGCCGGCACATTGATGTTGCCAGAAAATGCAACATGCGTTGATAAAAAAATTATTTTACTTTCGTGTCAGAACAACGTTTTTAACGATGGTTATTAAAAAATCATTTATTGAAAACGTTTGTTGATCTTAATTTAATATTTCTCGCAAGTGCTAGTTTATTATCGTGATCGTAATTTTCTAGGCGGCAACTCTCAAAGTGACCTTTATAGTAAAGTCGCTTTGGTCTGGCAACAAGCAATTTCTAAATAAAAATGTGTAAATTTCGAGTAACATCATATATTGAGTGAGATTAAAATTGTTTAATTATCTAATGCTGCTTCTTTTAGTTTCTTGCATCAGTAGTGCATTGTTTTCATTTTGAATTGCTGTTTTCCAGATGTAAATTTGCGTATTTTTTACATTTTCAAACTAGCATATTTATTTGTTGATTACTTTGATATAGTATGCCAAATACGTACCTGTACATAAAAGCGATGTAAAAGTTTTATTCAGAATGAAAAATACTTAAAACTCTTGTTCATAGGAACTTTCCTCCATCCGAGACTCCAGATATTCTGTTTTCTAAATTTCACCTATTTTTATTGCTAATTATTATGTTTAAAACTTATAAGAAAAGAACGGAGGGGATTTTGCATCAATTTTGAAATGTTTGGTTTTGAGGTCTAGTACAAACAATACAATACTGGCATCCAAAATTATAACTTTTAATGTACACAAGGGTTAGTTACACTTAGTTTGATTCCAAATATTCATTCCATCATTTAATAACAAGAAGATAAAACAAGACGTTTTCTTGGAAAGGAAAGTTCAATTCTTATGTTTTAGAGGGAACTCTTATAAATATCATTAGAGATTTAATTTTAGTTGACAACATAATTTATTAAAAAGTATTGTATACAAATTAAACAATCTTTGTTTTCATACTTGTTGATCTGACAAAATACTCTGTTTTTATATGTGTATGTTAATCTAAGAGTGTATGCAATCCCAAAATCGATAATTCATATATTTATCAAAATTACTGTTTTAATTTCTGTAAATGTTTTAAATTGAAATGGCTAGACTTAAGTTTAATGTGCGTTCGCCAAAGTTGAATTTTTTCTGGCGATTTCTCGCCAAATGTGGTGCACGTTAGTTATTTTATTGCAACCCTTTAATGATAATATGGCGGACTTTTGGCAAGTATTTCATAGTTGGCGTGATTTTTGCCAACTTGGCGGGAAACCGCACATCAAACTTAAGTCTTACCATTGAAATATTTTGGAAATAAGTATTTGCATAATTTGTTATATTGTAATGTTGTTACATTTTGTGAATTTTCTCCTCTTAGAAAACACAATTGTGGATTCCCCTCGCAGTCCTAGTAGTGGAATGGCAGGCTATATCAGCAGATCGGTATCATTGAGTCCTATTGATCCTAATCCTCCTGGCCTGCCGAATATTTCTTCCAATAACATGAAGCAGGGAAACGGAAGTTCATCCCCAAGAACTGTAGATCTTACGACTTCACCTCTCAAAATTTTTGTATTAGCTAAAAAGAAAATAAATGATATTTTTGCTGACATCAATGGTTATGTGGAAGAAACTTATGTATTTTTGAAAGGTAAGGATTTACTTGACAAACTTTTTTTTCCAACTTTGTCAATTTATATCTATTCAAAATTTAACTACAATGGTGTTTTTGGTTTCTTGCTTCTTTCTCTCGCCTTGTATACACAAAAAAGATATTCTAATCTCTTAAAGTTTTATGTAATGTTGCTATAAGTATATTATTTTAATGTTGTGTTGTTTTTGGTATTTAAAAGGCCAAAATATATCTTATTATTTTGTTCAAATACAAGGTATATATGATATTCATTTAGTTTTCCTGCTGGATACTTTTTGGAACCCTATTTTTATAGAATTCTTAAAATAGGTCTTAATATTTCTATAACAAAGCAAATTGCTAAAAAGTATAATATAATTAAATGTTATAAAGCTGGATTCACTGGCCTGTAGAAATTGCAGGATGCCCTAAGAATAGAAAAAATTCCAGTCTGCATAAATTACAGATTGTGCAGCTGGAGAGTTAAAAGAAATGAAAATTACTCCAAGCTAATAACCTCTCAGGGGATCATCAAAAAATTCTTCAACTATTTGAGTTGAGTTAACTCTTCTAGGAAATGGGAACTAAAAAGCTTTGCAAAGACTGTTACTTGAAAATGACTTGAGTATTTTTTTGTATTTAATTTATAAGCAATTAGTCTACAAGACATGCCATTTAAGATCTTAAGTATGCTATTAAGAAAAATTCATGATGTAAAATTCTTGCAACATTTTGACAGTGGTGTAGATTTCATACATTAAATAGAGAAGTTAAAAATTAATTTCAAATGAAATCAATAAATAATGTAATATGCATTAAAATAAAGACATGTATAAAAATATTTAGCTATTACTAATGATCTCCAGTTTTCCCACACTTTTATTTAACTTTTTTCATGTTTGCAGTTGACATGCTCATGTGTACACACAAAATTCCATCCTTACATGGAATTTTGTAATCAGTTTTTCACTCACTTACTGATTTGCTGGAGGTTTGAAATGTTGTATACTTGTGTGCTCTCAATGAGAACGCACTCTTTTATGTTTTGAGAACATAACTATTAGTTAATTAATTTGATTTAATTAAACTTTTATTCCATATGAGAGGCAAGGCATTACCTGGTATTGAATTTGAGAGCAATTGATTTCGATATTCCATAATATTTATAATAAAGAATTATAAATTAAAAATTTTAATGAACGAAATAATTAAAATAAAAGATTCTACTTTTGAGTACAGTAGAACCTCAGGAATCCGAATTAATTGGGGCCGACTTCTGTCCAGATTCCGGGGGATTCGGATTATCCATAAAATTCAATAATACACTCTTGATATGCCAAATGCTGTAGAGCAGGGGTTCTCAACCTTTTTTCCCTCGCGTACCCCTTGATTAGTCTTTTCATTTTCGCGTACCCCCTACTGTCATACTCCCCCCCCTCCGTCTATGCAAAGAGGTTTTCTCAATAATATTAAGGGCTTAGGTAAGCTTAAGAGTCAAATAACGCGAATTAATGACATTTGCACGGCTTATTTTTAATTTTATATTTTATTCCAATTTTAAAATAGTATTAGTTAAACGGGAAAACAAAAACAGTATTGTAATAATGAACACATTAACTTATAAGGTTAGGTAAAAATTACATTTCGTAATAATCAGTTATTCAAGTGCAAGAAAATTCCAATGCGATCCTTGAGCTTGTTTCATGGAGCTGAATTTTATAAATTGGGTTGAAAAGAAGAAAGATATAATTTTATGTCTGGAGCTGCATCAAGCTTATTTCGGTATTTATTCTTAATATATGCATAAAACGAGAATGCTCTTTCCACAAGTTCTGTGTTCGGGAAAGGTAGTAAATATTTTATCGCTTTAACACCGAGTTCTTGGTACTCTTCTTTCACTGCTACCCAGAAGTAAATCAAATTTCTTTTTTTAAAACTCAAATTCTATTGAAGAATCAGTGGAAAGTTCAATTAATTTTTCTTTTTCAGAAATTGTTAATTTTTCAGCTTTTTGAAAAAACGCTTCGGTTAATGGATTTAATATCCACATATCTGCATCATTAAGCTACGGAAAATATTGCCTGAATGACAACTTAAGACCTTTTAGATGTGCTATTATACTAGTTTTTTCTTGTTTTGTTAATTTAAGTTAGTTCTCAGATAAAAAGCTGTGAAGTGTCTCAAAAATATTTATATTTTTGGACATGGTCTTCACCGAACATGCATTCAACCGCATCCTTGAAACACGGAAATACCAAATTTTCAGCGATGGTATGATTTTTTCCACTTTTAGCAATTAATAACTTATTCTGTAGCCTCAATCGCAGCCTCATTTGCTTTGTTTGTGGATATCAAACAAGAATTTAAATTAAGGCTGCTGGATAATCGTTGCAAAAAACTGATATTTCTTTGCTTATAAGTCGGATGCTTTGTTTCTAAATGGCGCATTAGTAAAGATGGTTTCAAGCTGCCATTTGACAATATCTCTCCACAAATAGCGCAGAGTGGTTTTAGACGATCTTCATCAACCGTGACGGAAAATCCATATTTTAAGTATTTGTTAGAATATTTCTCTTCTTCGAAGGTGCACTGATGTTTTTTTTAAATCAATTTTATTTCTTACCTGAACAGGACAATCAGTCGGCGTTTGCACTTCATGATTATCATCTTGCTGATCCACAGTTGCCTAAAAATCCAAAACTAAAAACCCATAGCTGCCAAATTGGTGGTTCGAATTTCAGTTCTAGATGCCGATCTCTTGAGTTCCATTTTTCAACCACTTATCCATTTTGAGAAATCAAACAATATCGAATTGAAGTCGCTCTAAAGATGAGCACTTCAAATTGAAAACGCATAGCATTAGAACACCAGTTTCGTGCCACAAAACAAACCAAACCAATCAAATTGAGCACCCATAAAAACGCAAAGCTTGAGTTATATGAACAGTCGTTATTCATGATACAACCCAATCGAGCAATTAATGATGCCTGCATTTAATTACTCTTTTAATAAAAGCGTGAAAAGAAGAATCTTCGAGAGGATTCCGGATTGTTCTCGATAAGCCTCAACTAGAAGAACAAAAATAAAAAGCATACCACATTGGGGCCTGGTGAAGCTACAGGTTTTGCGAACACACTGATGTTTCATGTATAATCTGGGCTCATGAAGACAAAATATCAATCATTTACCAGGTTTTCTTTCGCTTTCTTTTTTCTTATTTTGAACATAGGTTTTAGACTAGCACAACTTTCACTTTTACTTTTCACACGAACTTAGGAAAACAAAATACTGTAATTTTTTAAAAATTTTTATATTTTCTTGTGTCCACCATTACCGACTTTGATTTCGCGTACCCCCAACTAATCCTTCGCGTACCCCTAGGGGTACGCATACCACAGGTTGAGAACCTCTGCTGTAGAGTATTGACTATGGGTACTCTGTGAAAGAGTACAGAAAGAGCTAGCTGCGATTCGCATTATTGAGCAGGTTTAGTTCCTTACATGAAAAGAAGATGACCGATTTTGTTTCAACTAATTAAGGTGCTGAATTCAATCTTAAATACAAATTCAAATGCTTCTTTTAAGTTAGGAATAAACATTAGCTTTGTTTCTGATTCATAATTGTTATTTGCCCCTCATTTTTTAATAAAAAATTTCAGAAAATTAAAAAGATGTTCGGATTATCCGAAATTTTGAATTCCTGGGGTTCCGATTCCCGAGGTTCTACTGTACTCTAATAAAAGTATGTTGTTTAAAATTGCTTTTATTCTTGTTATTCTAAAAATTAAAATGTATGCATAGGATGTAAATTATGATGTGACACTGTTATCAATCATATGTAATATAATCTTTATTATTGGGTTTATTTTCACTGACTTAAATTTGTATAAAATAGAAAAGAAAGTAGCTAATTTGTTGTGTACTTATATCTTTTTTTCCCCCTTTCCAAATTTTACATTAATGCATACTTAAAATGAAAATTGAAAGAAAACTTGATTGTGTTGATAAGTGCTGTAGAATTTTGTCCCAGTAAGATGCAAGCATTTTATACATTAATTCTTGTGTACAGAATTTTGCAGAAATGGTAATTGCAATTAAACATGCGAGAAGCTTTCCAAAATATTTTCACTGAATTTTATTTTTTTACATTTCTCCAATGCTACATTTGATTCATAACTGAAATGTTTACCTAATTTTAGATGTATGCAGTGATAATGAAATAGTAACAGAGGGTCAGATTCAAGAAGTATATAGTTTACAAGATAAAATTAGAGGTATACGAGAAGTACTTACAAGAGATCATATGAAAGTTGTGTTTTTTGGAAGGTATGAGTTATTTCATTGTATTAAATATTATCATATTTATTATTTTGTCAAACTAATTACATGATTTTATTTGTAAAATAGAAATTATTAGCATGTTAGATGTTATGAATAAATAGTATTATTTACCAAACATTTAAGAAAATACAACATTTATTACCTAGAAACTACTTTTGAAAACTAAATTTTTTAGTTATTATATTTAGCATATATTAAATTTATCTTTGTAAATAATAATGATTTTGTAAAATATTTTTTGCTCTCTTTTCAATATTAAATTTTGAATCCTCATGAAAATATACAGGATACTTCACTGGAAAATTTTTTAAGGGATGATAATGCACATGGTGACAAGTACCAATCACTATTAAAGAGCAAGGTTGTAGCTCAGCTGTGAAGCACTAGGAGCAGCAGTTGCTGTGTCTTGAAATGAAGTGAAAGAATGACATCGAAAGAATGAATGCAAATCAATGAATTTAAAGAATTTGTTTATCAGAAAGAAAGAAAAATTAAACTGCTAGAAAAATGCAGTTTTTAACACTGATGCAGACTGCACGCTTCCAGCATAGTGATCAGCATACATTGGTTGAAGGGATTGAGCCTTTCTCGTATGACAGTTGTAGTTTCAGATTGATGGGACAGTTATCGTAGATGAGACTCCATATATGACCTTGTATGTTGAGCCTCATTGGAAATGATACAAGCATGAAAGATTAGCTGACTATGTCGGCCGCTCAGTATGACTGCTGTAACTAGAAAACACCTTTTAGCCCTTTTTTCCTCCAGTTATGACAAGGCATTGTTTGTCAGTGTATGCTTGTCTTGTTCTGTTTTATCACTTCTTAAAGTTTGTATGAAGTGCTTAGAAACACCCTAAATTAATTTTTCTAAAATATAGTAAGATGTTCATTTGTTTTGAGGCACTGAGTATATTGTATCAATATATTTAACATTTATATGGTTCCATCAATGTGGTTTGCATTCAAATGGTTTTTCCATTTTCATATTCTTTAGGTTTATCAATGGTGTCATCATTTTATATCATTTACTAGCTTAGTTACATCATTATCCAATTAATCTTTTGTTTTATCAGGGATGAGATTCTTCTGCTTTTTCACGAATTTCCACTTTTTTTGTTATTTTAGAGAAATTCCGTTTTTTTTTTTTTTTTTTTTTTTTTTTTTTTTCCCAAAATTCCGTCCCCCCCCCCCGGGTTTCCGATTTTTTTCCCTTGCAAAAATTTTCTTTTTCTTCCGAAAATTCCGCTTTCACACAAAGAAAAGAAACTTTCCTATCTTACGTTTTCGAAAGAAAATTCTGGGAAAATATGCTCAATAGTGCGGCTTAACTCCACTGGCTAGGAAACTATCTGATTCATTTTCTACTGACGAATCAACATTATATCTGCAAACTCTACAAGGATGAACATTCCAACATTCAAAGTATTAAGTACCACCTTTTTGCAGAAAAAAATCTGTGGCATATTTTGCAAAAAAAAAAAAAAAAAAATTGCATGAACATTTTGAAAAAAAAAAAAAAATTAGTTGAAAACTTAAGGTCATCTTGTATGGCATACCAAGATGAAGAAAAAATAAAAAAATAAAGTACATAAAAAAAAGAAAAACTCCTGTCAAAAGAGGCAGCTAAAAAGCTGTGTTCAAATGCAGCAAAAAAAGCAGAGAATAAGACATTAAAAAAATCTTCTCAAAATAAAAAATTAAATCGATGATTTACCTAGGCATTCTAGAGATAATGTAGTCCCGACAACTATGCCAGTAAGTAAACAAAGAGATACTAGTGAAGACTGTGCAAAAACTTTAGCCTCTACTGAAAATAAATTTGCAGAGGATGCAAACACATCCTTTAGTGAAGAAAAATCTGTCAAAGATAGGAGCCCTCCAAATTTGTTACGAACAAAATCCACACAAATAAAAAAATGAAAGAAAACCACTTATTTAACAATTAAGGAAATGTTTCAAAGGGTTTCAAATAACAGTAATGCTAAATGAATCTGTCATTGTAACTGTACAATTTCTCAACCCCTCTCACTTTATAAGGTGTAAAATCATTGTGCTGTTACTTTTGCAAAAAAGTATAAAAATAAAAGAAATAAAACAGAATTCAGTATATGATATATTATTATAATTTATAAAGAGCTAATACACTTTACACAATTGCATGAAGCAAAAGAAATTATTTGTCCTTATTTTTATTTATTTTTTGAGCTAACTTTTATCAAAAGGCTATTAAATATAATTCTTCTCAGACTTCTGTTGGGTGAATGTTGCATCTCAGTGATGTACATGTGGTAAATATGTTTTAATGTCTAATTTTGTACTTGAAGATGCCCCTGGTGATGTGTTAAACTTGTTTGTTAACTTTTAATGTGAATGATTTAATATTAATTTAATATTTTTCTTATTTATGCATACTGAATTATAAATAATTAAGTTATTAATTATTATAGTGTAATATTTTCATCATGGTGCATGTTTTGATGTTTTACTTATTTTGCGTATAAATTATGGTACAGATTTTTTGCTCGCGTATGATTTCAGTCTTTTTGCTTTTTTTGCCAATCTCATCCCTGTTTTATGGTATTAGTTGATATAAAATTTGTAAATTGAAAGAGCATATAAATATGTGCTAAAAATAGATGAATCTATTGTAAAGTTCCACTCTTGTTTTGAAGATTTTGGGAACAGTCACTGCGATGTTACAGTTAATAGTATTGGTTACAAAATGCATAATGAATTTCATGTTAATAATGATGTAATATATTTATTTTTGTTTGCATTAGGACAAGTAATGGAAAAAGCTCAGTGGTTAATGCAATGCTGCAGGATAGAATCCTACCTAGTGGAATGGGACACACTACTAATTGTTTTTTACAAGTAGAAGGTTCCGATTCATCAGAAGCTTATGTTCTCACTGAAGATTCTACAGAACCTCTTAATATTCAGGTAAATTTTACTTCAAGCCCTCTGTTGTACAACATTCTTGTCTTCGTACTCTCAACTTAATGAGTTTCATAATTTAATAAGCTAATGAAGGATGATATATTTGAAATTTGTATGTGTGTGTTAGCGTGTTATGATGCATAAGTTGGGAAATAACATATTAAAAAATTAGAGCTCTACAAGCATTATTGGTTTTTGTTTTATGCCTTTATAAACTTTAAATGCATTTTTCTTGGACTTTTATTTTTGGCGATCCAAGTGTTTTCTATTCTCTAAGGCTTTTTTTTTCCAAGATAGAGTCTTGAAATTTTTTGTAGACACTTTCATATATATTCACTATAAGAATTATCATGGATTTAGGCCTGAGAGTCCTAGATATTTTTTTTTAAAATGTCAAAGTTGATATTTTTAGAATTTTCATGTTTTTTTTAGGGTTTTTTTTTTACAAAAATAATTATTAAAAAATAAAAAAGTCAGATCATCAATCCCATGCTATCTTTTATTCCCAAGAATCCAAGAAATTTAATTCACTTGAAATAACTCAAAAATATTAAAAATTAAGTATTTTATAAGAGTTGAAAAATTTCAATTTTTAAAAATTTTAAAATAATAGATTTTGCTAAAATAACATTTTTTAAATCAGAATCTATTTATTAATATAATCTTAAAAAAAGTCATTAATTTATTTTATTATTACTGTCTTCCAAAAAAATTTTTAAAAAAAGGTACCGTGTAGCCTTAATACGTGAAGTTCTATGTTATAATTTTGAATGGCATTAAATAAATTGTAATCCTCAAGTATTGTTTTCTTTTGAGGTATCAAGTGTTCATATATAAGAAAAGCAATGTTTTAAAACTCATGGTATAAGCAAAGGAAATAAAATATTTTGTCTAATTTAAATTTTAAATTAAAATATTTTCACAAAGTTTTTTTTAGAAACTTAAGTGAAATTAGCAGGGCATCTATATTATAGCTCTGTAATTTTTTATATTTAATTTTTCTACATGCTTATTTCATGTGAAATCAGGTGTTAACTGTATTGACCGTTACTTTTTCTAATATTATCTTCGTTCATGGAATATGTGTTATAATTGTTTTCGTTATTGCAGTCAGTGTCTCAGTTAGCCCATGCTTTAAATTCTGAAAAATTTGGAGACAGTTCTTTGGTTCGCATTTTTTGGCCTACTGACCGCTGCCCTCTTTTACGTGATGATGTTGTATTGGTTGATAGGTATGTATGAGTTCTTTTTGATTTGAGTTACCATTTGAAAGTGAACTTGAATATGCCAGTTTCATTCAAATTTGGTTAAGAATTTTATTTTGAAGTTGTACTTTGTATTTCTATTCAATGTAGAATAAAAGACACATTTTTTTAAAAGGTTATAAATTTAATATTTTCAGTCCTGGTATTGATATATCCCCAAATTTGGATGAATGGATTGACAAACACTGTGTTGATGCTGATGTGTTTGTTCTAGTTGCAAATTCTGAGTCAACATTAATGGTCACTGTAAGTATTTGTCTTTATTGATCTTTGCTGTACCATGTTGGGGGGGAGGGATCTTTGTGTGCCTTAAAAAAATACTCTAAGTATTAATAGAAATCTTTCACACTGCTGTCAAGTCTAGCTTATAACTGGCATAAATTATTATTTATCCATATTTTCTTCCTCTTCAAAGTAATTATATTGATAATAAAACTGGTGGTAGTAATTTGATACTCTGTAAGATCTGTGTTTGTTTTAATATCGGTGGTCATTGCAAATTGAGATGAATCTCATTAGAAATTGTTTTAAAGGTCTGAAATTTGTTAAAAATTGATTATTTGATTCATGATTATCATTTTCAACATCCTTAAAAAAAACGTAAATAAAATTTCTTTTCTTCAGCAAAAATAGCTTCGTAAAGCTGCTATTATTATTTATAACAGTTACTTCTTTGTGCCATTAATATTAACTAACATTCTATTTGATTTAAAAGTAGAGACAAAATAATTTAAAATACTGATTTTAAATAAAAAAGAATGGTATAATGTTGGAATTTCATCCAAAATTTTACTCTGAGCAAGAAATAAACAAGTCATATTTTGTATAAAATGTTTTTACTTAAAAATATCTTTTGTTTCTTTACTTTTTTATTTCTGGGAATGAGTTTGCATATATTGGTTATTGTTAAATATTTTGAAATTTTTTGTGTTCTTTGTAAATTTTGTCTTGAATGTACTCTTCTCTAAGATTCTATGTATTTATTAAAATTATCTGAAGTTTTATTTTACAATTTTGAATTTATATTTATTCTTTTATGCAGGAAAAAAATTTTTTCCATAAAGTCAGTGAGAAACTTTCCAAACCAAATATATTTATTTTGAATAATAGATGGGATAACTCTGCTTATGAGAATGAGTTCTTAGACAAAGTAAGTTGCTTAAAATGGTTGTTGTTTCTGATATATTTTATTTTAAAATCATATTTATGTTTTTGCGATTTCTGGTGTTTACTTTAAAAATTCTTTTACAAGGGTATTAAATTTCTCTTACAATCAAGTTTTTTTTGATGATATTATTGAAGAATGCTCTTTTGTCTTTAAAATTTCATTTTATGAAATATCTTATCTAGCAATGAAAGTGGTAATTTAGCAGCAAGTATTAATTTTTATATGTTGTTAATTATGGCATCGCAGCCGCCCCCCCCCCCCCCATGCTGGCTCAGTGCAACTTATTCATTTTTAGACATTTTTTCAAATGTCTTGTTAGACTTGAAACATATGCAGTCATTTTTGGAGAAATTTCAGTTAAAATTAGATGACTGTGTTTTCTTCGGATATGGAATTTAAAATATTGGTTATGCTTTTATTTAAAAATATATTTTATTCGCAGTACCTGCACGGTGTTGCCATGGTATCATGAATGTGAATGAAATGAAAAAGCTCACAATGAATAGAGTTTTTGATACCTCTGTAAAACATTGCGATCTTTTTCTAGTTCTTATCCTCGAAAATATGATAGATATTTCCATTTAATAGAAGTAATAAGCCACTATGAAGTGGTGGCAGGAAGGAGCCAAAGGTTTTAAGTTGCACGAATTTAAATGTATTTTATGTTTTGATTCTGAAAACTCATGATATTTTGTATATTATTTATTATTGTCATGATCTTACCTTGACATTACTTAATTTTAGTATAATAAAATGAACTTAAATTTAAAAAAAAATCATATTTTCACATCTTTATTATATTCATGCTTTGAGCTACAGTATGCATATTTAATCAAAAATCATGGCGTTATCCATGGCATTACAATTTTAACAAAATAAAACAGGTCCAAATTGACATAAAATAAAGTTTTAGAAATGAAACAAAAAATGAATGTATAATTGATTTTGCCCACTTATTTTTCTTAGCGACAATGACATTAACTGAAGATACGTTAAAAAAAGATGATAGAAAACATTGCGATCGTTGCTGAGTTTAGGGGATAAAACCAAACAATTTCTAATATTCATATGTATTCAAAATCAATCAGAATGAAAAAAGAAATAATATTTTGAGCTTCAGTATTTTCATCTGGACTGTAAGAATTATGCATGAATTATTCTGAGTGAAGCATGGCCAAGTACATCATATTATAGTAAGATGCCAAATCATGCCCTCACTCAGTTTTTTCTGCCAGATGAAGTAGACTTGGAGGAAAACTGTTTGCCGTTTCGTCCGCAATCTACTAAAAATATATTAGAGCTCCTCAGAAAAAAAATTATTATATTTTAACCAAATAAGATATTTGAGTGGTTATTGTTTTAAATCTGGCAGAAATGTTCTAGTTATTACCAAAAAAATATTGAAAAGGATAACGATGTTAGAACGTTGGACGCAGCAAATTTAAAAACAAAAATTAAATTTCATCGGCAAAACCGACTATTTTTTAAAAGTCTCTCAAAATTCAGTAAATTACATTTGAAGCTCAAAACAAATTTCATTAGAAATAAAATTGTTTGTTCTATCCGATAGAGGAAAAAAATTTTTCGAACTATTATCTGAAACTATGTAATTTGAAATTATATACTGAAAATAACCCAAAACAACACAAAACATTAAATAAAAAATTTTCTAGATTAAATTTTAAAATTCGGGTTTTGAGGTGCATTCAGTCACCATTATGACTACCTGTGTGCCAAATTTCATGGCTGTAAGTGCGATAGATTCGTCTGGACATCGCACACACACAAACATTGCCTTTTATAAGTATAGATTTATATAAAAAAAGTATATAATGAAATAATATGTAATATAAACATAGTGTATAATATATAATATAGTAAAATAGTATATAATATAAAAATATATATATATATAGAAAAATATAGTAGCACAATTGAAAGTGGCAAACAAAAATTGCATTTAGATTTAACACAAAAATTCATGTGGTCTCAAATATTTTTATAAAAGCTTTAAAAACAATCTTTCTGAGATAGAGTTGCATTAGAAAATGTGCAGCTGTTAAAACTGTTTACTAGAATAAACAAAGGATCCATTTTTCTTCTGGGGGGGGGGGGGAGCATAGTTTTTTTAACATGTGGGTGAATGCTATTTAAGAAGTTCTAGCCTATATATATAAGACCTTTTATTTTCAATTCGGGGGTGGGGGAACATAAAGATCTTACTTCAAACTGTTTTGTAAGATAATTTTTATTTATTGCATGTAAAATGAATTTAAAAAATTGATAAATGAACTGTCAGAGAAATGAGCATACTGCACATGCATTTTAAGGAAACGACCAAGAAAAAAAATTTGTCAAAATTTTTTCATTAATTGTAAAAGTTTAAATCAACAGGTATAATTTGGAATGCATTAAAAAATTAGCAAGAAAGTTTTGAAGCCTATTTCGTTCATTATTTATAATTGACCGAGCAAATTGAGATAGATCTCTGTTCCAACTCAACCATTAGCCTTTTGTCCGTCGATAAATTTGTTTGTTATGCAGTCACAACCAAACACCTTAATTTTCTTCAAATTTGGCATGGAGGTTCCTGGAGGTCATAAAAAACAACATATATGTAAGAATTTTTATTTTTTCAATTCATTTCAAGATGCTGGCCGTTTTAATGGTTTCAATGTGCTGGCGAGTTTGGCACCATTAAGACATTTGAATCATTTTGGTATGGGTGAGACATTTAATTGTAATTTTGTTAGTACTGATGAAAGCATAGGTTTGTGTAAATAATTTGCATTGAAAAAAAAGGAGAGATAAGGTCATAGTTCCATGTTGAAAATTGCTTTTTCCTGTTTTGTTGCATCTAATCTTTTTATGCTCTTTTTGTGAAAGAAGTTTTTTCAAAGATTGTAACCAAATGGTTCATGTTATAAAAATTTGAAGACTATCTGCAGTCTTGAGCATAAAATATTCTACAACTTTATTCCAGTACACCTTTCATGTAACTTTATTAATAATTAAATAAATGCATTTGTTTGTGAAAACAAGGATTAAAATTTGTATCTAATATAGGTGTGCAATATTATGTATTGATTGTTTTAAGATAGTAAAAGATAGCTATGTAAAATTGTATACATATATATGGGGACAAAGAAGGTACTTCCTCTATAATCAAATTATGTTGCCTCTGGAAACAATATGTTCAAAATAAAGACCAATATTGGATAAATCTTTAATGCCTGCGATGAAGAGCTGACCTTAGATTTTTTTTTTCTCCTTTTTTTAAACTTTGGATGTGGGGTCTACTCTTCACAGAACTACTAGTATTTTTTTCTAACTTGTATTCAGAAAAAATGGCAAATTTGCATTTAAAAAAAACCAAAACTCTCACTAGTAGTCCAAGATATGCCCTTTATGCAGCTTCTTTATTTCTCTTTTTACAAATGCTTTTGTTTTATGTCAGTGAAAGACTAAAAATGTTGATTATTTTAATATTTAATTTTTTATTCATATTTTAAAAATCCGCCAAATGGGATAAAGAGTATGTTTTCATATTCTTTTGAAATTGAATGATCATTTATAAATGAGTTTTAAAATCTTTTATGAACTCACCTGAAATTATATTGCTTTCAACCTGTGTTTTATTTATGAATGAAAATTTTCAAAGTGTTAGCAATATATTAAATTTTTTTTCTGAAATTCATAGATTAGGAAACAGCATATGGATCGCAATGTCAGTTTCCTTGTCGATGAACTCAAAGTTGTAAGTCGCTTACAAGCAGAGAATCGAGTATTTTTTGTTTCAGCAAAGGAAGTTTTGCAGGCTCGTATACAGCAACAAAAAGGAAAACCACCACACAGTGAGTGATTCAGTTATCTTAAAAAAAATATTCTTTTATGTTTCAAATGTATTTTGATATTATATGAAGTTTGTATTATATGAATATTATTTATTACAGCTGGTGCACTTGCAGATGGTTTTCAAGCACGTTATTTTGAATTCCAAGAATTTGAAAGAAAATTTGAGGTAAGATGCAATAGTTATAAATTAACTGTCACCTAAATATAAAAATACTTTTGTATTTATGTTAATCTCTAATACAAAATATTAACCATGATACAGTTATTTTCCTACTGTGACCTTTATTTTAGACATAGCATTTCTACAAGTATGCTATTATACAGACCGACAGACAGTCAGCCCGTTGACGGATTTGGCCCAAAATTTTATACGGACCTACATTCATGATGATAAAACTGTGTACCAAATTTTATCCATCTGGCTTTTCAAGTTTTTGAGTTATAGCGTTCGCATGACTTCGAACATACAGACAGACAGACTTTCCATTGACGGATTTTTTCCAAAAGTTGATAGAAACCTACAAATTATGTTTAAAGACCACATACCAAATTTCATCCCCGTAGCTCTAATAGTTTTCAAGTTATCGTATTCACAGACAGACACATACGCAGACAGACACATAGACATAATTCCAAAATTGTGTTTTTCGGACTCAGGAAGGTCTAAAACGTGGAGATTCGTCAAAATCTCGAGTTCGAATTTTTTGACGATTACAATACTTTCTCTTTGTATACTTCGTATACGAGAAAGTAAAAACCCGAGTAAAAAATTTTGTGCTGTGCTTTTTTTTATCTGTGAAGATAAAAAAAAGTTTTGATAGTTTTATATAACATTTTTATGTTTATTTCTTTAGGAAGAAGTAGTTTAAAAAATTTGTCATATTAACAATTTCATATGTTTTCAATACTGCTGAAATTTCCATGTTTTTCAATTTAGTTTTATCTTTCATGAACACTTATAGATGTTCATAGTAATATTTATATTTGTCATATATTATTGCAAGCATTTATTCCATTTTAATCAAAAACTTGATTTTATCAATTTTTCCTTGTGACACTGAATAAGTTTTTAGTATTCAAAAGGCATGTATGTGTTCAGTCATGTACTTGGTATTTAAACTAACAATTCTCTGAATCAGTGCTTTTATATTATGTAATTATTTTAATTCTGTCATCAGTAGATGCACACATTTTTTAATTGCTTTATTCATTTTCATTCATTATTTTGTACTAAATATTTTTAAGGAGACATTAATTTTTCTCTGAATTATAAAATCCCTTTCAAGTGGCATTTAATCTGGTTTAAAAATGATTTAATCAATGATAGGAAAAACTCTTAAATCTGTCGCCTATTTATAATGAAACTGCATGAATTTACTAATAAGGTTGAAAGGGAGGAAAATTTAGATATATTTAATCATTAATTTTTGAAGTTTCTTTTATATATATATATATATAAGATCAGGCTTTAAAAAGGTGAAAGGCAGTCCATTTTGATCATGGAAGATACCATTTTTACTTAAATCTTCTTTTATTTAGGCGTCAGGCGTTATTTCTTCATAGATAAAGCACTTAATTTTTACGTAGCTCCATGACCAGTATTCAGAAATTTACACCTGAGCGGTGGATGGTTGTTGAAAGCTTACATGCTGGCGTGAAAAAGGGCAGAAATGAATGCGCAGAACGCTTAAGTACCCAGGAAAGGGAATTTCCCCTTTAGAAACTCGTGATTTGAAAATAAAGTTGTAGTGCGTTAATTATGATGAAAGTAGAAGTATTTAAAATGAGGTGTTGTTAAGATTATTTAGGAAAGTTAAAAAATTAAAATATCACATGTATATATATCAATTGGTAAGCTTTACATGAAATGAAATAATTTAAATTTATGTGCAAACATTAAACATATGCATTGTAATTTCATATATGTAAGAATAATTTTTTTATAATTGTATGAACTTGGTATTAACATTTTTTTATGTTGTCTTTTTCACAGGAATGCTTATCGAAATCTGCTGTTAAAACAAAATTTGAGCAACATACTCAAAGAGGAAAAACCATTACTTCAGATTTGCGCAAATTACTTGATAATGTTCATGAAACAGCTTCTAAATTAAGGTAAAATTTCTAAATTGGTTTTTTATCTTTTAATGCTTAATGCTTTTACTCTTGATAAAATATGCATTAAGCAAAAATTCATATAAAAGACTTCTCCCTGCTCTGCAGAACCACATGAATTAATTGACTTAAAAAAAATAATTTTTGCTATTAATATAAATAAAATTGCATCTTTCATACATGCATGCATATAACCTTTGTGCGCATATATATTTTTGATAGTTTCTTAAATCATTGAAACATTGAATTTTGTTTATGGCACTGTCATTTGAATTTCAAATTATATTTGTTCATATTATACAGCATTTTTAAGCAAAAACAATCTTTAATGTGATCTTCAGGAGAGAAAATGGAAAGGAACGCAAACTGTGAATTCTCTGTATATTATGTATGATTATTCGCTTCTTTAAATAGATATATGCATATATATCTAATTTACTATAGGAAATAATCAGAAAATGTGTAACACTTTAATGGAAATCAATATGTATTATAGATAAAACTATGTGCAAACTATTTTCATTTCTGACCCCCTCACTTTATGTAAAATTTTTTTCATGACCCCTACATGATTCGCGACCTCATTTTTTGTAGAAGAAGCTTATATTTTTACTGTTAAATAAGTTTCTTAGAATTTACCAACCCACAAAAATTTTCTCGCAACCCCTTCGGGGGTTGTGACTCATAGTTTGTGCACCACTTTTATAGAGGTCTGTATCGATATGATCCACTTTCAGATTTTACAACTAACTTGTATTTCTTATTTAATCTTTCATGATGAAATAATTGCATTTTAGTATGTAAAGTTTAAAATATTTATCTGAATGACTTCTGTACAATTTCAAGAATTTTTAAAAACTTTTTTAACCTAGGGCTCATAAGTTAGCTCTCAGAAAAGAGCAGTATGACCGGTTGGATTTCACTCAGCAGCAGTTGAGCATCCTGACCCAGGAAGTCAAGCAAGAAATCTGTCAGAATGTTGAAACGGTTGAACAGAAAGTTGCTGGAGCTCTAAGTGAAGAAATTCGAAGACTGAATGTGCTTGTTGACGAGTTTGAGAGACCTTTCCACTCGGATAGTTTAGTTTTGAGTGTTTATAAAAAGGTTCGCTTTGTTTCAAGTTTATTTGATTTTTTTTTCTTTTTTTTCAAATCATTATTTAATATACAGTTTCTTCAAAATGCAGATGTATGTTGTGTGTGCATACTTTATTTTTTTAGTATAAATTTCGCATAATTATGATGATGTAATATTTGAAAAGTAAAACCATAAGAATTCCTTATGCATCATTGTTATATCCTGATAGTGCATTTTCTCACTGTAAATATATAATCATAATTTTTGCCTTAGTTTTTCTCAAGTCAATAGGAAGTGCAAGTCATAGAATTGCATTAACATTTGATTATTTTTCTGTGGAACAATTCATTTTTTTCTTAAAAAATCAATCTTTTTGATTTTCCAAATATAAGAAAGTAAGCAGGTTCAAAAATAGAAGTGAACAAGAAATAAATTTGTTTTAATGTTGATAATTAAATAAGTAATGATATAAAGAACTAAACTGTAATTCATAATTTTGATTTATACCAACAAATATTTTACATATTTTAAAGGATGCAAGAAATAAAAAACATGCTGTTTTCCATTCTGTTTATTGAAAAATTCGTAATTTCCTATAATATCAAGAACGAGTTTGAAGAGATGTTAAGCACTCAAGGATCGAGTTATTTTGTAATCTACGGTATTTCAGACCAGTTAACTAATAAGTCCTTAGGCATTAAGCTTGTAAGTTTATCTTTATTTAATAAATAATTTGATGTTAAATGGAAGTTATTTATTCTTGATTTCATGAGTATAGACTTTTTTCCTTTTGGTAATTCAAAAAATTTAAATGTGTGTTTTAAAGATTCTTCTCAAAGTTTTTTAAAAAAAAAAACTGTAACTGAGTTTACCAGAGTTATTAGCTGTTTTACCTTAGTAAGCGTTACTTTTCTCCACTTTTTTATTTATTTTACTAAAACAAAAAAAATCTGCTGCTTGAAAATTTTATACATTAAACTTCTTCTAAAAAATTTCCTTTGTGATTATTTTATCATTATGGTAAGATTTTGGTGATTATGGTGAGATTTATCATCCAATTGTAAAATATTGAATACATTTGCAGTTAAAAACTACACGATAGAAAAATTAATTGTAGATTTTTATTCTAATTGTTTTGTATATTAGCAGCCATATTATGTCGGCTGAACGTTTTAGTAATATTTTTTTTTATCTTGAAAAAGACATATTGATCTTAATAGCATTCTTTATGTAAAACAATTAAAATTAAATTGCCTTTAGTCATTTTATATCAATTATCCACCTGCTTAAGGAATTGCAAAGAATGAATTTTTGTCTTTCAATTTTGTATAATTTGTAATTGATTGTTCTCTACTTAGGAGCTTAATGGTCATGTGGAACAAGGATTAGGTAGTAATCTGAGAGGGAAGTTGTCTAATCAAGTTCAAATGCTGGTAGAAAATACTCAAAAAGATATGATTGGTAATTTTACATTTTCACATATATATCCATTATATTTCATTAGTATTGTCTAATTGTTGTAATTTTTAAACTATATATATCAAGTTGAGCAATAGGTGTATATCCAACTGTAGGTGGATTCCCCACTCCCCAATTATATTGAAAACCATTATGCATAATTTATTTTCCCTTGTTTTGAAATATATGTTCAGAATGAATGTTTACTTATTTATATTATTGTTAGCTAATGTGCAAAAAAATATATAAGGAAAAGTTGACCATCCTCATTATGCTAGGATATTACTAGTTGGATGCTGTGAGGAACCAATTCCAAAACAACATTTTGAGTTATAGCTATTTTCACTAAGTAATACAAGAAATATTCTAATACTGTATTTTCCCAAAATTAATTATTGCATTGTAAGAAGTCTGTTGTGCAACATATTGCAGTTGGTTCTCTTTTGGAGGTAAATTATACACACTTAGGGGACAATTTTTGATAATGAATCTTAAATCCATAAAGTGATAGTTGATTCTCAATTGCATAATACATCTAATTTTACTTATTTGTTAAATAAGCATAAATATGGCAGCAAATATAAAATGACAAATAGAATTTTATAAGCAAATATATGTAACAGGAAGTGCTTTCTTGTTAATTAAAAATTATTTGGTTCACTGCTAAGTCATCATATATTATTAAAATTGCACAATTCTTACTTCTATATTGTAATTTATATTGATTTTTCACTTATTGTTTTTAAAAATATAAAAAACCTATTTGCATATTTACTCATGTCTTTCTTTCCCATTCTTGTCATTTAGTGGTACTTGGCAAAATATCTTGCTTAACTCTTCCTTAATAAAATCAGCCACAATCTGTTATGTTTTTATGAAACACATTATAACAGGCTTATTTTAAACTTTGGATATTTGTTTGGTATAATTCTTCTCATAAGTTATTGTTTTTTAAAATTGTAAACTAAAATCAGGTGAAAATTATTCTATTTTTAGTTGGTTTTTTTTGCATGTACATTATTTCTGTGCACATTATTGTTGCTATGATTTAAAATAAATTTAAAAACGATATTAACAGTAATCAGATTTTAAAAAAAAGCACGTTAGTGATATAACTGATTCCATTAAATGATAATATTTTGAATTTTGAGATAGTGTAAAATTTGTTCTGATAATATTTTCTGAAGTTATCACTGGAAAAATTCAAAATTATATGAAGTATCAGTATAAATATACAAACTTTAATGTAGTACTATTGAGATTTCAAAATTTATAGCATTTTAAGATTATAAATTAAAATCAGTTCTAAATTCCAAGTTATTTAATTTCTTTATCTTTATTACATAACTTTTTTTAGTTTAGACATTTAGTTTAACACAATTGAGGTGACAAAGTCACTATGCCTAACTGCCATTGAGCAACAACTGGTTGGGCCACCTAGGCAGATATAGAAGTAGAACTTCCCTAGTAGCAGCATAAAAGTAATTTAAGTGAAGCCTTGTATTGCCTGAGTATGCTTGTATATTATAAATCTTTGTCAAGAACATTTATTCAGAATTTGTCTTTAGCAGTGTCAGTGAGAAATGCATATTTAATTAAATCCATGTGAATGAAAATTTATCACTTAAATGCTTAGCTTGAAAAAGAAGTTTAAATTTATTCTTGAGAATTTCAAAAACATTTCTGGAATTAGGAGAAATTATGTGATATTTCAAAATAATTGCATATTATTATGAATTGGTCGCATTGCTGAATTTATCATTAATTTTAACATACTTTAAACATTGTTCTATAAATACTGAATTGAAAATACTGCTTAGTTATAAAAGTAAAGGGTGATTTAAATTAGGAAAACTAGCAGAGCCGCATTGGGGCCTTTGTACAGTTCGAATGCTTCTCTTTAACATCATCAAATTGAGTATACCTGTGCTGTATATCATGACAAAAATATTTATGGAAAGGATAGAATGACTAGTTCTGTCAGATGCTTTTAGATGAATGTCCCCTGTAAATAATATTCGTATAGTGTTGCAATTACTCAACTAGGAACATCATATGAGTGAAAAGGCACCCATCTGTTAATTTAAAATGGTTTTGACTATGTCTGTAATTGTATATTTCATTTGTATTTTTTTATGAAATATTTTTTGAAATAAGTAAAAAAAATAGCTAATTTCTTTTTTACAACTCTATTTCTCACTGTCTATTATCTATATTTAAAAATCTGACAATGATAACTTGCTGAAGTAATTGCTGTTTGAGTGAATAGCTTTAAGAAAAGCTTAAACTTATGCAATTTTGACAACTATAATGTATTATTTACACGTTGTCTTTCAGTTGCAAGCATTATTGTATATAAAATATGGTGGTGTTAAAATTTTCACTACTCCTTTTTCCTCCTACAGATCGTATGTCTTCTCTAATACCTCCAGAACATCGTCCAAAAATGATGAATGTCTTACCTCGTCACAGTTTTGAAGTTCTCTACCGTCTAAATTGTGAAAGCCTGTGTTCCGATTTTCAAGAAGATTTAGAATTTAGATTTTCTTTGGGGTTAGTAAATATTGTAAAATGTTTTCTTGGCCCCAATAAGTCTAAGAAAGTTCTTGGAAGGAGAATAGAATCGGTAGGTTAAACATTAGCTTAAAATGCATGATGTAATTTTTCACATGAATGCACCTGAAATTATGATTTTGAAATTTGAAGTGATAATTAATGATTGTTAAGTGAAATATTAACTTTATGCAGAGAATATTTTCATTTCCTGCATATGATGGTTATGGTTTTATGTATTATTTTTATTTATTGTTCCTAATTGACAATTTCATGTGTTAGAAAATACTTTTCTGCCTTTAATTGGAATTGCTTTCATCCGATTTGATTTGCAATCTTTTAACTACTTTTTATAGTATATAAATTTATATAATTTGTATTTTCTCAAAATATAATTTTGAAACATTTGCAACATTGTGGTCTACTAATAGGTCATTGAAAATTTGGTAAACAACAAAATTAACAGTTAAATTGAGTTTGCTTCTCTACTTCAAAACTCTTTGCTACTAAAATTGTATCCATGCAAAAGTATTATTAACTTGGAAATGAACATCATTAAACGACTTCAATAACTTTTTTGTTAAAGGTTCATTGTCTAGGTCAAAAAAGTACATTACCTGTGATTGTAATGAGGGAAAGAGTTTATTGGTTGAGGTTTAAAAATTTTTTCACCAAGGTTTAAGTTTTTATTAAATTCTTATCTTTTTAATGAGTTTTGCTCCAAACAAGTATATTTTTTCAGAAATGAAATGCTCTTGTAATAAAAATAAATAAATAAAACCCCATAAAACTTATGTATATCTTTAATGAAGATCCAAAACTTAGAAACATTTTTCTTTGAGCTGTATAAAAATTAAGACTTTCATATGATGTTTAGGTACCATGGCCTATACCAAATACTCCCCAGACACCTAGTAATGAAGTGCAGATTGCATCTCCATCTCCGGAATATCTTGCACTTCTTAAATTGGCACTATCCTCTTCATCATCACAAACAGCTGTTGGAATACTTGCCGTTGGTGGATTTGTAAGTTTTGTCTTGACTTTATTTCTAAATTGTGCTGTAAAATAACAAACATAATATTTATAATGACAATAAAGATTAATTAGCAGAAATTGATAGTTAACATATACCAATTTTAGGATGCAAAAGTTATATATGTTTGATGATGAAGCTTTAACTTTTATTTTGTAATTTTATACTGCTGATATGATTGGTTATCAGGCAGTTATATGATAAATCCCCTTTGATCATGTTTTAGTATTTTCAGAGTGGCTTTTGCTGGTGTCTTATTTTTATTCTGAGTTATTTTGTAGTCTTGGCTGAAATACTTTATAATAAAGAACAATAATTTTACCTTTTAGTTGTATCTTTGGGGGGGGGGGGGGAGATTCTACAACATTTTTGGGTATAATATAAATTAAAGTTTTTATGTTTTTGCTGATCTGATTTGTATCATTCTACAGTTTTTTTTTTTATCTTAAAATGTTTTTCATCTATGTGCTTATTTTCATCCTATAAAAAGTGAAACATCTTTCCATTATCTGTTTGTTTCTATCATTTGATGTGATGAATTTTCAGGCAATATTAATTCATAAACCACTCTTGAAATATTTAAATTATAACTAATTTTAAAATTTGAACTTATTTATGATTTAAAATTGAATTAAAGAAATCTGAATTAAATTTAACCTATCTGAGTCCATTACTGATATTTGGTGATTTTAGTAATTGAACTTGCTTTTAATTCATTAATTGCTCACATTTTTATTTTTTTCAGCTTCTAAAAACTGTTGGCTGGCGTGTTATATTTGCCACATTTGGTATTTATGGTTTACTGTACGCGTATGAAAGATTATCTTGGACAAATAAAGCAAAAGAAAGATCTTTCAAAAAGCAATATGTAGGTCATACAACAAGAAAGCTGAGACTCATTGTTGACCTCACCAGTGCTAATTGCAGTCATCAAGTGCAACAGTAAGTTCAAAATACTGAAGTCTTAGCAAAAATTTTCTCCATGAAAATACTTCATTTAAATTTTATCAGTTCCGTATGGAGCAGTGCCTAGTATGCTTAATGATGATGGTGAAAATATTTTATACATTTTTTTTAATGTAATTATAGAGAGTTATCTAGTACATTTGCCCGACTGTGTCATCTTGTGGATGAGGTAATATCTGATATGCAGAATGAAATAGGTCTACTTGATCAGGATACTCTAAAATTAGAAGAATCTAGTGTTGCTTCTCGAACTTTACGGTAAGTAAAATTCAAATGAATTCTATATTAATATTTTGTATTGATAAATTGTTATTATGTATTGGTTTGGATCTGAAAAAAATTGACTGATCAACAACTAGGTAAACAGTCTGTGTTTTCTTGTGACTGGTGCTTAGGAGTGTGAAAAACTTTTTTTTTATTGATTCATAACATTTACTTTTATGTTCATATTAGTAGTCTTTCTTTTAGTTCGTATTAATAGTCTTACTAAAATTCTGCACACTATACCAGTTATTGTTGGCTTTAGATGAAAGCTATAATTCTTATAAGTTTCATTTCCACTATCTTGTTTTTAATTCATCTCATTTGTTATTCTGTTCTTCCACATTAATAAAAACTTTTACTTATTTATTTGCTCATTAAAAATAAGCATTTATCATTCTTGTTTATAAATGATTTTTTTTTAATGAAATATTTAAGAATTTATCAACTTGTGTTTAGCTTTCTGATCGTTTTTGGTGCTTCAGTTCGGTGCTTTGTTTTGCATTTGTGCTTCTTTAAAGCATATTTTATGCTAAAACTTATTTAAAAGATTATTTTCACAAGAATGCATGACTTGTGTAAGTTGAACTAGAGAACTTCTTTTTGTAGGTTTAACTTAATTGTATGAAATTTATATTAAAAACTTTCAAGTATACATTTTCATCTAATAATTAATATAAAGCATTAAAAAATGTTGACATTCATAAGGCATTGAAAGGAATTTCTTGCATTAAATATATAATGTCCCTTGACATTATGGGTATCTGGTAGTAAACATTTTGCATATATTTAATTGCTTCAATATTTAGCATTTACCATTTTCCAAATAAATAATTTTTGCTGTATTTTGTCTTTAATGCCTCACATGGTACTGTGGAAAATAGGACAGATGCATTTTATCTGAAGTTAGTATTATACCTGCAATTATTGATTCCAAAAATGTAGAATAGATATTTCATGAAAAGTGTTGGACAAAATCATCATAAAATAAAGAGATAGAACGCTTCTGATAAAAAGGAGTTTGAAAAAGTTTTTAACAAATAAGAATTAAAAGTTAGGCTAGTATTTATCAATGTGCTTGAAAGGAGGAATATTTATTGAATTATTGCCAGTGAGAAATTAAGTCGATTTTTTAAAGCTAACAATTTTAATATTAATTTGCATCTTATTTAAGGAAATTTTATTTACATTTTAAAATCAAATGTAATTTTTGTCTACCATTATTTGAGACACATCTTTGATATTCTATTAGTAAGATTCTGATCCTTGATCACTCCTTTTCTTTCTCCGCAATTTATAAGATCATTTTTGGGATTCTCTTGTAACCTCAGAGTCAGCCCACGTCAGGTAACCATGTGAGGTTCAGTTTTTATTTATTTTCATATATATTCTTTGATGTTATGCTTTCATTTATTTAAAATATAAACTTTTAAAATTGGATTGATTTTTTCATGTTTAGATTTTCTTGTTCATATTCATGCAAGTTATTTGTTGTATTACAGTATACAAAAGTATCATAAAAATAACACTTAAAATGAATTCATTTTACACAAAGTCAAAACTATTAACTGAAATGAATATGTGAGAACAGAGATTAGCACAACACAAAAACATTATAATGATTGCTTTATTTCAAGGAGGGAAATTATAATAGAAAAAGATATCTGTGTATGATCTGTGACTTGCATAATAGACAGATGAGGTTAGATGACATAATATAAATGCTAATCAGTTTTTAAATAGGTTAACCATTGCTAACTGTGCACATTTTTACACACATTTGTGTATAAATTCTTAGAATTTCCATTGTAAGTGTTAAGCAGTTTTAAATTAAATCTGTTTCATCCAAAAATTTGGCTCAGTTTTGGTTAGTTTGATACTAACCTAAAGTTTACATGAACTAAAAAAAACTTAGTTTTTAAAACTAACCAAAACTTATTATGAAATGAACAAAGTTTAGTTGGTTTGTACACATTTATGAAACTTCTTTATGTTTTTACTAATGAATTTTTTTTTCTTTCAAAAATAACTTTATTTCTTTAGAACCATCTTTGTAGATGAGAAAATTTCCATTGCTGTTTTTTTAACAGTTTTCCTATTCATTCATTTTTTTATATAGATATTCAAATATATTAAGTATTTTGTACTGCTTATTAATCATGAATTTTTATTCCTTTTCTTTGTCTCAATCCATTCATAAATGATTATATTTTGTGATGAATACTGTAGAAAATATCAGAATGCAAATAATTTAAGTTCAAAATGATCCACAAAAGTTAATATAATTCAATGAATAATTTTACATTGTTTGATTTAGTTAAAAAGTAATGGCCTTTTCAACGCATCTTTTGCATCTTAGAATTGTAATGCAATCAAAACTGTAATTATTTCTGTTTATGAATTATTATTATGCAAAGTTTTTGAAAAGTTTGTTATAAAGTAAATAAATACAAAAGAATTTGGATCATGTCTTCTATTTTTCATGAATTTGTAAAGACAGCTGCTCATTACTCTTTTGTTCACGTAGCAGTATTATCATTCCAGTATTTCTGAAACCATGTTATCTCATTACCTTATATTACTATTCAACCAATACAATTCTGTGCAAAATATCTGCAGGATTTATATTCCAGCCCTTCAAGGTATCTTTGTGCTTGTTTTCTATAGAGTGCTAAGAGACATTCCCACATTTGCTTTCATTATAATTATGTTATACATTGCTTTCTCTAGATGCATTCTGCTTATGCACAATACAGGATTGCTATTTTTAGTAGTATATTTTATCTGCATTTTCTTCTTAAACTTTATTAAATAGATTTTCAAACTTATTACTATTTTCTTTTTTACAGGAATAAAGCAGACTACTTATTTAGTGAGCTAGAAACTTTCTCTGAGCAGTACCTGCAATTTGACCAGTGATGGATCTATTAGAACTCTTATAAATTGCCACTAACTGCCGAGTGCTGTTGCTAAATGACTTTAAATAAACAGTTTTGATGTAGATATCGAGCCAAGCTTTGTTATGCATGTAAAAGTTCTATTGTGATAATACAGACTTTTGAAATTGTATGTATACTTATGTTCCAAAGATTTTTTTTTTGAATTTTGAAAGTTTATTTGAATCTCTGTCCATATGTGGCATCTATTTTAATTCAAATGCATCTGTTAATTAGAACTTTACCCTTAAATTTTGCATGACTTTTTTTTTTTCTTGCCTTAAATTAATTTTTTTTCATAGTTGAAAAGTTTGTTTTTAATTGCATTTCTGTCTAAAATACAAGTTGTTAAATTTTGTTTTGATTTTTTTTCTTTATTATATTCAAAATATCATTTAAATCCATGGTTAAAATGCATTTATTAAATTATTGATTATGGTGTGTTTGTACTACAAAAGTTTTTCATAAATGCATGCAAATTATTGCATTTTGTTTTTAATTCAGTTGTTCAGTCTGATATGAATTTTTAAATTTGAACTTTTTTATATGTTGCATGAAGATTCCCTCAGAATACTTACATATATTTTTAAATATATATTTTGCGATAATTGCATGGAATGTACTTCAGAGATAAGTTGAATCTGAATACTGTTTTATGCAATTTATATTTAATGTTTTGTCTAAAATATTTCTGGTAAGTCATACATCTTTTTAAAATTGAGTTTGAAATTGATTTTATGAATTATACCCATAGCATTAACTTCAAAGTAAAAGCTCTCTGAAACTGAAAACTTCCCGCTAAGAAAGGTGCAATAATTTTTGTAGCTAAAAGTCTGTGACCTTCAAATGTTTTGCTTTAGCTCTGGAGTTGCTAATTTCTTTTTTCCTTTAATTTCTCTTCCATAAAGTTATGAATAAAGAATTTTAGTAAATAAATATGTGCAATATTTACTTAACAAATCCATAAAAAAACTCCGCCCGCCCCCCAGGCGGGGAAAAAAGGTTGGGGGTGGCACTCACCCAAATATGCAAATACTCAACAAAATAGTACCTGTAAGATTATTGCCAATTTTATCTGTGCATACATTCATGATAGAACTGTGATTGTGAATAAAGTCATTCGAACAGATTGCGATTATTATTTATGTGTTGCTCTGTTAATTCATTAACATTTTAAAAAGAAGTAACAAACATTTCATGAAATCAACCAAAGTGCAGAGTTTCTTTTTCTCCCCTGAATGGAATTTAGTAGTGTATTAAATTTTTCTTCTAAATTTTACTGATTATTTCCTTTTGTAATTTTAAGGATACTTTTAACTTTTTTTTAAAAAGTATTTTTAGTGTTCAGGTAATTAGTGTATTTTCATCAAAATGAGAGTCTCATTTAAAAATTTTCTTATATTTTAAGCACTAAATATAATCTATTTAAATGTATGTCAAACAAAATGCTGCATATCTCCTACTTTAAAATCGATAATTTGCATTTTATGAGGAGATCCTCAGAGTCAAATAGTTTTATGCATTTTAACATATTTAAAGAGACACTTTTACACTTTTCTTCATTTTAACAAGAAACAATTTTGAGTAACTTTTTTTTTACAGCAAAACTCTGGTATTTTTGCTTGGTGCTTTTTTTAGTATAGCACTATGTAGAAAACTTAAGGCGTAATTATTGTTTTATACAGGGTGTGTGCCACCATGAAAAATATAAATCTCTGTCTCAAGTAGTGATTTTTTTTCCCCCTTTTCTGGCCGAAGGAATTTTCTAAAAGTTTCCTACTGAGAACATTGTTTTCCAAACAGAAAATACTGAATTGGAAAGAAATATGAAGTATTTCTTTAATCTTTGAAGTTTATTTTATTTCACTCATAATTTTCTTTACTTGTCATATATTCAAATTTCACATATAATTTTCACAATTTAATTATACTGGGCAACAATGAAATTGCTTCTCAGGTGAAATTACCCGATCATGAATAAATTTAACTTGCTGAACACGAATATCACATTGAAAAAAGCTGATTGGCTCTCGTTGCAGAGATATTTACATTTTTTGTGTTATAAAGGTGCTCTAATATAATGCAATATATGCATTAAATTATATATTTTATTATATTATTTAATATTATATTTAAATGTATCCTATATATATATATCCCGTTATTATAATGGAATTTAGTAAGATAAATACATGCTAACGAAGTGTTTGCATCACCTCTTAAACCTTTATTTCCGCTTTAATGAAACATCTTCTGCACATAAAATTTCCTCGGTTGAATTGAATGGTCTTGTTCGCGATTTGGATCTGTCCAAAACCGAAGTGGAGATATTGGCCTCAAGACTTCAACGGTGGAATCTTCTCGAAGAAAATATCCGAGTGACTTCATTTTGCACATGTCGTCTGCTCTTTGAATCTTTCTTTAAAAAAGAAGAAAGTCTTGTGTTCTGCTACATTGATGGCCTACTAAAAGAACTCGGCATTGCACATGAGCCCAATGAATGGTGGTTGTTTATAGATGCTTCAAAACTGATTCTCAAGGCGGGTTTGCTGAATAACGGGAACGAGCTTCCATCTAGACCTGTCGCACATGCTGTCTACATGAAGGAGACTTACCAAAATCTAAAACAGTTTTTTGGAGATGATTAACTACAGTAAGTATGGCTGGAAGATCTGTGCTGACCTGAAGGTAGTGTCTCTGTTGATGGGTTTGCAGCTAGGATATACAAAGTACTGCTGTTTTCTTTGTCTATAGGACAGCAGCTTTGCACTACATGAAGAGAGATAGGCCTCAGAGAGCATATTTTAAGCCTGGAGAAAGAAATGTAGAGCACCCACCTGTGGCAGAACCACATAAAATCATCACTCCTCCTTTGCACATCAAGCTTGGCCTTGTCAAAAACTTTGTAAAAGCCATGGATAATAATGGACCAGTATTCAAGAACCTGCATGAAACATTCCCTCGACTCAGTGTAGCAAATATTAAATAAGGCGTTTTTGTGGAGCCTCGGATTAAACAGCTTTTCAGAGACCCCAAGTTTGAGAAACTACTTATAAGTAAAGAAAAACAGGTTTGGGATGAGTTCTATCAAGTGTCAACAAACTTCCTAGGGAATGACAAGGCCTAAAACTGCAAGGATCTGGTTGAGGATATGTTGGCTTTATTTCAGGCTTTCGGCTGCAATATGTCCTTAAAGATCCACTTTCTGGACTCCCACTTGAATTTCTTCACTGATAACTGCGGGCAGCTCAATGATGAGCACGGCAAAGGTTTTCGTCAGGACATTGCCAACATGGAAAAATGGTACCAGGGGAATTGGTCCATGGCATGTTGGCTGACTATTGTTGGATGCTCATCAGAGATGCTCCCCACGTCCATCACTAAGCGACAGGCAAAAGAAATCGGAAAGTCCGAAGCAGATTAAGGTATTCCTATTGTATATTCATGTATTATAATATATGCATATATATACACTTTTCTAAACAATGCGTACGCATTAGAAAAAAACATAGCCAATTCAGCTGTTTCTTTGTCATATTCGTGTTTAGCACATTGAATTCATTAGGAATTGACTATATTCATCTCGGAAGCAGGAACTTTTTGAAAATTTGTTGCCCAGAGTTATTAAACTAAATCCTTTTATTCTATTAAAATCTTAGAAACTCTGATTTATTAATTGCTGGTATTTTTTCTCCTCTCAGAACGCAGAATATTCTTTGTTTTTAATTTAAAATACAATTTCATGTATCAGATTCTTTCATTAAAAGAGTGACATGAATAGTGAAGTGTATGAGTCGACCCCCCCCCCCCCCGGAAACATGTTGTGCTTAAAGCATTTACAAATTTTCTAGAAAGAGGTCAATTTTGAAGAAAAGGAATACTGTGCTCAAGTCTTAAAGTTTCAAGGGATGACTTTAACAAACAACTCATTTTTATCAATTTCTTAATAAAGAGGATAATTTAAAATCTTCATATTTCAAGGAAGAAATTGAAAATTTTTATAACTATGAATAAATTTTCCTAATAGTTTCTGAATTAATTGTGAAGTTTAAATGTGTTGGAAAAAAAATAAGGACATTCAAAATTTCACAGATTTGCATATTTTTTCTTTGATCTTGGGTAAACACCATATTTTATAAGACTTGAAAAAAAAAATCTCCAGAACAGTTGTTCAATATACAGGGTGGTCATAAGTTATTGGACCCATTTTAAAAATCAATAAAGTAAATTAAAAAAAAAAAAAACCCTGTTAAAACTGCTTTCATTAAAAAACAAACAAAAAAAACCCAGTTACTGGAGGGGTTTTTTGAAATGAGTCCAATAATTTATGACCACCCTGTATATAACCATACAGTCACTCCTAAAAGTTTCAGATATCTTTGAAAGTTTTTGTAATTTTACTAAATCTTTATTCAGAAAAAAAAAAAAAATGTTGGGGCTTTTTTAGAATGCTGCACTTATTTTTTTATTTTGTGTAAATTTTGATTATAAGTCAATATATTCAATAAAAAAAAATGTCATCCAATTCGTGAAAATAACCCAGAAAAGTATTTAGACATTTGTAAAAAAATGGCACATTTAAAAAATTTCTTCAGCTACATCTGAATAAAACATCATTTAACTAGAACTTGAAGAAGTTAATTTATTAATAAAATTAAGAATTTAAACTAAAATCATACATTTTTTGACAAAGCGTTATGGAGCCTGACACTAAAAAATGTACCCAAAACTGAATGCTTTCTGATTTCCTAGTGATTTTTTCCTAGTTGTATGAATAAATTAAATATTGGCTTTTGAAATAACTAATTCTTTTAATAATTGAATTCTTAACTTGAAAAGTGAGGAGAAAAACGTAAGACAATAAAGGGGGGGGGACTATCTATGATTTCAATCACTTCTATTTGCCAAATCTCGCCTGTTTCGTTCATCTAAAGAAAATTTCAAAATTTTAGTATTTTCTGCTTTCTGAAATCTCTAAAACTCTTTAATTTCTGAATGTGATACAAAATTAATCTTGCTTGAGGAAAGCATAGTAAGCTCCTCACAAACATTCACGTTAAAACAAATCTGAAATTATTGTGGGATTCTACTCATTTTTTTTTATGGAATGACAAACTCGCTCAATGCTAATGTAATCAGAGGTCGGAGTGACCTAGTGGTAAGGTGTCGGCCTTGGAGCCACAGGGTTCCAGGTTCGAAACTCAATGCCACTAAAGATCTGTTGTGTATTAGGCTTATCGTACGTGAAATCACACTTAGGTCACCCAAACGTCCTCTCTGTTGGCGTGATGTGGAAATTTAGAAGTTCCAGCTCAGGTGTTGTCCTCGTCTGACCAAGGTTCAAAACTACGAGGTCCTTCACAAAATAGCTCTCGTGTTGCTTCAAAGCGGGACGTTAATATAACTAAAACTAAGGTAATGGAATTCATTCAGGCTCACTTATTTGTGTTGTGGGTGGAGAAAAAAAAAGGACATAATATCACAATACTGTTTTAAACAGCATGTATTTCGTTGCCAATTATGGTTGTCATGTGAATTAATTCTGTTTTTAAGGTTGTTTTTAATTCCATATATTAGTATAAATGCTTCTCAAATGATAGTATCCATGATAGAGAAACCTGACTAATTCATAGTGGATATACCAGCAATTTACAAACAATCGAGTGAAAGCCCGCTAAGACAAAATAAATTGGGGAAATATGGCACAGGCTTTTAAACCCGCCGACTCTCACTGTTTCCAACAGTAACAAGAAAATATAAAACAGAATTTAAGTAAAATTAATGAGAATTTAGAAAGTATGAAATCTAAGAATATAACAGGATTTAGAAAATACAACAAATTAAGAATATAAATAATATACTTAGAGATTTGTATTATTTTCAAAGGCATTTTGGATAAACTGACCATTCGGATGTAGAGATCACTACAAGCGGCGTCCACTGTTGTATGAGATGCCAATAATGAAAATATGAATAAATATAAGTAATACAATAAAGGTAAATAACAATCAACTGGTGTTATGACACCCCTCCCACCGGTTTATTCGAAACTAAGCATATCAAATTCGTATGCGATCCGCAATGAGCGACCTTATTTTCCTCCCAATAAGTTAAAAATGTTTTAAATGAAAACGCCATAACATCATAAGCTCAATATATTCAAACTACAGAAAATTATACTTCCCCCAAAATTAAAAAAAAGACCCCCTTGTTTTCGAAGCATTATTATCATTGAACGTGTAAAATCGTACGTAATTTTTACTATTTATCATAAAGACTCAAAATGAATCAAGTTTAAACTCACCACACCTCGAAACTACAGTTTTGGACTTTGACTTTTGCCTGAACGACGGCGATATGTAACTTGTAAATGAAGGGTGGCATGCTGCAATTTCGCTCCAGGTAGCAAAAATTGCAATTACATCACTGAAGCTGCATCGTATCAAAAATAAGCGCGAAAAAAAATTAAGACCTTAAACTGAGTGTCCTCCCCTCAACATTCTCGTATATTTTCCACAATGTGTCGCACTTTGCATTTAACTTAATGTATGGTGCAGAGAATCGAAGGAACAATAGCTTTTCTCATATATTTGGTGCAATATTTTATAGAGATCTACAACTTTTGCAGTGGATTAGCGACCGAGGGTAAGGGGGAGTAGACGCCCTGGGAGCCAGTTTTAGAGGGCGCCATGGAGTCAAAACATCACTGAGTTTAAAACAAAATATGATAAAGAGGCGCCATTTACGCTTGTTAAGTTACTGATGAAGACTGGGATAAAAGAAATCGTATTATTTGCCAGGCACAACTCACTGTCACTATGCCACTGGCCATGGTGACAAAACATTAATGCATTTATGTCACTTTTAAAGCCAAATACGATGAGGGGGCGAAAAAATAGCTAAAACAAGCTAAGCCGCTGACGACGACAGAGAGAGAACTAAAAAATCAAATTATGCCCTTGGCGCCACCTACCCTTGCTACGACACGGAACTTTTGTGTAAAAATCACTATCAAATTGCATTTGTATAGTTCGTTGCGTTTTTGAGTTATCATGTTCATATACCCACGGAAAGACATACTTCCGCTGACGGATCAGTGGCGTAGCGACTGGGGGGGGGGGCAAGGGCGTATAGATACCCATATCGCCAATTTTAGGGAGCGCCATGGAGACGAAATATTGGTGTGCTTATGCCATTTTTAAAGCAAAATAGTTGAAGGGATGTAAAAATAAAACCATGTTCCAGGGCAGTTACACTTGCTACTCCGCTGGTCATTTTTGCAAAACGTTAATTCGTTTATGTCGCTTTTTAAAGTCAATTACGATAAGGGGGCGAGAAAACACCATGTTTCGGGAATTTTACACAGGCCAAGTCCCTAATAATGAACGGGGGAGGGGAGGAGGTGAAAAAATCATATTACGACCCGAGCGCCACTTATTAACGTCCCATTTTCGAGCAATATGAAGGTTAATTTGGGAGGACTTCTTAATTTTGGACCCTGGACAGATGAGGAGGACGACACCTAAGCCGTAACCCCTCTCCAGACTTTCACACCACACCAACGGGATGTGGTTTGATCCTCGGCGTCGGATTTAAAGCGTACCAGGACGGATTAACGGACAGAAATTGATTAATGTAGCATATATAGTTAGAAAAAAGAAACTGTTAATATAAAAAGAAGACCGGATCTAATCCGCAGTTGTTCAGAGTTTTTTTGTCTCTAACGCGGATGATTAGATATTTACACTAGTAGATATGTGAATAGTACATATCGAAGTCAAAAAAAATATCTAAGATCCTTCGTCATAGTCTTTAAAGGTTTAGCCAGGGTTGCTGTTTTTCCGAATGCAAATTATTTATACAAGTCTCTGCTTTTATCAGTGCTCACAAAATTACAATTAAATATCAGCTTTTAATAGTGTTAACAAAATTACATTTACAATTAAATGTCTGATTTTATCGGCATAAACAAAATTAAGCAAAATCACTATTAAATATTTTGCCATTACCAAAATGATTCAAATGTTTTAATCGAATGGAACTCTCGCCAAACATTGAAAGCATTAAAACGACAACTATCTTGAAACGGAATCAAAAAATAAAAATCCTTTTAAAAATGTCGTTTTTAATAATAACGAATATTCTTGAAAATTCGAAGAAAATCGTACAGCGCGTTTGGACGCAACTGCGTAGCAAACAAATTTACAGACAAATAGACAAAATACCGGAAAAAGAATAAGGCCACCCTTCTAGGAAGATGCCATTATTTTTATTATTTTGTCTTGACCGAATTGGATCGGCAATTTTTCTGTTCCTTCTATTGATGGCAATTTTGCTTAATTTTTAAGCAGATTTAAACGAATTTTGGAATAAGTATTTTTTTGAATTGGGGTAACAGTCTTTGTTGCTAAAGTTCTCTAAATCTCGTATCTCTCAGAGATACAATTCGAGAATCAAGACGAAATGCCGAACGGCCGAGTTGAAACAGGGCTCGGCCAATTATGTGGCACAGTTTCGAGCGTAATATCCTATTTTAAATATTGCTTATATTGCAATTCCCGATTTAAAGGATTTCTGATTTTAAGGACACTCTTTCTCCTCAATTAGTCTGTTAAATAGAAGGTGTTCTAAGTATTACTGGTGACTTGAACCAGAGGGAGTGCTCTTTCCTTGACTTTCTCGTATACTTCCACAATATGGCGCATTTTGTGTTTAGTTTGGTCATATAGAGCAGAGAATCGAGTATGAATTTTCGAACTGTTCCTTTTACCCAATTGGGTACAAAATTTGATGCAATTTTGATATCAAGACCACATGTGAAATAATTTCATCCATCTAGCCTGTCCCGTTTCTGAGTAAACGAATTCACATACCCACAAATAGACCGACACACATACAGTCGACCAAAGGACGTTATTTGATCTAAAATTTAATACAGCTCAAGAATGCAGGTAATAAAACCTTATGCTAAATTTCATCCATCTAGCTTGTTGCGTTTTTGAGTTCCTGTGTTTAAATGCACACTGACGGGCAGGTCGACAGATCTCCTTTTGACGGATTTTATCCAAAATTTGTTATAGACCTGTATTTTGTTTTAAAGTCATACCAATTCCATTCGTCTAGCTCAGCGGTTTCCAACCTTCTTGGTTGTGCGGACCACCTATTGAGTAAAAAAATATTTTGAGGCCCACTAAGTATATTATACAAGTAAAAAAGCACAAACATGCACATACGTATATTATATATTGCAATGTAAAGAAGAAAAAGATGAAACGAGAAATTTGTAAAATATAAAATAATGGAAAAAATATCATGGTAAACCATTTATCAAGAGGAGAGGGTTCCCACTGATATTCCTAGTGCTTTTTTCTGCTAACATCTGACGAATAAAGGTTAAAATAAGCCATTATCCCCCCAAAAAGCACTAACCGCAAAGCAAAAAATACTTTTCTATAGGATTAAATATATTGTTTTGTAAAGCAAAAAATGAATGACGACTCTTGAAGCTCCCCAGCCTTCGACTCTTGATTAGCTTTCCAAGGCTCACTAATACGCTATCCGAGGCCTATAGGTTGGGAACCGCTGATCTAGCTCATTCCGGGTTTGAGTTATCGTTCTCTTAAGTGAACGGATATAATTCCCAAATCGATATTTTTCATACTCGGAAAGTCTACAATATGCAGATTTATCGGAATTCTGAATTCGAATATTTTGAAACTTGCAGTGGCTAATCCAGGATTTGGATCGGGGGGCTGAGGTCATAAAAAGTTTTGTATCCTCGTGACGACACAAAATGGCTTCTGTAAACCAAAACAATTTAATTTTACAGACTTTACTCACCTGACAATTAGAATCATAAAGAACACTACAATACTTTTGATATTTGATAAAAAAACGCAATAAAATAACTAGCCAATAAATATTTTAGACTGCGTCAACGAGTACGAGTACGAGTGGAATGACTACAAAAGTGGAAAAATTTTCGAGCCTGTCAAGCCAGGAAGCAATGCTGTCAACTTTTTTTTGTCCTTAGGGAGATTAAGAACAAACACAGCTGTGGTGAATTTAAATAAAATCAAGAATACTGGTTTAGCTCTTGGGGGAGGGAGGCAGCAGCCCCATCGGATTTGTCACTGGAAACTTGCAATACTTTCCCTTTGCAAGCTTGGAATATAAGAAAGAAAAAAGGGCACATTAGACAAACAGGGGCGCAGTGGCATAGCGAGTAAGTGGCTCCCGGGTCATAATATGATTTTTTCGCCCCCCCCTTCCGTCATTATCAGTGGCTTAGAATGTTTAAACGGCGCCCAGGCATGGTATTTTTTTTGCCCTCTCAATGTATTTGCTTTTAAAAAGTGAAAAAATGCGTTCAAGTTTTGTCACCATGGCCAGTGGCGTGACGAAGGTAAGTGTCACTAGGATCATAATATGATATTTTTTTACCCCAGTCATCATCAACGGCTTAACTATCGTAAATGATGCCCGGGGCATGGTTGATTTCCAAGCCATCTCATCATATTTTGCTTTAAAAATAATATAAACTCAGGAATGTTTTGACTCCATGGCACCCCCAAAGTCTGGCGCCCGGGGCATCATACCCCCTTTGCCCCTCGATCGCTTAAGCAGGGCCATCTTAATAAATCTGAGCACACTGTATTAGAATTAATTGGTCCCTATCACATCCTAACTGGGAATATGAGCGCCTATGGCACAAAGAAAATACTCACCCATTAAATAATTGAGGAGAAAAGAAAAAGTCACCTATTTTCTGAATAACGCCTTACAATGTGGTAAATCTCAGCCTTTTTTAATATTTAAAATTATATTTAAATAATTTTTTTTATAAATTAAAATAATATCTGTATAGAAAATTTACAGGCGCTCTTGAATCAATTGCGCCCCTGAGCTACAGCCCAATTATCCCACCGGATAAGACGACCCTGCAGGAAAAACGATATCATAGATTAGATTTTAAAAGAATCAAGGTAAAGTAAAACTCGTTTTCTCTGGATAATTGTAGTTACTGAGAGTAAAATCTCCCTCGAAATACGAAATATGACAGTAGAGAAGAGATGGTAGGCGGAAAACCAATTCACCATTATACTTTTTCCTTTTTTATGCTGTACATTTTTAAGTCAACCTATCTCTACTAATAATAAAGGAGAATGCATGTCTGTGTGTTGGAGCTCTATAGGGCAGACTGCTGGACCTAGAGCTACGAAGTTTGGCACAGATATACTTTTGAGGGTAGGAATGTGCACCTCGGAGCCCTTTTTTTGAAATTTTGATTAATTAAAAATTAAGCGAAATTTTGGCGCTTTTCCTTAATAACTTCCCAAAATATAACAGAACAAAAATTATTTTTACACCATCTCAAAGTGCAAAAAATTACCTTTTTAATGATATCAATTAATTCATACAATTATTTCTCTAATTTTAATAACCTTTTAAAATATTTTTTGGCATAATTTACAACAATACTTTTCAATGTTCCAGCGCAATTCAAAACATTTCATTGTTTAAACAAATATTTATTTTCCTATTTCTCTTCCATTGTTGAAAGCTAGGGTAATCTCTACTAATAATAAAGGAGAATGTGTGTTGGTCCTCTACAGGACAGACCGCGAGACTTAGAGCTACGAAATTTGGCACAAACGTACTTTGAAAGGTGGGAATGTGCACCTCGGAGCCCTTTTTTTGAAATTTTAATTAGAATTTTAATTAATTAAAAATTAAGCAAAATTTTGCCGTTTTTCCTTAATAACTTCCGAAAATATTACAGCACAAAAATCATTTTTACACCATTTGAAAGTGCAAAAAATTACCCTTTTAATGAGGTCAATTAAGTTGCCATACAATTATTTCTCTAATTTTAATAACCTTTTAAAAATATTTTTTGGCATAATTTACAGCAATACTTTTCATTGTTGCAATGCAACTCAAACCGTTTTCATTGTTTAAACAAATATTTATTTGCATATTTCTCTTTCATTGTTGTAATCTGAGATAATATCCTAATACATTTTGCTTTCATATTTTATTTCAGCTCTCCGAGATACTGCTTTGCTTACGTTAAGAAATATATCTAGTAAGCTGAATGGTTATGGTTACTATGTTTACATTCCTTTCTCAGCATGTTTTAATCCAGCTAACATGGCGCTGGCCATAAAAGGTGCTGCGTCATTTCAATGTGGCAAATGCATATTTTACAAGAGGATATAAGAAAGTGAAGATAGTGCCGACAACATGGAATTAGAAGTTACATAATATGGTCAGTTATTTGACTCTATTAGGAACATTTATGTAGACAATGAACAGAAGAGATCCAAGGTCACTAATGTTGTCCAATAGGTTAATTATCTACCACAATTTGAAGTTTACAATTACGTCGTTAAGAGAACTATGAATATAAAATGATGCAAGAGTTAATTGAAATCATATTCCCGGCGAACAAGCTGGTCGCCGAAGGCGGCTAATATCTTAATGTTTAATGTTATGTTTTAATAAGTATATTTTCATCCAGCTAACATGCTGCTGGAAGTAAAATGTGCCACGCCATTTAAAGTTAAAATCAAATGCATATTTTGCGAGAGGAATACGAGGGTGAAGTTGATGATGACATGTCGATGTTATATGACACAGACAGTTACTTGACTCTATTAGGGACAGTCATGCAGACAACGGACAGAACAGGTGCAAGGTTATTGAAAGAACATGGGTTAAATTTCTATCACAATTTAAAATGCAAGATTACTTTGTTAAGAGAAGAACCATGAATATCAAATTATACATAAGAAATTCAATTGAATTTATATTCCCGGCGAACAACCTGGTCACCGAAGGCGGCTAGTAATTCTATATAATCTGATTTTTTTTTTTTCGCTTAGCGTCTACCATATAAGCCTAGGTCATGTTCATTTGGTCCTTTTACCCTTTCAATTTGTTTGTTTCACACACATGCAGGACTGTATTATCAAATAGAAAAAGTGGGCAACTGCCCAGGGGTCCCGCATATTTGGGGGACCCCGAGAATTTTTTTGTCTTATTTTCAGTGTAATTTAATTTTGCGCTTCCATTTGATTTACAGGAGACGTGCGTTCGAACTTATTCAAATTAAAATCAAGTATCATTTAAGTTTCAGAACATTATTTGTAGAATTTTTTTTCACGATTTCAAAGTCGCCCGCAAATCATTATGGTCATCATGTTTTGCAGTTTGCTGATTGACTTACAAACCAACAGCCCAAGTAAGGTTTGGATTACAATATTCGGTTTCTATTAAAAATGTTTTGTAATATTTTTACCATTTTGTTTAAAATTACTTTTAAATTTTAATTTTTTTTAATACTTGAAATACTAGAACCAACTTTCTTGAAGGTAGCCCACAATGAATTGTTCTGTTATTTCGGTTTGTCATAATATGTATTATTAAAAACTGCTTATACAGAGATTAAATATATCAATAAAAAGTATCTGTTTGTGGAGTAGGGGGAGGGGGCCTCGAAGTTTGCATTGCCTATAGACCCCTACAGGGCTTAATTTGGGCCTGCACACATGCAAACACATATACTGGAGGGTTTAAAAAGTTAATTTCCGTGATCAGTAGTTGCATGTTTTTTGTAAAATCTCTCCCCTGGTGGAAGACTTAATCTCAAGAACAAGCGGTCTTATTTTCCATCCTCACCAAAAGAAGATGATTAAATTTACTTAACAACATCACCGACTACAGAACATGACCCCTGGCTATGTCTGACGTCATTCAGTTGGTATTCGACCATCACAGACAGGGGTTTTCAGAAGGGAAAAGTAATCTAATTCTAAAATCGGTCCTGTCAACTTCCGACAACCCGTTGAAGAATTGACACTAATGAAGGAAATAGATTGCCGCCGCGTAGAACATTCTAATTTGACACAATCTAATTAAACCGAGACTGCGCACGAAATGTTACCATGGGAACAAAACGGCTGGATCTGTTAGTTGCATCAGAACAGAAAAAAAAATCGTTTGCCCAAGACCTTTCCAAGTCATTTCAGTTTCAGATTCGAGAATTCTAATGAAACTGGATATTTCAAGTGCAGTCAATAGGAATTACTTGTCCCATACATTCAAAATATTTGGATTATAACTTTTGAGATAACTAAGCACTGATTTATACTATTTCGATAACCATCTGGAACATTTGGCACGCAAGATTCAGAAGAGGCAAGTTCTATAAATATCTCGAAATCATGATTCGTCCTGAATTAAAAAGGTTATATTCTTCTCAGAAGCGCATGGAATCAGAATGTTAGAATTTTGAAAATATTATTTGATGAAATAATATTTTATGACTAGTATTTGCAAAATTCATTGTATACTTCAAGTTTTTTGATGCAAACGATTCTAACTATAGAAAATTTCCCAAGAACTCTTTGGCTGCTTTATTAATTCATCTATAATTCTGCGTTGCTTGATAGAGTTTATGCACATTCCCAGCGAGAATGCGATATATTTTAAATAAAAATTCTAAGATGTATCCGAATTCTATTTTAATTTATCAGGAGTGATGATTAATCAAGCTAACTGGTTGTATTCTTGCTCTCTGCTATTAAAACATTCTTGAAATGAAAGCAGAACTTGCTAATCTGATTTAAAGAGGTAAACTAATATTTAAGATTCGAGAAATTACTATCGGAGAACTACAGGCAAAATTGTGACACAAACATGCAATTCATTCGCCGAATTTTATTTCTGGTTTCCTTGACCTAACCTAATTGTTAGTAATTGATATCAAGTTGTGAAAAGAAAAACATTTCCATCCTTTAAAAATGGAGTCAACAAAAATACTTGTCAACGGAAAGCGGTTACCTACACCTATTCTTTTCGGATTAAATTTTCCAGCTGTTGTTCAGATACAACTCACTGAACTGAATTCAAATTTAATGGGTGGGAAAATCGACAAGAGAGAGGTAAGTGAAAATCTTTGATTTATTAACCCTTAAATGCCAAATATTGCCTTTATCATTGCATACCCAATTTTGTCTTCTAAAATCTTGAGGAATAAGACTAAAACTCTAATGCCTGTTGTTGCCAATAGGATACATAATGAAAATGATATTAAATCAATTTATAATATATAGATGGCAGCCAGAGTGCTGTTAAAAAATAAATATTAAATTGATGTTTTTCACTCGAGGCTGCATCTTTTTTAGCTTTGTTTGTACGCTTGAGAATACCATGCGTTATTCTACAATGTTGAAGGAAATTCTTTATCCTTCTTATTATTTATTAAAATTAATCTGTGTTTAATATTATAGAATTTTAGCAAGGAAATTTTTTTCTATGCCCAGTGTTTCCGATTGGTAACAAACTGTTTTTTAGCCATAAACCATACTTAAAACAAAATGGGACTTTTTAAAGTATTTTTCTCATATTTTATTCAAGAAATGAAAGTTAAAAAACATTTTTAAATCAATTTTTGAAAAATAGGGCTTCTAAGGGTTAAGGTAATCTTCAACTCTAATTCATGGTGAAATCATGACTAGGAGTTGCTTCTGTGTAAGAATTCCGTCAGAAATTCTTACGAAATGATACAATTAATCTGATCATTTTATTCATTTTCGTCTATCGAAATTTGCTCTGTTGATATTATTTGTTAAATTGAAGCTATTGTTCATGTTTCTTGTTGATTGAAATTTGTTTATCATCTTTGCGGACAAAAACTCTATTTTTACCGCATTTATATAAATACCTCCCCCCCTTTTAAACCGCAATAGGGAAGTCTAAATTATGTTCCAAACTGGGCAGAGGAGAATGACACAGAACATGTAAAAAAAAGAATATATATTTTTAAAAAGTTTTTGTTTTAATAGCCTATTTTAAACAACTTTTAAACCATAACAATGTTTTTATAAATTTTTTTAGGTTATTAAATAATAATCGAATATGTATTTTCCCAAATCAACCTAATAACACAATTTTAATCTCATAAGCTTTTAATGTTTATTTGACTCACATACGTTTCAATAGCAAAACAGAATAAATAAGCACATGGAACTGCTGTTTGAAAAGCTTTCATTTAAGAACAAGTTTAAAAGTATTTAAGAATAAAAATGAAAATGGATATATTTCATTCTTGTTCTTGAAACTTTAGGCAGCGATTTCTTAAAACTTTTTCCCCACGTGACCTCTTTTCGAGTGTACGAAATTGTGAGGGACCATTTACGTCAGAAATATTTAATGGGAATCTCAAAGTTCAAAAATAAGCAAGAAAATTGGAACACTAATTACGCACAATTAAACGATAAATGAACTAAAACTGATTATTTAACAAATTTTAATCAAATTTTTTGAGATAAGTTGGATTTTCCTGTTTTTTCTCAGATAGAAGAAGGCACTGTTAGATGTTGCGTGACCTGAAAATTTTTCTAATCGACCCCATTTGCGGTCTCGACCCTCAGTTTAAGAAGCCCTGTTTTAGATATATCTTATGTTCTGTGCATGTATTACATGAGTTTAACAAAGGAATGTATTTTCCATCCATCGCTCTGAATACAATAATTGTACAACAAAACTTCAAAATAACAGTGCAATTCACATCCAACGTCCTCAAAGGTTTTTATAAGGAAATGAGCAATTTTTTATTGCTTATTTTGATTGAATAAATTTTATAGCACTAAGTTATTGTGAATTAAGGGCCTTAACCCATTCGAGACGGCGCACTGTTTTGGAGACCATCCCCAGAAGCCGAAATGTGTTTTTGCTTTATATTGACCATTTTTAATAAAAAACATGTTCGCAATAGAAATCAGTCAATTCGTAACTCACTTCGTACAAATAAGATGATTGAACACCATGTGTGCAGGTCGCTCCTCAGAATAGTTTGACATGAAAACGTCTTTCCGCTCGTCGGTCGAACTTTCTTCTATGACAAAATATCGTATAAATGCCCGGCCCCGGGTTGCCTTCAAAAGGAATTTTTAAAAAAAATTACCGGCATCTGCCCATTTCTCAGTATCTTCACTAACTTCAGTTTCAAGCTCTTTCATTTCATTATAATCTTCCGAATCAGTTTCCTCAAAAATCTCATCAAGTGTATCATCTAACTGTTCTGTTATCATATTCATGTCTTCCTCAACAAAAGGAGTGCATAAATAAATTGAAGCTAAAAAAGATCATAAATAAAAGAAACATTTAATTCATTGCAACAAAATAATACAGAATACACTATGATATCATAATGCATAAAAAAGAATACATTTGTAGCATAATTTGCTGTGCACTTTTTGAGGAAGAACAGAACTTAGAACAGGAGGACTGTCCTTCCAAAAGGAGGACGGTTGGTCACCTTAATTTTAGGGACTAAATTGAAACCACTACCAATTTTTGTTTACTCACTTCTAAGATAATTTCTATTTTATACCAGTCTCATCCCGACGGCTGCTTTTTCCATACTGACTGATAATTGCAATTCATTGTCATTGCACACACAGTGTGTTACCCGTCTTTTTGGCTTGGAAATGCATTGCACACAGTGCAATCCGTCTCGAATGGGTTAAAAGATTTCAATTGCTGAGGTCACAAGGTACGGGCGTATTGCTTTCGATTATTAAAGAAAACAATTCAGAGATAAAAACAATGATTTACAATTTTTAGCTTTAACTTCGAATTAATCAAAATTTATATTGAATCATAAACAATATTTTTACATTATATTAATAGGAAATGAAAAGAATTAGAGAAAAATTTGAATTACCAACGAATTTGAATTAAAAACTTTCAAATTAGCCAAGTTCCACTATACTTAATTTTTATTGCTTGTGCTTTTCTAATCAAGTTGCTCATAATCTTGGACAATTTAATGCGATACCTACGTTTTTGAAATAAAATTTAACTTGTTTGTGAAACGAATCGTTTGATCATTCTGTGTGATATTTATGGACGAGTTTTCTGGTTCGTTTATTTTGGATTCACAGTTCGTTTTCCGGTTACCTTCCGATTTAAGCAATCGCCAAATACATTTGGATACTGTATCCAGCGCCAAGCTCGAATCAGTTCTTTCTTTCGTACACAAAGCGTTGAATTCTGTGTTCTTTGAGTTCGTGTAATCCTTTTTATTTAAATTGCTTAAAAAAGTTCTTAAAACGGCTAAATTCCAAATGGAACGAATAAAAGCATGGGCACCTTTACCTTCTAGGAATATTCCATTTGTTTAAGGAAATATTCACAAAATATAAGGTGCTATGTAAGGCGCCCACGCTTTTATTCGAACCATGCATTTTATTGTAATCAGAAAAATTATTTTCAACTTTGGCGTTCATTTTTTCGCATTGTTATTGAAGGATTATATTTTAGCAAAAGTAAAATTATATACACTCATTAGAATGTATTTTCGTTATAACGAAATAATTATTTTTTACTATTGAGTTCATTTTGACGAAATTATGTGTAAACGTATTTTCTCAATTAAAGTGCATTTTGAATAAAAGCTTATATAGTCTGACCACGGATTCCGAAACTACCTCTTTTGGACGATTTTACACCGGAAACGGGTGTCAGGCAATGAGTCATATGAGCGCATATCCGGAGTTCTTTGTTAGATCACGCTCAGTAAAGTGTAAACATCACCCTTTCATTCTTCACTTCCCCCCTATTTTGATGAAAATAACTCTGCCCGGCGCATGCGCAAAAGCGTAGAAGGTTTCCGAATCCGTCCAATACCTTAATTTTTTTATTTATTTTATTTTCTACTTTTTAAAAGACGGCTGACACGAATACACACGACATGTTAGGCATAGTAAAACAAATTCAATTACCGAATTTTCCGGTTGAGTCAAATTCAGTATTTCTTCCTTGCTTTTTCCAGCCGCCGCTCACGTTGGGTAGCCGTTTCAATACGCGCCATCTATATATATATGTTTCTCTTCTCAGCGCGATCGCGATCACATTATCTCGAATTTGAAAAAAGTGCGTCACAGACCGAGAGACGAAACAAGACTTACTTCCCCAATCTGACCTTTGACCCTCAAGCCGCCCCAAAATGGGGATGATTCACAGGCCGCGCCCCTTTCTATTGTGTGTCGTCTAGTGGTGTTGTTACAACCCTACGTAATGTGAGGTTACCATCTTCCAAACTTTATCGTCCAAATATAGGGCTAAAATTTTAATATCATTTTGTTAGTTTTAAAATAGGTATAGACTGCAAATTTTTTTGCATATTATTGTCTCCGAAAGCCCACTCCTATGCTAAATTTCAAAGTTATAGCTCGATTGGAAGTGGGTAAGAAATCGATCTCGCTCAAGTTGACTAATACACTCAAGTTGAATAAAAGCTTATAATAAAAAGGAAAAAAAACACCCGGTCAAAATTACCATTTTTTACCCTTGAACTCCTTACCTCACACATACTAATTAAATGGAGATTTGAGTGTTTATGAAAGTGTTAGTATCTATTGCACTCCTATACCACTTAAGTTCGATTTTAATATGCATCATGATTGTGACTGAATTATTATACAACGACGTTTGAATTATATCATGCTCATTATATTCCGTCGCTCATTTCCCCTTGTTCTGAAATGCCGTGATTTCGCGTGCTTATGAGTTCCAGCTATTTTCTCTACATTGCTTAGAAAAGTGATACTTTAATTCTAACCACCCGACATACCATAAGTCCTTGACACCTCTCAAAATTTAATAAAAAATCAAAAAATTGTGACATCACCTTTCGGTTTTCCCTAAATTGCATTATGCGGCATAAAGTTTTTTCTGCCATAAAGAAATAGGTAATAAATCAGAAATTTAATTTTAATAAATGTCTGTATCACGAGATAGTATCGACGTATTGTTGTTCTTGCAATTCCCAATTCCTGTGAAACACTTCGTGTTGACCATGTAGGACTGCGAATAAACATTTTGCGGATTCGTTCGGCATCATCATCTGACGTGCGTGTCCTACCACTTCTTGGACTCTCCAACTCGCTTCCAGTCTCTAAAAATCTTCCGATGCCATGACAAAATGTTGTTTCGGCAAGGATCAGCTTTATGAATTGTAGTACGAAACTTTCTTTGAACTGGAATAATGAACTTTGCTTGAAAGTACCAATCGACGTAATTTGCTCTTTCCATTGGAGTCGTCATACTTACATACAATGACGTATTGAAGCTAACCTTACTAAGCTAATGCTGTACCACTAGCACTATCTAGGTGCAGACAACTGAATCATGCTTTAACGCAAAAAAAAAACCCTTTATGCCGCGTGATGCAATTTAGTGAAAACCGCACACTGATATCACAATTATTTGATTTTTTTTATTTTAAAATTAAATTTTGAAATTATTTTTGTCAAGGACTTTTGGACTATCTTGCATATCATTCCTGAATGATATTCTATCCAGAGGCTTGGGAGAAAAATATAAAATACTAGCTCGATTTTCGGCGTTACTCGATCTTTCTATTATCAAAACGTTGTTGGAGAGAGTTAACTATGAGCCCATTGATTTAGTTGCTATTATGGTTGACATTAGTTCTTTTGAATTAAAGTTATTCAATGAAATAATTTTAAAACGAAGCTACTAAATGAAATAAATAGTTATTTTTGAAAAAAAAAATCAGAATTAAGGTTATTAAAAATTATTTCAATAAACCAAGTAAAATGTTAAAGGAACAAAACCTAAAGAATTTTAAAATGATTTCAAAAACACTTATGCACTTCAGAAGCCAAAATCAAATAATTAATTACCTTGAAATCAGAAAAGAAGAGACGAAATTTTCATATCGAGTTTAAACGTTGAAGACATAATATGCGGATAATTCTTTGAGGATACATTTGATTTTTTCAGTTTTGTTTGGCCACACAGGAACCAAAACAGTGGTCTTTTACACGACAACCGGCTACAGAATTAAATTTTGAGTTGATATGGGAGAACTGCTCACTGTGCAATATTGAAACTATGCACACTTCAGTAAATTTGATGTAGGGCCACAAGATTTTTTCTTTTTCGCTCTGTAGCATAAATCCACAGCTGACTCGGTGCGGTGTACCGATCCTTGAGGAGGCCACATACAACTGTACACGGGAAAAGCAGGCTGTTTCTAACTGGATGCTTGCTATTCTAAAACACCGGCCCTGTGCCTTAATGATAGTCATAGCAAATCCAAGCCGAATAGAGTATTCTAGACGCTTAAAATATATTAGCGAATCAGTTGTGTTAGGCATCATGGGGTTGCGTGATATAAAAAAAAAAAAACTTTCTCCTTGCCATTTCCAGTTATTATTGTCGCCTCAATTACGATGGGCAAGAGTCTTTAAACTGAAAGCCTCGTTCCAGCGTCATGTTATTCTGGTGTAACTTTTGTTCTCCTTGTGATACCTATAATTCTAGTAATAAAAATATGCCAAATTTCATCAGTTTAGCTAGTTTAATTTTTTAGCTACCGTGTTCACATGAACAAGTACGAACAAATATACAGGCTTCCCGTAAACGGATTTCAGCCAAAAATCAATAGATACTTACAATTCAGGTATACAGACAGTGGCGTAGCTAAAGGGGGGGGGTGAGTCCGTTTGGCTGGCATTTCGAAAGTGGCGGCAAAATCAGGCACGCAGAAAATTTTATAACTAGAAGAACAAGGCACTAGCTCAATCATTGTATACATGAAAAAATAATAACTTGTATGATTAATTCGTATTTTTCGTCTTTCGTCTGTATAAATTGACGATTTACGTTACTTATAAAATCTTTTCCCCCTGGAATTTACTTTTTTATTTCTATGTGCCTTGTACAACTAACTTGTAAAGGAAGGACAAAATGTTGTCGCTCAGAGCGGCAAAATCTGCAGCTACGCCGCTGTGTACTGACTGCTTACCAAATTTCTTTCTCTGTTTGATTTAGATTCCCTTTGTATTTTTGAGTTATCGTGTTCACAGGAAAGCATAATTTTTAAAAAAATGGTTTTATCAGACTCATAGAGGTCTAAACTTTGGAGATTCATTAATCACAATTTTTTATGTTTTTAATATTTTCTTTTTGTAAACTTGGTGTACAACAAAGTTTTTTTTAAAAAAAGGAAATCAACTACTGAGTTTGAATATGCTTTCTATAAAAGTATTTTCCACACATACTAGGGAAAGTTTTCAAAGATATGTAAGGTCATAAAGATCAACATATTTTTATCGCAGTTATCTCCTCTGAACAGGCGAATCAACTCTGAGGGCCAAATCGATAACGTTAAGTTTTAAAGCTACAGTTTCTTCTATTCAACTTCCAAATGAGAATAGTGTGCTCTGAATCTTAATCGTCATTTGGTCAGGTTTCATGGTGGAAGATTACTACTTTCTACTGTCGCATTATTATCAAATAAACTAACGAGAAATACGTTTTTTTGTATGAATACCTTCACAGGAAATCATTCTAAGATAATTTATAAAAATGAAGATTGGAAGTTTCATTTTGCATGCTGATATGATAGAAAATACGCTTAGAAAAACGATCTGAATTTTAGTGGAAAAGATGTTAAAAGCGACTTAAAATGTATTGAATAATTGTTAAATATTTTTGTTTGATTAAATATGCATGACAAAAATAATAAGACTTTGAAAAAAAATTGACTACAAAGTGATTAAGAAAAAGAGAGTGATAAAAATAAATATAATCCGTGAGTGAGAATTATTGTTTAAAGCTTTTAACAAATCTATAATAATGGACTGAACTAACTTTTTTCACGAACTGGTGATCATAAAAAAAACCCTCCTGAATGAATTTTTAAGCGAGTTTAAAATCGAGCTAAAGGAACATATTTAAATAAGATCAAAACAAAAAAATGCATATAATAGAATCAGTATTTCAAAGAGAAAGCTTAAATTCTTTAAGTTTTTATTTCATTTTTTTTAAATAAGAATATGTTTCATTACAAATGATGAACATATTATAATGAACGGTGAAAACGGAATATAGTTTCTTGATACAATGAACAACATATTATTTTTTTTAAAAAATAAAATTTTGAAGAACTGAATACATTAAAATCATCAGAAGTTCTAATCAGTGCTCATTCATAGATACATGATTAAGTTAAAAAAAACTTACATAAACACTTTGTTTTTTTCGTATGCCCACTGTTTGAACTTCATTGCATATTTGGATATTTGGAGAATTATTTAAATATTGTATCATACTATTGGAGTAGCATATTTGCATTATCCTTTGCAATTATTTCAAAAACTTCTCTTTCTTTATTCTGTACGTTTATCCGATCTAATGAAAATAAGAACAAAAATATGCATATAATAAAATCAGTATTTCAAAGAGAAAGCTTAAATTCTTTAAGTTTTTATTTCATTTTTTTTTGAAATAAGAATATGTTTTATTACAAATGATGAACATATTACTCTTTGCTATGACGTAATATTGCAAGAAACTAATGCAAAATTAAATTCCAAATGACTGTCTCATCAATTCATGCTCACGTGCGAATGAATTGACCTCATTAAGAATATTCATCCCATAAAAATACACGTGTGAAAGACATATTGATAATGCGATTTTCTATTACATTAAAACAAAAACAGTAAGAAAGGTGTTATAATTTATTTCGAAACGAGTTTTTATTGTACGCAAGAGTTGAAGAGAAAGACGCTATTCATTCCTTTTATTTTCTGTCATCAGACAAATAGGGTACGACACATATCGAGATCACGTACACAAATTCCAATCAAAGTTTATCAGTATTTTTATATTCTTCCATTCAATAATCTGATGAAAGCTGGGATTTTTAAGGCCATTATCACTACAAGGATTCAAAGAAAAATATTTATGTTAGGCTGTTTCATTTCTTAACTCTGTTGAAGGTCCTACGCGTAATAAAAATTAGTAACTATTGCATCTCTGGATACGAATTTTTAAGAAAACTGAATTTGTCTGTTAAAATATTTTTTCCTAAGAATCGCTCTCCCTTACAAAATGATAATGAAGTCTTCTCGTTTTCTAAAACAAACAAACAAAAAATGTTAGATAGTGCCTAGATTCTACCTCTGTTTTGTTGAAATTAATCATTCAAATTCAGTGGCGAATCCAGGGGAGGGGCTATCGGGCTACAGCAGCCCCCCACAGCTAAACCAAAATTCTTGATTTAATTTAAAATCACTACAAGTGTTTGATCTTAATTTTCATTTTTAAAAAATAGTAATAAAATCGTGACAACATTGCTTTCTGACTTGACAAGCTCGAAAATTTTCCTACTTTTCTAGTCATTCCATTCATTTTTTGGCCAGCTATTTCATTGTATTTTTTATTAAATTATCGAAAGCATTGTAGTGTTCTTTATCATTCTTATTGTCAGGAGAGGAAAGCCTGTAAAGTTAAAGTGTTTTGGTTTATGTAAGCCATGAGGTTTGACATTCGTCACAACGAAAAAAAATTTTTTTTCCCTCCCCCCCCCCCCCCCGACCCGAATCCTGGATTCGCCACTGTTCAAATTGCTTTGATAAAATTGAGTGTGTGTTTCATTAGCAGAAAGTAACAGTTTTTTTCCTGTATGAATGAAAGAGGAATGGAGTTCCCTTTTTAAATGGGAATAAAAAATGTTTATTAAATAAAATGCTTTCCATTTTATTCATATACCTTTATCATTTATTTGTCAACCATATTCATGGTTTTAAAGATTTCTTTATTGATGATTAAAAATATCTTCATTATAAAAACACAAGCACAAGAAAGATTAAGTATCCCCATGGCAGCAAAGTTTTTATCATTAAAAGCATTTTACAAATAATGAGGAAAAATTGTAGTTGGATGGTGATAGATAGTTAAAACACTGTTGCTAGGACATCCCATTCCTGCTCTAATATTTAAAGGCTTTCTTGTTCAATATTGATATCATGCCTTCTTTCGTGTAGAATTTTCATAATGCTCCTACATCGTGTCAAGGATTTAACAATATTTTTGCGCCAGGTTCGATAGGTTTCTAACACTGGGCTTCCTAATATGAAAGGTTTTTGTCAAAGGACAGTCTGCTGTTTAGTGTTCTAGATCATCTTTGTTCCCATGACGCAACGATCGTGTGGTCATAAACCGAAACTGTGGAGATAGACCACAGAGGGTCTATGTCCTGTGATTTACTGACCCAATTTTTAATTGAATGAAGCTCGATTAAAGTTAATTTGGGGTACGAATAGGAAAGTTCAACGACTCGCTTTCGAAAGGTTCAGTTTATCCTGCCAAGTTTTAAGGGAACACTTTTTTTAGATTTTTATTAAGGTAAAAGATTCTGGGAGATCGATTTTGATCTCCAAGAGTTGCTTGTCCGGCTAATTGGTCAAAAATCTCGTTCCCTAATACACCCGAATGTTCTTAAGCCCAGGAAATGTGAACGTTAGATGTTGATGAGTACTAGAAGTGTAAGATCTTCCTGGCAATGGTCTGAAGAGCCGCAAGAGCTTGAAAGACGATTGAATTAATACTGCATTTTGCCATAGACTATTGTGATAATGAGAGCATGGCTTCTCTCAAAGCAAGCATTCCTACCTGACAACACTATTTCTATCGTTAGGGTTACCATACTCCCGGACTCGAAGCTCACGTCCGCGTTAGTGTCTTGCGCAGCAAAATTTCTGGATTTACGCCAGTGAATGCGGCGAGAGAAAAATTTCGTTGTAATAGGGAAAATTTGACGTATTCGACAAAGCTGATATCGTTCCGCCAATGAAAGAAAATCCACTGTTTGCACTTTAGTACTGAGCGAATTTTATTGATGATGCGGTCCATTTGGATTGCTGAGAGAGGGGGCTGTCCGTGCTTGTTGTGAAAGAATTGCTGAAGGCACAGCGAATTCCGTTTTATCTTCTGTAGAATTCTACGAATAATTTTTTAAAAAAATGACAAGACTTTCATGAATAAAATTATCTCAACCGAAAAGTATCTACCCTAAGAAACTGAAAAAGTGGATGAGTTTCCTTATCCAGTGCTCAGCTTGAGCTAAAAATTTAAAGTTTTGGCAGTTTTATTTTGTTCTATTTTTCATTAACGTAATTTTGATTTATTCTCGTCGTAATTTTACTATCGTCTTTGCATTCTGGCGTTATCATTTTTTTTTCACTTCCTGAAATTTCCTGCTAGTGTTATAAAAGAGGATCAGTAGGCAGCTATTAGAATTTTATACTATCTATATCTATATCTTCCCGTTGATGAACAAAATTTGATACATATCTAAAATTTTGGTGAAAAATCCACAAGCCAAATTTGATCCATCTTACTCTTTGTATTTTTTAATTAACGTGCTCACGCAGGAATGGCATACAGGCAAACACATACATATAATTCCATTTTCTTTTTCGGATTCAAGGAGTAGTAAAACTTGGGAATTTATCAAAACCTTATAAAGCATTGTTATCATTCAACAAAGTTTTAGATGATCACTATACTTTGTGCCAGAAAGTAAAAGGTCGCAGTTACTTTTTAGCCAACCCAATGATATTCTTAAGTAGATACTTGTTTATAACAGGTACCTACTAGTCGTGATAAATGAATATCTACTTAAGAATATAATTTTATTCAAATAATCTTATTGCATCCTAACAATTCGGCACACAAAAGTCAGTCATTTGAAACAAAAGTTTTAAATGACCGATGCCATCCATATCTCCTTTTCTTATGAGCCACAACGAACTGCCATTATCCTATTATTTTTAACCAGAGGGAGTATTCTACTCTAGACTTTCTCGTACACGTGCAAAATATGGCAATTTTTGTGTTAAATTCCTCAGTATAATGAAGAAAATCGAATAAGCATTTTGTGCCATTTCCATTTGATTGATTTTGTGCAGAATACGACACACATCCGCAATTCACGTGTCAAGAGTATGCACCAAATTTTCCTTGACTCGGTTTTGAGTAAACGAATTCGCATACGCACGAATAGTTAATTTTAGTTATATTAACTTCCCGTTTTGAAGCAACACAAGAAATATTTTGGGACGTACCTTGTAATTTTGAACCGCCGTCAGACGACGAGGACGACATATGAGCTGGCACCCCATCTCCAAACTTCCACACCACACCAGCGATATTTTTTACGAGACACGTGGAAGTTATGAATGGTTTACAATATTTTTTGCGTGCTTTTAGTGGTCGTTTTGGATTTTATTTCGTAATATTTCTTATATTTTCTTTTTAAAATCTTGGCTTATTCATATTGTTAAATAATTGTTTCGTAGGTTTAGAGTATTTTTTACGTTACTTAAAAAAAGTTTCCTGGCATGTTTAATTCTTTGGAATTAGAAGCTTTCATGCATTATGTTTTTTTGTTTTTTGTGACACGATTATATGGTGTTCCAAAGGGGGAAAATTTTTCTTGGTTTGTTTAATTTTTTGTAATTAGAAGCTTTTATGCATTATTTTGGTTGTTTTTAGCGACAAGTTTACCAAATGAAAAAAAAGTAAAGGAAAAATCCTTTTCGACTTTTTTTAATGAAATTTGGTGGCGTTTGTTGTGTCGTGGTTCTTTTTCTTACTTTCAGAAAAAAAATTATTGTAATAAGTTACTGTATTTTTTTATTTGTGTTATTTGATTTGTATTGTTTTGTTGCGCCCGTTGGGGCTTTTGTGTTTGCTTGTTTGGTTTCTGCTGTATTGCTTTCCGCTGCTTGCACGTAGTGTGATATTTTATTCATTCCAAATGGGAAGATGTTTGGGACGTATCTTGTAATTTTGAACCGCCGTCAGACGACGAGGACGACATCTGAGCTGGCACCCCCTCTTCAAATTTCCGCACAGCACCGACGGGAGGACGTTTGACCCCTACTTATGAATTAACGTGCAAAGACCCAATATACGACGGATCTTCATCGGGTTTCGAACTTGGAGCACTCCGGCCCCGAGGACGGGACCTCACCACTAGGCCACCGCGGTCTACGCATGAATAGGCAGATCAGCATATACGGATTCGGTCCAAAATTTGAGACAGATCTACAAGTTTGATGATAAAACCATGTGCTAAATTTCATCTATCCATTCCTTTCCGTTTTTGAGTTATCGTGTCCACACGCGCAGAAACGGGCAGACAGACAAATTTTCCTTATAATAATTTTGGTTTAAAGACTGCGTAAAAAATTTTATCGATCCAGCTTGTTACTTTTTTGAGTTATCTTGTCCAGAAACAGACAGAATTCTTAAAAATTCTTTTCCGGATTAGTGAGATCTAAAAGGTGGGGATTCATGAAAATAAAGAAGTCGAATCTTTTTGAAGACTACAGTGCTTTCTCTCTGTATACTTTGCATACGAGAAAATAAATTACGAGGGTAAAAGAAATAAGGAACTGTAACATCACAGTTATAGCTAAAAGTTAGGATTTGGGAAAAGTAGACACTTGCTTTTAAACATAAGCCATTTAATTTGGAACTTCAATGTAAAGCCTGGTAAAAAAAAGTAGTAATAGTAGGAGCAAATAAAATTTGTGGAAAATAGTATATAAAAATGACAATTTGAATGTAGTTGCATTTTGGGGCCTTTAACGAAATTGTTTCTAATTATACTTCTCAACCAGGAAATGCAGAACCGAAAAAAAGTATAATTAATAATTATTTTTAATACCAGTTGACAGAAGATAACCGTCAGATTTGCATTTCGATTCGACGGTCACCACCAAAACAAATATTTCATTTGATGGTAAATTTTAAATTGTCACATCGATGTGGTATCACGGTAATCAAATTCATATTCAAGTTTAGTGCCTACTAATATTCATGCCGGCGCATAAACCAAAATTTCTTAAGTCGTTTTAAATTTTTCTTTAAAATAAAATAAGGCTTTAAACTTTCTAGTTACAAACAGAATTAACTTCCAATTAATGCTGATTTTTAAGTTTTTATTTATTTATCATTGACATATTTTTAAAACCTGAAATAATTTTGTCAAAAATATATTCAGGCATTAGAGATTTCCTCTCATTAAAAAAAGTGAGGGAATTTTGTTAATAAAATACATGCGCATTAAAAATCTTTATAAGGATATGTGATCATTACTGAAAGTTCTAAAATGATGCTTTCCTTTCGCTCAATTATTTGTGTCGAAAATTCGATAAGGGTTTGCGTTTTATTATTAGAAGATGGAAGAGGCATTTTTTAGGTTACAGGAGATCCAAGAATGAACAGATGTTTATAAAATACACGATAACCTTTCACTTGAGGCTATCAAAGAAAAGGAAAGTGAAAAAACAGCGTAGCTTTGGTCATCTTATCTCTGGTTGACATCTCAAAAATACAGGAGTTTTCCCCTCGACGTTCTGGTATAACTTCTACATAAGGATGTCACTTATATTGTGTAATCAAAAATTATTGTGCCTATATGTTATGCAAATTCAGAGGGCATCCATAAAAATATACCAGGTGTCCCCAAATTTAACTTTTCCACTGGAAGTTCTTGACTGTTGCGTTTTGATTTCTTAATTTTGATATTTTCGATGATAACTTCGAAGAACGTTATCCGAGAAAAATTTCCCGCGTCCAAAAATTCAAAAAAATTATATCTTCAATTATGTGAATTTGATTGCCGCGTTTTTTGTCTCTCTGATTTCCTCAGTAATTTTAAGCTTATTTTCATTTGAGCGGTAACTTGTACAAAAATACATATATTTAATGCTTTCACTGGACGGAGTGGAAATTATTATATAAAAAAAATCGACGTGAGGCTGTCTCTGCGAAACGGCCGCTGGGATTGAGGGCTTAGACTTGCTTACCATACTCAACTGTGACTTTCTGTGACTAAACTAGCATGTGACTATTAACTCTACAGTCTATTTTAGTGACTATTAGTCTAGTGTGACTATATGACTCTATCTATGTAAAATCTTCGTGATTTTCACCAACTTCGCAACTCGACTGTGACTAAACCGTAATTCCAAATTCTAAAATTATTTCTGCAATCTTCAATGTCCACCTTTCTCTGTTAAATGAGTCTAAAACCAATTCTCTGTGTTATTTGGTTGCGGAGCTATAAGCGTTTAACTTTAGCGCGAAAAGCGTCATAATTTTTAGACTTAAGTCTACGTCAAAACGCAATCACTAAAAATGTATGGAATATTTTCTTTGTGAGTGAGTGATAATGCTCAGGTAAATAAATGCAATAATTAAAAAAAATATATGATATTCTCATTCAGTGTATATGATAATATGCATGAATGCAATTTTAGAAGAATACCTCTTCTCTTTGAAGGATTTGGTCGGCAATGTAATATAGATCTGCAATGTTGTTGTAAACACTACATGCCACCCATTTCATCCGGAGTCACATGAACATGATCAGACGAACAGATCCACAGATATAATACATAAATTTCTTTTTTCTTTATTCAGGGAAATGTCATATAGATATATCTACAATGTTGTTGTAAACAACATTGGGAAGGAACTACATGCAACCCATTTCGTCCAGAGTCACATGAACACGATCAGATGAACAGATCCACAGATATAATACATAACTTACTTTTTTCTTTATGCAGGGAGACTGATATTAAAAAAAAAGTTTTTTAATATAAATATTTGTACACGTGAAAAATTAATTTCTAATGAGGTTTGACTTTTTTAGTTAATTTAAGCATAATAATAAAAATTAGTATTACTATTTCTAAGAAAGCCTGAATTATAAAAGTGCTCGGATATAAAATATTACAGGTGTAACAAGCTGCTTAACAGATAATTTTTTAACTACTTAAATGGCACAAACCACTTTTTCTAAACTAAGAAATTAATAATTCTCTACTAATAATAAGGAGAATGTACGTGTCTGTGTGCGTTTTGGCACTCTACAGGACAGACCTAGAGCTACGAAATTTAGCACGGAGATTCTTTGGAGTGTGGATTGTGCACCTCGGAATCCTTTTATTGAAATTTTTATTAATTAAAAAAAAGCGAAATTTTGGCTTTTTTCCTTAATGAATTCCGAAAATATTACAGCACAAAATTAATTTTTACGCCATCTGAAAGTGCAAAAAAGTACCTTTTAAATGATATCAATTAAGTTGCCGTACAATTTTTTCTCTAATTTTAGTAACCTTTTAAAATATTTTTTGGCATAATTTACAACAATACTTTTCATTGTTGCACCGCCATTCAAACCGTTTTCATTTTTTAAACAAATGTTTATTTGCGGGTTTCTCTTTCATTGTTATAAGCTAAGGGAATATCCTAATACATTTTGCTTTCATATTTTATTTCATCAAACTTTTTGTGGAAATGTAAACCAAGCTCTCTGAGTTATATGATGAAATATATCCAGGAAGTTGAATGATTTGGGTAGCTATGTTTTCAATCTTTTTTTCAACAAGTTTTAATGGCGCAACACATTTTATGCCGCTGGCCATAAACTGTATTGCGCCATTTTAAAGTTGAAATCAAATGCATATTTTGCAAGAGGAATAAGAAAGTGAAGGTGGCGCTGACAACTTGCAATTAGATGTTACTTGACATGGTCAGTTATTTGACTCCATTAAGGACATTTATGTAGACAGTGAACAGAACAGGAGCAAGGCCACTAAAAGGACATGGGTTAAATATCTATTACGATCTGCTTACGTTGTTAAGGGAACCATGAATATAAAATGGTGCAATTAAATTATTTTACCGACGAACAAGCTAGTCGCCGAAGGCGGCTAGTAAGTAAATAAGTATAAACTGTTGAAAAAAAAGCATTTTCAATTTCTCATTGTTATTTTGGGATTAATACCACAGAGGAAAAACAGATTTTCAAAGAATGTATGAATGCGTATGTATAATTTTAATAATTGAAAAACATTTCTTTTAAAAATTAGAGCAGGAAAGTTAAGATGCTGCAAAGTCTGAAAAAAATCCAATATCTTGTTTAATATAAATTTTCAGAACATTAAATTCCTAAATAATGAAATATAAATTATAATTTAAAAACTCACAGGAAGATAAAAAAAATAATTTAAATCATCTTTAGGAGTCCCTCTACTATTTGGGAAGGTTCAAGCCAAACCAGCAAGTTGAAAACCGGGGCTGTGCCAGCTAATTAGGTTCCCAGTTCTGACGGTTCACTTTATCATTCACGTTAATGCTAATTCGAACCTGTATTTTGAGTGTAATGATATTGAAAGGCATTATGATGTAGAAATGAGATTATTATATTCACAGTATTATATTCGATACATAGTAGAAATTAAAGAGCAGATATCTTCAGATGCTAATTTTTAAAATTAAATCAATATAATTAAATGATTAATTAAACAAGTTAAGAATAATAATTAGTTATTTTTAAAAAATTTCCATATGGACATTTTAATTATAAATAATAAAAGGATAATGCGAGGCATTTTATGCAAAATCCAGCTAAATACAAGATGTTTTTTCCATCTGTGGGGCAAACAGTCTGAAACCAGGAATGTCCCAGCAAATTCGGAATGTCTATTCACTTTACTTTAAACGAATAACAAATTTTGACCTAACCAGAAAAGCAAGAATCAAGACCACATTTTTTTCCCACGATTATCTTTTAATCGTATTCACATCATTTTATTATCTTATCTGACCATTTGGTGTGAGCAATAAGGATCGTTAATAATTACAAAATTCTCTGAAACCGTTTTGAGATTATCGAATTCTTCTCCAATCGCGTTTATTCTGAAGAAATGCCGAGTCTTATCACTGTTTAAAGACATAGTAAACAAAATACCCGCGGACTTTTAGCAACATCATGTCCGTCATCACAGCTGACTATCATATCAACAATTATGTTATCAATCTTGTATGTTGCTGAAATGTGTTTAACGAGAGTAAGAGATATTTGTAGTAAAATGGGTTCTTCGTCGTCACAAAGTTACCCGATAATTCGACCTAATAGCTTATGATGTTATTTATGGCAAAGGGTTAACAGATTTATGCGTATTTGTGAGAAAGAAGATATTAAAAAAATCGGTGGATGTTAACTACAGTTTAGGAACACTTCCTAAAGCTACCACATTTGCTGAACTTCAAAGTGACGGGTAAGGTACCGGGTTCGTGGAGCTGAATAAAAATCCTCCATTCCCAAAAATTTTTAGAAAAAAAAATTGCTTTTTAAAAACACTGAAAAGAGAAAAAAAAATTATCAAACGAAAGCAAGACGATTAAAAAAACCGAGATTGAAGTTCTCTCTTCCATTCTTTAGTTTAAATATCGCCTCTGCTAGAATACTATTATGAATTCCCTTTTTGTAATGAAACGCATTTCTGTACTTGAGCAGGGGTGTCGGGGAGGGGGGGGGGGGGGACAGGGCCAACCTGTCGGAGATGCTGTGCCCCTCCGTCGGGGCAAATTTTTGTACCCCGCTCGCGCAACTGGCTATTCAATTAGTAGATAAATAAAGATCTGGCGAAAATTTAAGAGAGTTATTATTACGTCCTTCCCCTTGTACAGCAGGTCATGTTGCCCTTTGTCGGGGAGACCTTTCCCCCTCCTCTCGTTGGGCAGACCGTGCCCCTCGTCGGGCAGACTCTAACGCCACTCCTGTACTCGAGATTAATAAAGTGCGGTTATTTTTAACTTGTATATTTTTCGTTTGTTCTCCAATTTCTACCAGTGTAATTTCCTTTTCGTGATATAAAATGGCTTGCTTTCAGGTATTTCAGTCATAGAGGTAATCTCAAACTGTTAAGTGTCCAAAAGCTTAACGTCAAATCCATATTTGAGACACTTGAATCAAGAAATCCATTTAATTGAAACGTTACATTTCGAACTTGAACATTTTTTTTTTATTTCTAACGATTAACAGCAATTGAAAAGATTTTAAAATCGTTTTTTTTTACAGTAAATGAAAAGTATAATTGAATATATTAATTTTTAAATAAATTTATATATCTAGTTGCGTGCATGTTTTTGTCAGATGTAGTACTTTATTTATCTTGTTGTCCGTTTTAGAATAATGTTTTAAGGCTGGCATACTTTTCTTCCTGGAAATTGGGTGATGCACTGAATGTTACGATATACAGGGTAGACCGTTGGGCCTAGAGCTGCCAAATTTGGCACGTAGTAAGTGTTCACTAGAAAATGGTTCTACAAAATTTAAATTAATTAAAGACAATCTAAATTTTTATGCTTTCTTTCAATTACTTCGGAGCATATTATTTCACAGAAACCATTTTTACACAATTTAACATTTAAGAAAATTAGTTTTTAGGTGATATCAACTTTATTTCCGTGCAATTTTTTCTTTAATTTTAATAAATTTTTTAAAATAAATTTTAAACACAACTTGTATCAATCTTTTTTTGCTGTAATAAAATTCAAATCAGTTTTAATTTTCATCAAAACTTTTATTCGCGCGCATTTGCCAATGTTAAAGTTATTGTATAAATAACTAGCTGATGTACCCAGCGTTGTTGGGGATAAAAATATTTCCAAGTCTAAGTACCAGTGGCGAATCCAGGGGAGGGGCTATCGGGCTGCAGCCCCCCCCCAGAGCTAAACCAAAAATCTTGATTTAATTTAAAATCACTACAACTGTTTGATCTTAATTTTCATTTTAAAAAAATAGTGATAAAATCGTAACAACATTGCTTTCTGACTTGAGAGGCTCGAAAATTTTCCACTTTTCTAGTCATTCCACTTGCACTTGTAGCGTTGGCGCGGTCGAAAACATTTTTTTGGCTAGTTATTTCATTGTATTTTTTATTAAATTATCGAAAGTATTGTAGTGTTCTTTATTATTCTTATTGTCAGGAGAGGAAAGCCTGCAAAGTTAAAGTGTTTTGGCTTATACAAGCTATGAGGTTTGACATTCGTCACTACGATACAAAATTTTTATGACCTCAGCCCTCCCCCCCCAGACCCGAATCCTGGATTCGCCACTGCTAAGTACTTATAACACTTAAATAGTTTTCCTCAGCAGCGTCTTTCGTTGATTTTCGCTCGTCCACTCCCGTGTCGTCTGACCCCTCGACCAGCAGTTAAACTCCTCTTTCCCTTTTGTCTTTGCCCTTTGAACCACCTGGCACGAATCTAGCAATCCTTGGTACTCAATTTTTCTTTCCCCATCATTGCTGCGGCGACAACAGAACCTCCTACACATCGTGATTTTTCTTACCATTACCGAAAGTACTGTACTCTTCTTTTTGGTGTCTGTGTGCCTGATCGGAAAAACACCACACAGTGTCCCTTCCTTTTTTTCTTAGATCCTCTCCCTTAGGTAGGAACCGAACTCAATAATCTTGAATGATTTTACACACTCAATAGGTTCATTTAAAAATTTGTAAAATTAAATTAAGCATCGCATAGAGAGAGAGAGAGAGAGAGAGTAATTAACGTCATTAGATTGCGATACAAACATATTGAAAGAGGTATATGCTACGAAATAAAAGCGGAAGTAAAAATTCTGCCCTTCTGTTAACATGCTAATCGCCTTTTGACTCAAATACGATTTACACTTATTATCTAATCAGCTGACCCTTTTTCTACTGTAGTTAAGAGATAACAGAGAAGGGATAATCTAATTAGAGAGATGTTTCGAATCTCAGACGTGAATCGTGGCAGCAAACATGCTAATATCCAAAGAAAACAATAATTTTTATCTCAACTTTATCAGTGGTAAAAACATGGGAATGAAGAATTTGATAAAATAATAAATCCGTTTGAATTTAATATCAATAAGAGAAAGCGTTGTTACAAATTGTGTTTGAAATGAATTTCGAAATGTTTATTAAAATTGCGGGGTAAAAGAACGTATGACATTTAAATTGGTATCATTAAAAAGCTAATTTTCTGCTTGGTATATAAATCATCTTCGTGCAATATATATTTCAGAACTTATTGGCGAAAAACTGTCGAGAATTGGCTTAATTTTCATATTTTATTAAATATCTTAAGAAGTTATTATTTTTGAAAATTGAAGAAAGCACAATTGATCTAGAAATGGACACCAGAATGGCACTTGCAAATTTCATGTCAAAACTGTTCACCGTTTAAGAGGAGTTCTTGTGACAGATAGACCGATGAAACACCTCTTTATTCTTCCTAGGTCCTCTCCCTTCGATAGGAACCGGACTAAGCAACTTTGAAAGGCTTAGCACACTCCTTAGGATCATTTAAAAATTTTTGAAAATTAAACAAACCATCTCATAGAGAGAGTAATTAACCAATGTCATTGGAATACTGTGCAACCATATTAAAAGGGGTATATGCTACGACATAAAACCTGAAGTAAAAAGTCTGTCTTGGAGTTAAATTTCCAAAGAAAGCAATATTTTCTTATCATAACTTTAACAGTGGCAAAAGCAGGTGAATGAAGGATTTGATGAAAGAATAAATACTTATATTCGATTAAGAAAAAGCTTTTCTTCATTACTTCATATTACTTTCACCCCTTTTTGACATCAATACATTATTAAATTTATTTTATTGAAATACGAACTATTGAAATTATATAGAAACGAATAGAAGAAAAAGGTCTTCTTTTTTGTCTTTTAAATGTTCGAGTAATTGTAAATGCAATCCATTTGTTGGAACATTTACATTGTTCTTGCCTTGCTTATATTTTGAAAGCTTTTACAATAGAATATTTTGTAAATTGGTTACAGTGTCATGTATGTGGAGTTTTTCTTCTTTTTCTAATGAGAGTTTGCATATTCTCAACCGTACAGCGCGTAATGTATCCCTTTCCGCAAATACTTTGTCTTCATTCCTGTGAATAAATCTAAATAAAATTTGAATTAAAACCACATTTAGGTATTTATTAGGATTTCCAAACTAATATACATTTTTAAAAATTATAGAGGCTTCATAACAGTAATTAATTTGAGTTTAAATTGTGGAATTTCAGGTACTAAATAAACATCATTGATAATTTATGCATTTCTAACTTTGCTTATACCTTCCCAATTCTGAAGAATTATTTAAATACATTCTTAACAAATTACCTTGCGTAAAATACATTTCTCCTTCTTTTTAATAATATCGAAATAGATACAGAGGGATTTATAGCATTGGTAGCAATTAATTTTTGAAACTGAATACCAAAATTGACACAAGTATTATTTCAATCTCTTTTCTTAGTATTTAATTTAGGTAGACGAAAATAACTTTTTCTCTGTTTGAGTGCATGTGTGCGTCCTTACGTTTGTATGTGTGTGTGTGAGAGAGAGAGTTTTAGCTTTTTTAGTTATATTAACTAACTATTACAGCCGAAGTTAGACCGCTATCATAAATTCAATTTATTAAATATTTGTGCCTTTAAATAGGCAAATTATATTATAACAATGTAAATGTCGTATATGAAATCATTTTAAAGAGTTTATTTATACTAACGTCCCATTTTGAAGCAACACTAGGGCTATTTTGGGACGGGCCTCGTAATTTTGAACCTCGGTCAGATGACAAGGACGGCATCTGAGCTGGCACCCCATCTCCAAACTTCCACACCACACCAGCAATATTTTTTACGAGACACATGGAAGTTATGTATGGTTTACAATATTTTTTGCATGCGATTAGTGGTCGTTTTGGATTTTATTTCGTAATATTTCTTATATTTTCTTTTTAAAATCTTGGCTTATTCATATTGTTAAATAATTGTTTCGTAGGTTTAGGGTATTTTTTACGTTACTTAAAAAAAGTTTCCTGGCATGTTTAATTTTTTGTAATTAGAAGCTTTTATGCATTATGTTTTTTTTGTTTTTTGTGACACGATTATATGGTGTTCCAAAGGGGAAAAAAGTTTTCTTGGTTTGTTTAATTTTTTGTAATTAGAAGCTTTTATGTATTATTTTGGTTGTTTTTAGCGACAAGTTTATCAAATGGACAAAAAAGAAAAGGAAAAATCCTTTTCGATTTTTTAATGAAGTTTGGTGGCGTTTGTTGTGCCGTGATTCTTTTTTTAACTTTTAGAAGAAATTATTGTAATAAGTTACTGTATTTTTGTGTATTTTTTTATTTGTGTTATTTGATTTGTATTGTTTTGTTGCACCCGTTGGGGCTTTTGTGTTTGCTTGTTTGGTTTCTGCTGTATTGCTTTCCGCTGCTTGCATGTAGTGTGATATTTTAAACCCTCCAAATGGGAAGATGTGTTATCTCTAAACTGTTTTTAAATGATCAATAAATGCTCTTCCGAGCTGGGTTTGACTCTTCCCCGTCCATCTCCGTGTCTCTAAACCCAGTGGGTGAATCGGTGGACGTGGGTCGTAGGCACCAAACCAGCGAGAGGGCATTTGACCATTTATGTAGAGAGAGAGAGATGATCCAGTGGCAGACAATAGTAAGAATTTATGTTCACGTGATGTACTTCAGATGCTCAGAGCCAATTTCATATTTGGAATTCATTGCATATTTTACCAGAGGAAAACTGACAATCTAGACTAGTATCTCACTGTATGTTGACAGCGTAAGACAACATACAGTTAGATACTAGTCTAGATCACGCTTGTCGTTCCTCCTGCGTCTCATCTCACCATCCTTTCTCTTTGGAATACCTCCTCATCATTGCGGAAGGTCTCGTTTCCCCAGTTCAACATTCAACTTAGCTTCCTCGTCAGCCCATCATCCCCTTATGAATTCAGAACGGCTTTAGTCGTTCTTTCAGGGCTTTCTACCAAGATCCACCGTGTTTCACCTTTTTCAAATAGAGTTCCATCAACTAACTCTTCTTCAAAATCGGACTTCTTAAAACTCTGTGCGCCCCATTTCTCTGTTTTTGTGTTCATATTTTATTTTATTTTTATAATATATATATATATATATATATATATTTAATTTTTTAAAATTTTTTGAATGGAGTTTTTTTTTACTCAACTTACAGTTTTTTCATTGCATGTAGTTTTTATTATTGTCCAGTTTTTCATAAGCAATTGTGTAATTTTGTGTTTTTTCAAAGTTTTATTTATCAACATGCTTTGTGTTACCAAAAAAAATTATGATGTAATACTCAATAGCAATCCTTCCTAATTGAATAGCTCCTGTTAACATTTGTAAACTTGTTGCGTTTTATAATTAGGCAGAAATGTAGGGAATTTGGCAAGGTCTAAGAGAGGTCACCCCTTCGAGTGCTGTGATTTTTCTTTCACTTCATGCCCGCGACACTGCTTAAATAACCTTAAGGTTGTAGTTGCAGAGGCATAGAGTGGTGTTATGTTATGACTACGACACAACGGCGAATCCAGGGAGTGGGCTATCGGGTTGCACCCCCCCCCCATAGCTAAGTCAGAATTCTTGATTTTATTTTAAATCACTATAACTGTTTGTTCTTAATTTCTCTTTTTTTAAAAAATAATAGAAACGTGACAATATTGCTCTCCAGCTTGATAGGTTCGAAAATTTTCCTACTTTTCTAGTCATTCCACGTATATTTGTAGCGTTGACGCGGTCGAAGACATTTTTTCTCTAGTTATTTCATTGTATTTTTTATTAAATTATCGAAAGTATTGTATTGTTTTTTTAGAATTCTTATTGTCAGGCGAGTCAAGTCTATAAAGTTAAAGTGTTTTGGTTTACATAAGCCATGAAGTTTGACATTCGTCATGGCGATAGAAAATTTTTATGACCTCCGCCCCGGCCCCCCCCCCCCCGACCCGAATCCTGGTTTCGCCACTGCTACGACACCATATGAATTAAATTCATCAGCTCATTTCAAAATGATTAAATGTAGCTTTTCAAATAAGAGAAAAGGTATTAGTGAACCTGTGGATCTTCTAAAAATGAAAGCAACTTTTATTTGGTCTATATCTAGTTGTTGAAAAAATTATTTTATAAAGAAAACTCCTTCAAGCTAAAGATGCGTGTTTTTTTGTAGAATAGCTATGTTATTCTGAATTCTAGATAAGCATAATGAATTTAGGACTAAAAATGGAATCAAAGAAATAACATTCCCCATAGTAAACTGAATCTTGTTATCTAATGGCTCGATTTTCATGTGGTAAATTGCCCCTCCAGGCACAAGCATAAAGAAAAGGATGAAAAATGTCAGAAAAACAAGCGATTTCTACTGAAAGTATCAAGTTAAAATAACTTCACTGTTTTTTAAAACTGATATGTAAACAAAATGCAGTTTTTTACAAGCAAACAAAACATACTTAAACTGCCTACAGAATTAATTGAATCGTTGTTGCTCAACATAATAGAGATGTATTTGTTTAGTTAATATTTCATTTCAATGAAGGTTTATTTCGTATAAACAGATTTAAATAGATGTGAGTATGAATAAGATGATTAAAGTCCTCTGTATCATGGTAAGCCATATTATTATTAGCTAAGAATAACCTAAAGAATGTTTATTCAGGTTAAAAGTTTACATAGAAGCAAAGAATTTAAAATTGAAGTACATTTTTAGTTTTTAAAATTCATGAAGAATCGCTATTCTGCATTATATACTGAACTTATAGGCTTATGTGTTCTAAATAAGCAAGGTTTAAGTTTATGTAACCGAAAATAGATTTTTAAAAAGTTTAATATTACGAAAATGTAGACTTTTAAAAACATTTACAGTATCAATTACAAAAAAGAAGTACAGAGGTAAAACTAAACTTTTTTGTAATGGTTCCTGGCATCTCTTTTAACATTCTCTCCAATTTAGGGGAAATCTTATTTGAGATGATTAGTTTTAAAATTAAACCATATATATAATTTTATGCGCAGGTTTTCGTATTTTTTAAAAATCCTGACTGCGTAATATTTGTAAA
>BGPR01001836.1:70265-110672 GCA_013235015.1 Araneus ventricosus | reverse complement strand
TGTAACACCTCAATCCACTGAAAAAAATCGTGCCTCTCAAATCAGACCGAGGCGCCTTCGATGAAAAAAATGTGTGACTCTGCAATGTTTTAAAACAATTTAACACCTTTTGATAACTCAATTTTCTTTCCAAGTATTTGATATGATTCTACGCTTATTTTAAATCCTGATCTAGAAATATTAAACTTTATAAAATGAATTTTAATGAACTTAATCATATACTGTCTCTCAGGTAACCACAAATATATATGTTTGAATTACATAACCAGCCAGAATGAATACTTGGAAATTGAGGTGCGCATTAGTGAAGAAGTTCAAACTTTCAATATTTTGCTATTGCATTTTTTGTCGTATAATCAGGTCTTTTTTGTCCATTTTACAAAACTTATTTTAATATTATTTTAACCTGAACAAAAACAATTATAATTAAAGAAATATAGAACAACAGCTAGTGCACTTCATGAAAAGATCACTAAGAAACCCACCCCTGCCCTGCCTTAGCATCCGGGTACTACGAAGACAGCCGCCAGACTTATCGGGTATTGTCGCTCTGCATAAAGCCTCCATACGATGCGGCTCATGCGATACCCCTGCTTCCACCTGGGCACACCAAGCATCGAGATGGACCCCAAGAGTCCCACCACTATTACTGTACCCACCAGGAGAAGCTGGCAGTTTACTTATCCAGCAGCTCATCCAGCAACCGTGGGCCCTGGTACAGTAGAGTCTCTTCGAAAACAAACGAAAATTCTTTAAAAAAATTTTTTGATTTGGCTTTAAAAACCACATTTCTGATAGGTTTTAGTCCGAAAGCTGTGTGGAAATATATAGGGCAAAGGCTAATGTATTAATGAAATCAATGTAAAGCTTTCTGAATATGAGAGACGTATTCTGTACTAGAGACAGCATTGAATTGACCAAAAAAAAAAAAAAAAAATTGACGTCGAGGCTGTCTCAAGTGGAAACTGGTACAATGCAGTATTTCGAGGCGTAGACTATTTACTATAACCTTTCTTGATAAAATGTAAGTTTCTAATGATTATTAATACCTATATTCGATAGTGCCAAGTCTAGCGTGTGACTCATCTTGTATCTTTGATTTTCACCAGTAATCCAACTGATCAGACTAAACTGTAAGTATAAATTCAAAACCTTTTTTGAAATCTTTAATATCTACCTTTCTCTTTCACAAATGGAACCAAAACCAACTCTATGCTGTATTGAGAATATATAGTGTTTGAATCTAGCACGAAAGTCGTCTAATTTTTTCCTTTGTGATGCTAAAATTATCTATAGATCGGTGCCCGAATTCTGTTTAACCGGCTAAAAAAAAGACGTCCAAACTGATATAATTAATTTTCTAATCCGTTTTCCTCCATGCGCTGCATAATAGCACCGAGCCGGTGGAAGATAATACAACTGGAACGAAGTAAAGGTTTAGTCTTAGAAGAAGTAGTATGAATGTCAATCGAGAAGCCAACACTTATTTCTTATATTAAAAAAAGAGAGAACAAAAAATAAAAAATATTAAAAAATTAAAGTACAAATATCTATTCTCGAATTTATAAAAATATTCCAAGTGGATGTTGACTAACTTATTTTCTATTGTATCACTGCACTTGTGTTTGACTCATGACAGTCTGTCATAAAGTTGGAGCGCATATTCTTTGCATCGGTGTTTTCAGTCGATGGCAGTGGCGAATCCAGGGGAGGGCTATGGAACTGCAGCCCCCCCCGAGCTAAGCCATTTAAATTCACTACAGCTGTTCTTTATTTCATTTTTTAAAAAAATAATAAAAACGTGACAACATTGCTTTCTGGCTTGACAGGCTGGAACATTTTCCTACTTTTCTAGTCATTCCACTTGTACTTGTGGCGTTGACGCGGCCGAAGACATTTTTTGGTTAGTTATTTCATTGTGTTTTTTATTAAATTATCGAAAGTATTGTATTCTTCTTTACGATTCTTATTGTCAGGTGAGTAAAGTCTGTAAATTTAAAGTGTTTTGGTTTACATAAGCCGTGAGGTTTGACATTCGTCACGACGATACAAAGTTTTTATGACCTCATCCCCCCAGACCCAAATACTGGATTCGCAGCTGGTCGGTGGTGCACTTTTCACCACACTCTCTCTAAGTGACGCCACTGACTTAGAGACCCAAGGGTTAGTATTTAAGAAATAATAAACAAAATTTGTCCCACTTCTCAAAAAGTTTCCCCATCACTGGTCTATAGAGTATAAAAGATAAATTAGTTTGTAAACACAAAATGGATTTCCTTGCATCATACTTCATAGGCTACATCTCGAAGGATCGTCCGATCGATAGAAATTTTAACATATCCAGATCCAGTCACACCCTCGCACTGGAAAAAGGAAAACAGACATTGTTGTTGTAATTTAATATCATTAGAGACCTTAGTAATCCAAGACGTAGTAGGAAATGTCATGTACAAATCGATTGATTTTCGAAAGTGTTTACCAGCTCATCCAAGTTCTTTTAATTGCATCAATGAAAGTATAATGCTCTTTTGAGGTACTATTAATAAGCTCTTTCTTAACTCATCACATCTGAACAAATAATGATAAGTGTCTGCATTCTTACAGTTATTTACATCTCAAGCCCACACTCGTGTGATGAAGGTCATATAATGAAGCACACAAGTGACACATTATAATTAAAGTGCTTTAGCACCCAGATGATGTTTTTTGGACCTTCATCTACATTTATAATCTTAGAAGATTTGTGCTTCTCGTCTATTGGTTGTTGTAAATTGTTCTCAGAATGATGAAAACAATGGTTGAATGTACAAATCTAGACGTCATAAGACCTCAATTTACCCGGTAATCTTGTTCCCCAAAAATTATGTGTAAACTGAAACAGTGCAACGCGAATCCAAATTACACTTTCAGAATATGTATGCAATAGGTTTAACAATTCTATATGAAATAAAAATTTTTCAAATAAAGGACATATTTTAAGCAAATATTTATGAAATAAAGAAGATAGTTTACATAGTATAATTTACAAGAATCTATATATTTAAAATAATTTGGTAAAAAAACATTTACCGAGTCTGCCAGCATCAACCACTCGACCGATTCGACAATTTTTATTTTATATGAAAGCTTATGACGTCTAGATTTGCAATGAAGGATCACCTGCCCCACCCCCCATTTTCGAACAAAATCGAAAAAACATTTCTCCACCATACATTTTCTAGACTTTTTTTCGATTTCGTTCGAAAATGTGGTGTGGTGGCAGGCGACCCTTCATTGCAAATCTGAACGTCATAAGCTTCCATATGAAATAAAAATTATCGAAATCCGTCGAGTGGTTGGGGTTGACGAACTGTCTGAAGGTTTTACCATATTAATTTAAATATATAGATCCCAACAGTTCCATCAGACTGGCGTGGCAAAAATATTGTAAAATACCTATTGTAAGTGATGGAAAATGTTTATTCAGGGCGATATCATTCTGTATTTATGGATCTGAAGACTTTCATGCCGAAATTCATGAAAAGGTTAAATAAAAGACCAAAACTAGATGAGGTTTGTTGAAAGATTTTACAATTTTAAAAGACTCTGTTGTCTACAAAGAATATGAAATCTACTATGATTGTATGGTCTGTTCCACGGATCTTCATGCAGTATTTAAAACTGAAAAAAATAGTGGCTGAGAGCCTCGAAGCAGCGAAGTTGCAGGGACAGTATTGAGCAAAGTGGGTGCTGTCCGCGAACCCGCCCGGAGAGCGGCTAGTAAAAATAACAAATTAAAAAAAAAAATCTTAATTTTGTTTCTTTTCACTAGTCAATAGCATGGTTGCCCTTTTTTTAGTTGTTTGTGGTATATCAGCACTTCGAATACTTAAACTAATTTTCTCGATATCTTCATTTCTTTCTCGCAATAATTTGCAAAACGTTTGTTTTTCGATCCACTATATGTTTATCTTTTCTTCTTGTTTTTTTTGTCATCACCTTTATATGTAATTTATGTAAGAGTGCATATAAGAACAGTCTGAAATCTTAAGACATATTGAAAGTGATTAGAACAGAAACAAAGACAAATTTCCAATCCTGCAAATTTTTAATACTCTTTTGCATTTTCAATATATGCATTTATTCGATCGTGACCGCATATCGCAAAAATCGAGGATCAATGCTCGGAACCATCATGTCCGCTCGACCGTTATCCAATAAAAAGTTTTAGTGTTGACAGATGCCATGGCTGAAATAGAAGAGACCCTTTTGCTGAAAACATATTTCGCAACACAATGACTACGGGACATATTGTTCTTATTAAAATTCTGTCAAAACTTCCTGTAGAAATATTAGTTAAATCCATTCGCCCTGATATTTTGGCCTGAGTTATTAGCCACCAACAATATCGGAATAACAATGAACTATAAGCACTCATGAACCATGGAAGTACCCCAACGCCATCTACCGCATGAAGTTGACGTTTCCGACCCGGCATTCGTCTTTAAGCATTCTATCCCTCCAGAAGCTTGCATTTAGTTGCTAAATACTCTTGCTCGATCTTCGAAATTCATAGTAGATTTTTCTACTGTATATTCGCCTGGTAATTGCGCAGGATGCCAGTTTAAGAGAAATGTGATTGTTTCATTGATTTTAAAAATAAAGAACACGCATCTCGAAATGGGATCAGCTGAGAGATGCGAGATATGTTCTTTGCAATTATAATATAATCATTTTAAAAATTTTATAATACTCTTTTCACATTTTTTTTTTATTTTGATTGATATAATCTGTTTGGCAACTTATAAGTTAAAGACAATAAACCTTTAATCAAAATCAATTATACTAAATTTTAATGAAAGCAATTTTAAATGAGCATACGAGTTTCCTTCAATAAATAACTAAAATATTAAAAAGAATTTTGATCATTAATTACATTCGGCAAGCGACCTATACCAACTAAAGTAAGTTCCACTACATCTTTTATACTCCGTTTTTAACCAGTTTACCCTTTATAAGGCAATTTTTTTCTAATAGTGGTATAATAAAATAACTTAGGTATTCAGATTAATTGAAGAAAAAAAATTCATTTATTTATTATTATTAATTAATTATTATTTCATTAATTAATTTTATTATTTTTGTTAATTAATTTTCTTAATTAATAATTAATTACCAAGTGAAAATACTGCTTTATGGTTTGATATAAGAAACTGGAACATCCAGGTTTTTGCTTCATCGAAAAATTTGGGCGAGAGCTTACCATCCTCTATACGTCAACCTTAAAAAAGGCATTTAAAAGTTGATGGATTTGGTGGGAAGTATATTCCCACGGCCTTATAAAGGGTTAACTCATCTATAAACATATTTCGTGTTAAAAAAGAAACATTTCAGTATGTTGAAGAATTTATAAATCAATAATTGCGTGTATATAAAATTGATGATCGCGGCCCAAAGCAGGGATGGATAGAATGATCGTGCCGCAAACACCTTCACTCTTCTTTCTTTCAGATTTCTGAATATTTGCAAGGAAAAGTAGTCTGAAAACAATCATTTTGATTTGAATTACTTAATTAAAAATTACTAAATATTGTCTATTTTAAGTCAATGTTTCGTATCAAATAATTGACGGTTCGTTTTCCTATTTATTTTCCAGTCATCAGATCTCGAAGCAATTAAAAAAAACATAGGGCGGGGAAAAAAATTTCTGAATGGGAAAGCCATGAGTGGAAAAAGTTTAAGAAGCCCTGTCGATGCAATGACCGCAAATGACAATGTTATGTTGATTATAGCGTCATTCTGCAATAAACTCTATAAAAGAAAGCTTCTGTTAAGAGCCGTGCTTCTACATGCCAACTACCGAAAAATAGCTATTAACTTAAATAGAAATATGCTTCTTCATTCTAATTAAAATAACATTACGAAAAGACGAATGCCTGGTTTATAATGCTGGCATCTCATAATTACAACCTTCAAAAATTCTCCATAACGCCAATTCATTGGATTCCGTCGCTAAAGGAACCCATGATTTGCCATGCGTTCCAATTTTAAAGCTGCCGGCGGGTTTGACGTTCTGTCCTGATTCAACTTGTAAGAGTACAACGTTTTCAATAATAATAATAACAACGGGAGATAGGATATTATGGTGATAAAATGTTTAGCTAATTTTCATTTTTTAAACATTTTAATAGAAATAATAAGTAACAACGTAGAGGAGACCGGGGCAAGTTGATGAGCCGGGAAAAAGGAAGAATGACTTATTTTAAGTTCATATTGCTTTTACTTCACAATCATGCGGATATTACTAACGCTCCACAGTGCTAGAAAGTAAAAAAATTGCACAGTGACTTCACTGTCGCCATTTCCTTGTTTGTTACATGGTGTTCGTGTATTTTGTCTGACCTGTTGTAATTTGCAAGACCTTCAACGTAAGATTTCGTGGACAGGAGTGGCGTTAGAGCCCGCCCGACGGGAGGGGTCTTCCCGACAGAGGGGTTACGACCTGTTGTACAAGAGGAGGGGAGTAATGAAGACCCTCTCAAATTTTCGCCAGATCTTTAATTATCTACTAGTTGAATAAGTTGAATAGCCGGTTGCGTGAATGAGGAACAAAAATTTGCCCCGACGGGGGGGGGAAACAGCATTCCCGACAGGGGGCCCTGCCTCCGGACATCCCACTGGCGCCACCTCTGGACGAAAAGTTAAATTGTATTTCTATTTTTTTCAAATATTATACAAGTAATTGAATAAATACTTGAATGCTTTATCTTGATGGAATTCTACTGATTCGTGATTCTGTATATATATATATAGCTAGAAACTCTTCTTTGAAAATTCAGTATAAAATTTTATCAAATGAAGTTTTAATAAATTTGTTTCCAGAAGAGATTATCAATTATGAGCCCTAGTCTAGAGCCTAGATTGTAAATCCAGCCCTGGCGGAGAGCTTAATTTTATTGTTACCACCACTTATAATAACAATATCGAGGGTCAAAAAACGTTTGCGCCATTTCTCTACTATTTGTAAGAAAAACTAGTTAAGCAACTTAACCTGACTTACAACATACGTTTTAATTTTTTTGTTGTACAGCTATTTGAATTTCGAATAATATACTTTAAATTAATACTTTGTTTTCTTGCCTATTTTCAGTTTTGTTGTCTCGACAAAAATTTCATGGACTTAAACAAGTCTATATCGGAAAACATTTAATAAAAACTGATTTAATGAAAGTGATTTCAAGTAAGGCAGTTGAATTTGATAAAAAAAAGTTGATATTAATTAACAAATAACTAAAATGTTTTATTTTTGTTTTTCGATAAAGTCCATAATTTGATATTATAGTTAAGCTTACTATTTTTAATAATTGTACTTAACAAGCTGAATTAAAATATAATAATTTTTTTGTCCCAGTTAAGAAAAATATAAGTATGGCAATCCAGAGTGATGGAAACGGTTTCGAAGATAATAACATGAAAAGAGCAGTGGAAGCCATTTCTTTGAGAAGTAATCGTAACAATCATTATTTAACGCAGAAAAATAAGCATGCGTACACATTAAGAGTCGTTTTTATACCTCCAGTTCCCAGCGACCTTGGCGTAAAAGTGAGCCGGATACGGGAATGGCATATTAAATTTATAAGAATTATAAGCAGGGACACTACGAATAACCGTCGACGATTGGCGTAAATGGCGGGCGGAGTAACCAGTTCCGTGTTTGGGACTGGCCACAAGTGACGAAGTGAAAAAAAAGAGAGTACGAGGATACGGAAAAAAGAGGAAATATCTTTTATATAAAAAAAAAAAACACGGGAAAAAAAAAAAAGAAGAAGAAAACGAGAGAGACCTTCGCTGACCACTTAGGGTCTCATCTTTCATCGAGGAAGCTCGAGATAAAGTCAGGAAGCGTTAGTTTTCCCACCAATCTGCTCCGGAGTGGTGAGAATTCAGCCCGGTTACGTCGCACTTGCAGGGGAGAGATAGTACTATCGTGCAGGGATTTTACGTATTACAAGCATGGGTGGAAGCAGACGAAATCAGGTAAGCATTCTAAAATTTTACTGCTTACAAATTCGTTTAATTTTTTCATTATTCCTGACTTTTCGTTTCAATATTTGGAACGCTACAAAACTGGTTTCATTCGGGCTTAAGAAATTTTACGGGATTTATGGAAGGTTTGTTATGCAAAATCCCATATTTCACAATTAAATGTGGGTGCATATTTAGATAATGACTTTTTCTGGTTGTTCTGAACTTTTTAGAATTGCTGCCTTTATATATATATATATAAACCAAAATATAACTATATAACTTGTTATATAAGAACATACCAAAACAAAGTAAGCAAGACATATCAAGATACAAATCATATATATATATATATATATATATTTCAAACAATTAAAACTCAAATAACATTTTCAGTATATACACCTATTAAACCAATAATTAAAATTAAATATAAAATAATATTACCTAATTAATAATCACACAATGAAATGCAGATAGATAATTAGATTATAAAATATTTCTATGAAAAAGACAACCCAGATTTGGAATTCAAACAATCAAATGCCAATCGATCTTAGGAATATATATATAAAATTTTATTCTAAACGTCTTCGAAGTTGTTTTTTTTTCTTAATTAATATATCCATCTGCGATTTCACCTGATTCTTTCTTACGCGTTTTTTTTTCAAATTTATTTTATTTTATAAATGTCTAAATAGGTGTTATCCTCATCTTCTAACATAAGTTCCTAATTACGAGGCACATAACAAAAATAGCCCCTGTGTTGCTACAATAAAAGGATATTTATCTAAGTGAACACATTCGAAATATTTGCTAGAGGAAGTCGCAATCTCGTGAAACATCCTGGAAGTAAAAGACGTATCGCTTCTGTTTTTCAAAACAACGAATAGTCTTTTTGCCCTCTCTCCTGGATTCCGCCGATTCAAGCATGAAATATTTTTATTACCATTCTGTTTGATCTCACAATCCAGTGGAGTAACTACACCTTTTGCGCCCAGGGCGAACTTGCAATATGCCGTCCTTCCTCTAAAAGTTACACAGGGTACAAAAGCCTTAAAATAAAAAATAATAATAAATTCGAGAAAATTTCTTTCATTAGTAACGTAATTCGTCGTTTGACGCCCTCGATCTTTGCAGATAGGTTGCGAAATCGCGCATCCACCACCCGTGCTTCTTTCACATATCGGCACTTTACAGACAAAAAGCGAAAAACACGAATCAGTTGCATTAGTTTTTTTTTATGCATACAATGACTGAACTAGTGACGCTGCTCTTAGTTACAAAATTGTTTTCCTTCACGTCTGATTTTACCGCCCTTTAGGAGTGCCGCCTGGGGCAGATCGCCCCCACCGCCCCGCTTTATCTACACCACTGTCACGATCTTCATAATTTTCTATTCTATAAGACGCTATAAATCCATGAATCGAATATCTGATTGTCGGAACTCTGTACACTTAATACCTCTTTATCTTGAAAGTAGAGTCCTTCACGGCCATGCATTTTGAAACTTGGCCTGCTCCGTTCCGGAAAATTCATGCGTCGCTTCAAGAAATATGGATCTTTGGGAGACTATTCCAATGTTTATCAAAGATTGGGAAAATCCAAATATGCCAAGTAGAATTCATTTTCGAAAAATTGAAAAGATGCATCAAAAATAAATTATGAATAATATTTTTCTTTTATATTTCTTGTAATAAAAATGCATTTTAAATAATCTACAAATGAAAAAAAAGTCAGTTTTGCAAACTGAAATCTGTAATAATCTCTACTAATAAAAAAGGAGAATGTGTGTCTGTGTGTGTTGGCTCTCTTCAGGACAGACGTCTTGACTTAGAGCTACAAAATTTGCCACAAACATACCTTGGAGGGGGGAATATGCACCTAGGAATCCTTTTATTGAAATTTTGATTAATTAAAAGAAGCAAAAGTTTGGCTTTTTTCCTTAATAAATTCAGAAAATATTACAGCACAAAAATCATTTTTACATCATCTGAAAGTTTAAAAATTTATCTTTTCAATGATATCAATTAAGTTGTCTTACGATTTTTTCTCTAATTTTAATAACTTTTTAAAAATATTTTTGACACGATTTACAACAATACTTTTCATTGTTACAATGAAATTCAAACCGCTTTCATTGTTTAAACAATTATTTCATTGCGTGTTTCTCTTCCATTGTTGAAAGCTAAGATTATATCCTATTGGATTTTAATTTCTTTTTTTTTATTTGATCAATTTTTCTGTGAAATCTGTTAAGATAGTCCCCAAGATAGTAAGTTTATAAGGAAAGAATCCACTAAGCTGAACGATTATGGTCGCTGTGTTTTAATTCATTTTATCAGCATGTTTTAAGCAAATTAACATGCTGCTGGACGTAAAATGTGCCGCGCTATTTTGATGTTGAAATCAAATTCGTTAAATGGAAGTTCACGTCGATAACATTTAATTAGATGTTACATGACACGAACGATTAATTAGATGTTACTTGACTCCATTAGGGACGTTCATGTAAACAAGGAACAGAGCAAGTACAAGGCTTCGAAAAGAAAGCGGGCTAAATGTCTATCGCAATTTGAAGTTTAAAATTACTTTGTTAAGGGAACCATGGATATCAAATTATGCATAAGAGAGTCAGTTGAAAATATATTCCCGGCGAACAAGCCGGTGGCCGAAGGTGGCTAGTACAGCAATAAATTTGTTTCTGACATTTAAGGATTGATATTTATTACTATGGTATTCAAAATTTGATGTTTGCAATTCTGTGTTGCATAATGTGATTGTGGGCATTTATTACATTCATTCATATTTAAATACATTATTATTTACAGGCAGTTTCAATCCTAAATATATTCATTGATGCTTGTAACATACCCCTCGTAATGAATCGTATTTCACCTTGCTTCCGTTGTTATATAAGAGCCCAATCTTGAGGTTAAAATACATTTCTCCTCCACTGAAACAAAAAGTGAAGTCTAAAGGGATACAATGCCCTGGATCTTATCTTGATATTGTTGCGGTCACGTGTAAATTAATAGCTTTGAGGGAATTTTTAATTGCAAATGAATAAATTCTTCTTTTATTCTTCTATAACTAGAATAAGTTAATGCTACAATAAACATTAAGTGAATTATAACAAGAAAATGGAAATATCATTTTATAAACTATTTCATTGCTCATTTTCTAGCTGTGGCAACATTCTTTAACGGTTGTTTACTTTATTATGCCATAACAAGAGTTTTTTCACATTTATAATTATTTATTTGTGACCAAACCATTCTACTAACGATTACAAATTTTTTATGCAAATTTATGAATATATGGATGCCATCATTATTAGTTTTAAGAATTATTTGTTAGCTTTGTGTTCGAAAAAATTGAATCATTTGCTGAGATAACTCTTCTGGTTATATCCTGGGATGAATAATGAAAGAAAGCTTCATTTTCCATTTTGTATTAAGAACGACTAAAATTTTTATGCACCATAAAATACACTAAAAGAAACAATTTTTCTACCACATGTGCAAAAATTGGGAAATATTTAAAGGAAAAAAATTTTAATAGTTATATTACAGGATCATGAGTCACTGCCCCTACTTTAAATTAACAATGGAATTTAGGTCCTAGCACATCACTTCAAGTTTAGAAAGAATTTAAAACATGATGTTCTTATTCATCTCGTTATATGGTAAGAATAGAAAAAATAGAGAAAATCCTACTATAATTTCTAGTTCTTGCTCTGTGTTGTTCACAGTGTCACACGAAATTCATTATTAGAGTAATGTAACAAACAAGACACATGGTTAAAAATATTATTTAATTTGAACACCCAACTTTATGCACAATATAACCCCACAGACTGAGAGCTATGTAAGACGGTTCTAGATTTGTCAGCTTAAATTCTCTATCGCCTTGTGCAGAGGATAAAATAAATTTCTTGCATCAAAATGCATATAAATATGAGCAGATTCTTGATTTCCCTTTGGTCCAAAATAGAAACACGGTTAATGGACTATAGAGGGAATAGGAACATAGCCATTGTTTGTATTCACTATACAAATTCCAGAAATATAACCAAAAAAATTACACTGGTCAAAACAGATTTAAATTTAAAAGTATACTTGAAAACTGAACTGTAATTTACAGGTAGTGACATAAAAATACCACCCATAGATGAATGCTTTACAAAAAAAGTACGAATTCAAAGGTATTTTCGCAGAGAAAAAAACAATAACTAACAGTGCTAGCACCCTAACTTCCATGTTGGAATGGTATATTGCTAGCCAAAGAAAAACTTCTCATGCATGAAGTTACCATTATTTTTTTATCTGACTATACAAAACTATTTTCGAAATTTTGTTCATATCCTTTTTTTCCCTCACCACTGTTTCTATTCACACAATTTTAAGGTAAATAATTTTTTTAAAGAAATATTTAAAAACACTCAATCACAATAAACTGACTGACACTCTACTAATAATAAACATTTTTTTCTCTTTGTGCGAATTTTTTGTAACATTACACAAAAGAAATGATGTACCTATCAAAAATAATTTCAAATAACTTAAAAATAAATCTGTTCGTAAATTATTCGAATAAGCAGTCAATTTTTCTTCAGTGCCGTTTTCCTGCCCTCAGAGATTTTACAGTAATAAAAATAACAAAATAGCACTTGGGCTAAATTTTGATAGTTATAGTAGGGCAAAGTTGGGTAAAAGTTGGTAGCTAAGGCTTGAAGGACTGTTGGAGATAAACTTTTCGTCATAGAGCTTGTCAAATTTTATTAAAATATTCATTGTTTATCGGAGTATACTGTATCTTTTCAGAAAAGTCACGGTTTCATAACTTTTTTTATGATTGATTTTTTTTATAAAAAAAATCAAACAAAAGTCAAATCCGGGTACCGATGTTAACGTGGATTTTCAGTGGAAAAGTAGTAAACATTTTTGACTTCTTCCTCTGCGCCACTGCAGCTTTCGTGGGCGCAGCTATGACAGTTTCTACATTGGATGAACCATTCTTCTTTATTTAAATTAGAAAATACATCATTAAAATATAAACAATCAACGTCTGATCTGTTTTCATCTTCTTAATCGGAAAAATAATCAATATTGACTGTCCCGGTCTTACACCACTTGGAGTACCCGGGTTTACCCGGCATACAGATCTAATAAGAAGCGAAATAGAACCACGTAATAATTGCACTAAATCGTTATATTGTTTCATAGGATATAAATCCTTCGTAAATGCAAATATGTAACAAGCTGGAATAAATATAGTTTTTATAATTGTAATGATTATTAAGTAAGGATAGCTTAAAATCAAACGAACATTAGAGAGTTGACGTCTTGAAACAAATACACCTTCACAGATGCAGTGAATTAACAGCTAGAACACGCCACTATGACTGTTCCTTTTTCTTGACTAGTAGAGTGTATTTCAGTATCTGTCTGCTGGATAAGAAAAATAATAGCGCCGAAATCAAGGGTACCCGGTTTTACCCCACTCTCCCCATATAGTGTTTTTAGTTTGACTTGAGGGCATGGAAGGATGGATTCATCATGACTTGCGCTCTGTGAAGGAAGAAAACATTGAGATGGATTTTGCACATGCGCTTTATGGAATAATTTCAGCATTCTGCTCTTATATTCACAGGCTAAATTTCAAATTCAGGGGAAAAAAATGGAAAATCAACAATCGCTTAAAGTATAGCTTTCGCTGGTTTAGACTAATATCACACAGAAAAATTCACTCATCTTACAGGGTGACAATTATTGCGCTATATGAAATAAAAAATAAAATTTTCAAAAACTATTGAGTTCAAAAATTTTATTCAAATTTTAAAAGTAACTACAAATATTCGGATTTAGTTTATGACATATTCGATATGCTTACCATCAATGGCTATGACGTGGCGCTGACGAAGAGCAAAATTCTTCAAAAATCGCTGAAGTGTCGAGACATCGACATTACCAGTTCTCTCGAATTTTTCAATCACATTTTTGATTGTTATAACACTTGGACCGGTTGTCTTCAGCTTGTACTTGGTTCCAAATTTCTTTTGAGCCGCAATCGGGATGTTATTGCTCGAATAGTAGGCCTTGACGATCGATATACACGCGGTATTTCAGAATTTTCAACGAAAAATGTACAACAACAATAAGAATACGCATGCTAAAAAAATCCCAACATGCCCTGCATTCAACCGCCAAGTTTTAAGTGAGTTTCGCCAACGGTTCAAAAGTTATCAAGTTTTTTTTTCATATAGCTCAAGAATTGTCACCCTGTATAAAATCCGGGTGGTGCAATCGATAATATGTTACAGTTATGTGATTTGAGTGCTAAGTCTGAATTAAAATAATTTGAATGTCACTTCATTTTACATTAAGATATTATAAATGACATGGGACTTCCAATGTTATATTTTATCCATGCTAATTTCTTTGTGTAGATAGTTATACGTAATATTATTTTTGTTTGTTTCTTAAATTTGATTTTAGTACGAAAAATGCATTTTATTTTATTTGTTAATTTCTCTTATGTTAGCTATTTTGTTAAATGGTACTTTAGGACAAAATTAATTTAACTTATTGCTAAATTGGCTGCTTAAGTGATATTTGATGTAACTTGGATTGTTTGTCCTTTTGTAATTTGGGGGCTACTTAGGTGCCCTTGTATTGGGTAGGCTGTTTCGCAGCAACCTATCTTGCAATCCGCACGGTTTTGGATATGGAGGGGTGATGCTAGATATGTGATACGACATGAAACATAGAAGTATAAAAAATCTTATTAAATTTTTGCTTCATATCTTTTATTTCATTTCTAATTACTAATTTCCCAAAGTCACTCACAGAATCGGAACTGAAGAAATTTAGCTTCTTGTATGTTTGCTCAAACTGTGTTTGATTGTGCTTGAACTTATTCAAGAAAATTGGAGCCATGATAATTTCTAATGTAGTTTTGATCTCAATGAATGTTGCAGGTATCATTCCCAGAAATATAAACTTGGACCTAGCCCCATATTTACTTTTGGATTCACATCTGAATACATGCCATTTTAAGCGAGAATTATGCGAGATGATGGTAAAGCAAAAACATGATTTAAAATTCACAGAAATTCGTAAAAAAAAGAATTTTCTACCCAGGTGCATATTGATTTGATAATGAATCATTGGATAAGTATTTCAATAATCTCGAAAGAAATATGAGAGATATTTTCAGGTCATCTGACTTCTTTTTGAGTATATTCTACTCTTCTATCATAGCTATTATTCACATGTTGAACGCTATTCGTATGTTTACTGAAGGCAAATTAACACTTTGACAAACAAGCTTATTTTGAAGAAATCTCATAGAGATATCAAACTAAATCTCAAAGAGTTATCAAGCTAAATCAAGCTTATTTTGAAGAAATCTCAGTAAGCTATCACATGGTAGGCAGCCAACGTGCAAAAGAATTTACGCTCCAGTGAAATCCGTAAAAAAAAAGAGAGATTCTTCTCCCTACTGGTTTATTACACTGATGATGAAACATTGCATAAGTGTTTCTTAAATATGACAGAAATGTTGGAGATATTTTAAGATAATCTGATAAGTAAAATAAACAGATCTCTTCCTGGGTATATTCTCTGATATATGTTGTTATTCGCAAGCTGAATGGTTTTCGTATGCTTACTGAGAACGAAATAGTACCTTGACTGCAAAGCCTTTATTGAAGAAATCTGATTATCACGACTTATCTTGTTTTGGTAGTCAACATGTTTAGAATTGACACCCCGATGAGAACTAGAAGCATTCTGACAATGAAACGTTTACGAATTATATTATGAAAAACTGAAATGAAGAAAAGGAATATAATATTAGGGTATCAAACGGGACTCTGTAATCTTAACATCCTCACGTTTCCCTTAAAAGGTTAAGACTATCGTACATACATTTACGTATAGAACACATTTACGTACAGAATGCAATATAAAATACATTTTATATTGCATTCTGTTGCAGCTCTTGCAAAGACTTCTTTATGACTTCGATGAGAAATTTCGATACAAGATCGTTTTCGGGATTTTCTCGGGTGGAATTAAACCTTTTCTTCGTTTGGTGCAAATGCCGTACCAGAAGGATTTTTTCCCTAAACATCTGGTACTACGAAAGCAATGGATTTTTTTTATTTTTCTTGCATAGCCTATCTAAGGAACAACCTAATTACATCTGAAGATAGTTTTCATTCCCCGATCTTGTTATAACGTCTCATATGTAACGAACGATTCGATTACTTACTAAACCAGCGGGAGTGACCACCCCAAAACTTTCTCGCATACGACCAGTAATGTGATGTGGGTAAACACCCAGTTGGTAGGTAAATATTTTTGGGGTATTTACCCATGGAGTGGTTATTTTGAAAAAAAAAATTATGAATGGTGATTTACAATGAAACATATAAAATTTATGAATTCCCAAAAACTTAATATTTTGCAAAAAAAAATTGCGTATGTTCGCAATTTTTGCGCGTGCTGAGGTACCACAACTTTATTTAACGTTTTTGAGTACGAAATCTTACTATAGATATCGCACAACATTTCACTACACCTCTGGTTAATCACAGGAGTCCATCTGGAGAATGTCAAAACGAAGTTTCGTTTTGGGAATTGCCATAATTTCCGAAGCGCATGTTTGCGGCTCGCTACAATTTCCGCCAAGGTCAAACGCCAACCATGCTGACTTGAGTAAAATAAGCGAAACACTCGCCAACACACAGTCGTAATGTGCATTTTGAACTAAATATGCAATTTGAACACCTGTTTTTTAACCGATTGGGATGAAAATTGGGCACACATCTACAATTAATGTTAGCATTCGCGGTATCAAGTTTTATTTATCTAAGTCAAAGGGCATATGAGATACAAGTATTAGATTATACAGACCGACAGACAGTCAACCCGTTGACGGATTTTGTCCAAAATTTGATAGAAACCTACAAATTATGTTTAAAGACCACATACCAAATTTCATCCCCGTAGCTCTAACAGTTCTCGAGTTATCGTGTTTCACACACACACACACAGACAGACACATAGATAGGCATAATTCCAAAATTGTGTTTTTCGGACTCAAGGAGGTCTAAAACGTGGAGATTCGTCAAAATCTCGATTTCGAATTTTTGACGATTACAATACTTTGTCTTTGTATACTTCGTATACGAGAAAGTAAAAAGAAAACTGATTCAATGGATATTCAAAAGGAAAGTAGATTTTTTCTTCCTTTGAACTGAAGTAAATACTTTTCTTTTTGTGAATCTGAATCTCCGTTTGAGAGCATACTTTGAGATTTCGTTCAGCCGCATTCTAAAGAAAGAAGGTTAAACAAATTCGTTAAATAACTGTTTTACATTGATTTCTCAAATATCAGTTTCTATCAAAGATATAATTAATTATTAAATAAATTAAAAAAATTACTTTATTTCATATTCGCTGCAAATAATAAGTATGAGCAAATACGTTACTGAGATATTATTCATGCTACAAAATATTTCGCAAAAATTGTGAAACGTGGGCCTATTTCTTTCGTTTTTTCATTATTTATGGGCAGTTACTGTTAGAGATGTTGAACGATTGAGTAGATATTTGTTTTTAGAACGTTTTGTGGAGAGCTAGGTAAAAAAATCAAGGGAAAAAAGATTTTATCAACGTTTTCTGTAGACGAACATGAACATCGTCACACATCTGTCTTCAAAGTATTATTTGAATAAAATATTCTATGATCATATTTTTGATGACTACCGCCATTAGATACTTACTGAAATTTACTGAAATTATGTACTAAATTAGAATTCCCTTTGTTCAGTTTTGCAATTTTTTTCTTATGCTTATGGAAACAAAAGTAAGAATTTAGTTTCTTAACAGTGTATCCTCGAAATATTTAAGCACATTTAAAAAAAGAGAAAGACATTTGAAAGAATTTCGCTACTATTGAAATCGTCGAATCTGGAAATACTTTGATTATCAGCCATGCATTCTTATGCATAGTTTCAAATGCATCGTTGTGCATTTTGTTTTCAAAATGCCTTCCAAAATTTAGAGCCAGAAAGTTATGCCATAAAGTAGATATCTTAAAAATAAGAATCTGTAGCATTATATTGCCTCTCTACATGCAATTCCGAAAAACTTAAAAAACAAGATTTGTGGTTTTTCTATTACAATTCATTGACCTTATATATTCCATGTCTCAGGTCATTAAAACCACAAAAACGAGCAATGTAATATTTGGTTTTAGAAAAAGACGGAGGAAAATCCGGATTTTGTATGGGAGGGCAATGACTTTTATGAATGCGCATATTTTTTTTATCCTATGCAATTTAAACAACAAATGCTTAAATTAAATCGGCCAGTTTAAGGTTAAGAAGCAGAAAAATCAAATTTAACTTAAATAATCATGATGGTTTTGCTTCTTTTCCAGTATAGTTCTTGTGCGATTTGAAGATTTTAAAGTAAATAAAAAAACAGAAGAAATTTCAGAACATAACTTCTTTTTTCACTTCATTAAATTAACTGGTTTTATTTATTTACTCGTTGTCTTTTCTTTACGTTGCAGTTACGAGATAAACATGTCTTTTACGAAACTATATTCTAAGGTTTTCCTCTAATAAGGGATTACGGCGTTAATAATAATATTTATTACTTAATAATATTTATATCGGACGACGCCCATCTATTTCTGAACTCAGGACACAAAGTGACATAAAACTTCAGCTTAAGAAGAATTTTTCGAAATTCAAATCGTTTCAGATGACGTACTCAGATGACGCACATGAATTTTTCTTTAGCTAGAAACGCCAGGTACCCTCGCACCGTCCTTGACTGTGTCTCGAATTGCGATCATGCTGCTGTAAAAATTCAACACGATCAAAATGTCAGTAAGAAAATGACTTATCACTTTGATGATGTCTTCAGAATGGGCAAAAACTTAATTATTCAAATTCATTACGAGAAGTGTATAAGTGTATACTTAAAATGTCTTAATGTATTCCAAAATCACTTTTCTAAAACTTCAGTTTCGTTCTTTTCCCGCGCTGGAGGTATATTAAATCTCTCATTTTGGTATATTTATTACTAAAAAAATATGTAATCGCTTTTACGTGCCCGCAGAAAATCATGATGGCGTCTCCTTGGCACCAGACTTTTTAACCGAGACGCTTACGTAATTTATTAAAAATACCCAATGTTCCCTTCACTTTGATCACGTGTCAATATGTTAATCCTTAACTGGGAGAATACAGGGATTTTTCTGTTCACTTTTACTTGTAACCTAAACGGGGATGCACGTATACCCACTACTCTCCTATATTTTACTTAAATAGTTTGATAATAAAATAAGAAGTAGTTATTTGCTCGGCCTGTTTATTTCAATGTCTACAACCACGAAAATCATTTTATATATATATAAAATGTTTTCGTAATTGCAGTTCGTTAAATAAATACAAGTCGAGTTATTCTAAATTTCATTTTATTATGGGAGAGTGACGGAATGTACGTACATCATGTTTTAAGTTTTAAGCCAAAAGTGAACAGAAGATCCCTGCTTTTTCTCAGGTAGGGATTTAACAGATAGACACGTGATCAAAGTGAAGGTAATAATAGCTATTTTTACTATATTACGTAAGTGTTTTAGGGAAAATGCATGGCGACAATAAGTCGCTGATTTCGCGAGTTGTGTGCGCGTGGAAACGATTAAAATATTCTTTTAGTAATAAATATGCCAAAACGAGATATTTAATATATCTCTAGCGCGGGAAATGGAACGAAACTGAAGTTATTAAGACTTTAAAATATATAATATTAGAATTGGAAATAAAATTAAGTGAGATTATTACATATATACATATATATATAAAAGAGGCAAAACATAATAGAAAAACAAAATGAAATAAAATAACAAACATTCATATTATAAATTTTAAAATTTTAGTAAAGTCTTAATGTATTCCAAAATCACTTTTCTTAAACTCCAGTTTCGCTTTATTTCCCGAACTGTAGGTATATTAAATCTCGCGTTTTGGCATATTTATTACTAGTAGTACGTGCACGGCGTTGCCCGTGGAATCGGGACTTCAACAAAAAGAAAAAAAACACCCATAATGGCATGAAAAAGTTCTGAAAACAAAACAAAAGATACACGTTATTGATTTTCCCGCTTGTTTTTCTTCGCGATAATGACATTTCAACTGTAGAAAATACAGAATACGTTAATGCGAAACAATATTAAAAAATTGCAACGTGAAAATGATTATTATAAAGCAAATAAAATATGCGAGACATAAACACGTTAAGACATTGCCGGAAATAATAATCAAAGTCATTCGGTTGAAGGTTATGACGTCACCTGCGCTCTGCACAGTCAACCAATGAAATTGCCTACAACCTTCCGGAAAAGTGTCGCGGAAGAAAGCTCAGTAGATAAAAATATCTTTCAACTGACCAGGAAAAAATAATAACGGGAAAAGATATTTTAACCGTTCTTGTTTTAAATCCGACAGAACTGTTGCAGTTATAAGCTGAAAAAAATTGAAAATAATAATGTTATTAGAACATTGGATGCAGCAAAATTAAAAACAAAAATAAAATTTCGATGGCAAAACTGACTATTTTTTAAAAATTTCTCAAAATCCAGTAAATTACGTTAGAAATTAAACTAATTTCATTAGAACGGAAATCGTGTACTCTTTTCGATGGTGTATTTATTTTTTTCGTACAATTATTCAAAACCATTCTATTGAGATATTAGTGCGAAAAATCATCCAAAACAACACAAAACATTAAATAAAAAATTTTCTAGATTAAATTTTAAAATTCCGACTTCGAGATGCATTGAGTCACCATTAAGATTACCTGTGTGTCAAATTTCAAGGTTGTAAGTGCGATAGATTCGTCTGGGCATCGCACGCAGGCACACATGCACACAAACATTGCCTTTTATAAGTATAGAGTAAAAGAATATTCTAATCACTTCCGCGCGCTCACATAAATCGCGAAATCAGCGACTTGTTGGCGCCATACTTTTCCCTAAAACACTTACGTAATTTACTAAAAATAGCTATTATTCCCTTCACTTTGACCACGTGTCTATATGTTAATCCCTTATCTGAGAAAGTGCAGGGATTTTCTGTTCGCTTTTGACTTGAAAACCTAAACTATGATGCACGTATGTCAGCCACTCTCCTGAAATTGACTTAAATATTTTGATAATAAATGGAAAGTAATTATTTGCTCGGCCTGTTCCTTGTTATAACGACTACAACAACGGAATCATTATATATAAGTTATAATCTCACTTAACTTTGCTTTAAATTCTAATATGATATATTTTAAAATCTTAGTACAATATTAATGTATTCCAAAATCGCTTTCTTTAAACTCCAGTTTCGTTTTATTTCCCGCGCTGGAGGCATATTAAATTTGGCATATTTATTACTAAAAGAATATTTTAATCACTTTCACGCGCACATATAAATCGCGAATTCGGCGTCCTTTCGGCGCCAGATTTTTCCCTAAAACACTTACGTAATTTAGTAAAAATTATTCCCTTCACTTTGATCACGTGTCTATATGTTATTCCCTTATCTGAGAGAATGCAGGGATTTTCTGCTCTTTTTTGGCTTGAAACCTTAAACTAAGATACACGTATGTCCTCCACTCTCCTTAAAAATGACTTAAATATTTGGATAATAAAAGAAAATTAGTTAAATAACTCGGCTCTTTAATGACTACACAACTACGAAAACATTATATATATATATATATATATATATATACTATATATGTACAAGAAAAATATAGAAAATGTCGCCGCATATTTCAGGAACTTCAATACACAGTTGTGTTGTAAGTCACTTTAGAAGTATTTTAAACCGTAGACAGAAGAAAATCGCACGGGGTAACTTTTTAATAGAACAGAAGTCCAGTGGGTGTGAAGTAGAGTCGAGTCGTGTGAATAATTAGAGAAAAGGAAAAGAATCCCCTTCCAAAAAGTGGTGTAGCTGCAAATTTTGCCGATCGGTGCGAGCTTGCAACATGCCCGCTTCCTTTACAAGTTACACAGGTGACATAAACCCCAGAATAAAATAATAATCTTCAGTAAAAAAGTGTAAGTTAGTAATGCAATTAAATAACGTCAGTAATGTAACGACGAATTATATTGGTATCGGAATTCGTCGTTGTATCGAGGGCGTCAAACAAAGAATTACGTTAGAAACGTAATTCGTCGTTTGACGCCCTCGGTCTGTGCAGACAGGTTGCGAAATCGCACGTCCACCACTAGTCTTTTCTTTCACATATCAGCAATTTACCGGCAAAAGTCGAAAAATACCCATTAATTACATTAGTTATTATTTTTTATGTAGACAATTGATTGAGCTAGTGTCGTTGCTCTTCTTAGTTATAAAATTGTTGTCTTGCCTGTCTGATTTTGCCGCCTTTTTCGAAATGCCGTCCGGGGTGGACCGTCCCCTTTAGTCATTCCCGTGTTTCCAAACAATAACATTTCATTTCCTGACTTCGACTTCCCCCATACAGATTAGATTGTGTTCCTATCTATATTTCTTGTGCTTAGTAATGTATTTAGCATTTTGTGGCAGAGATTTAAAAGTTCCCATTGATTTTGTGATAAGAGCCTGTGCACAAAATACTGTTCTAGAAGTCTTAATATAAGTCATTTGAAATCAGTAACTCATTAATCTTTCTCACATAAATACCTATTAGGAAAATGGTTTCAATATACGAATAAACCTTAAGGAATGATTTAAGATTGTGTGACTGGAAGAAAATGCCATTTTTTTTCTTTTGCCTTGAATCCGAAAAGTGTATATCTTCTTGGAACAGTGATCCATTTTTTTTAGTACTTGGTACCCAACTTTTCTTATTGGTTTTAAAAGCTCCCATTTTTAATTGGTAACGTTGAATTTTGCACGAATTAATTTTGAATATCAAAAATATATTTTGCATAACTTGTACATATTTACCTATTTTTTAACCATCATTCAATTGTTAGATTGGGTTTGATACCATAAAGTAATATACCTTTGATGCAAACTGAGGCAAAATATTTCTCCGTTAATAAAAGCTGTACAAAAACTAAGAACGCTGTTCTTACTACTTCGAACTAAAATTCAACTACTTCAATCGTGAAACATTTCCGTTATCAATATTTTGTAACTTAACCAAGATTGATTTGTATACTCGTAGTTTAAGCAATGATTGAACTCGATTGCTGAAAAAGGGCCATTTTTTATTACGTCTGTTTAAAATGCCAGAAAGTTTATAAAATGATTCCTTTTCGTTTTCGACTGAAATAATGGCCATTTATGGTTACAGTCATTCCATAATGCGTTCTAAATTGCTGAATAGGACTCTTTATTCTGTGTTTAATAAACTGCAGTAGGCGACAAGACAATTTTTATCTATCAATTCAACGACTTCAAAGTGTTTCTACGAACATTTTAACCTACTTCACGGCCAAACGAATCGCTTTGACACCCTGAAGTAGATTATCCAAAATTCAATTTTTTTTTCTTACAATGGCATCAATCATTAGCTGCATTTTTCGCCTTTTTTCAAAGCGGCCAATGATCAATCGTTTCAAAGAACTGGATTGAATAATCAATGGAAATGTCTCGTTAAAGAATTTCGAAAAAAATGGCAATAAATGAAATTCCGAGCTTGAAGATACTATATCTGCAGTATTAGAAAAGGCCACTTTTAAATTAACTTTTTGCAGAATTATCTTATTGATGGAATTTAATTTTGCTTTAATGGAGGTATTGGTTAAATTATAGAACAGAATCAGTCAAAATTATAGTTTTTTTTCGCCAAGAACTCTAAATCACAAAATAATTGATTGTGCTATTACCGAATTTGATTTGGTATGCGTATTTTTTACTCAAATATTCGTTGCATATCTTCAAATAAACATACGGTTTATTAAATAAATTATCTTACTTAATAGTCAAAAGACCATTAATAAGACACAGCGATGATTTGTGCTACTGTTACCTCTTTTAAAGTAAACTCCTGAAACTCCTGCTCCTCCTTTTGAACGGTTGGCGAGATTCAGTTAAAATTTGGCGGTTGCATACAGGGCATGTTGGGATATTTTTTGAGCATGCGCACTCTTATTGTTGTTCATTTTTCGTTGATAATGTCGAAATGCAGCGTGTCCGAGTGTATATCTATCCTCAAGGCCTACTATTCGAGCAATAACAGCCCGATTGCGTCTCAAAAGAAATTTGGGACCAAGTACAAGCTGAAGACACCCGATCCAAGTGTTATAACAATCAAAAATGTGATTGAGAAGTTCGAGTGAACTGGTAGTGTCGATGTCTCGACACTTCAGCGATTTTTGAAGTATTTTGCTCTTCGTCAACGCCACGTCATAGCCATTGATGACAAGTATATCAAACATGTCATAAACTAAATCCGAATATCTATAGTTACTTTTAAAATTTAAATAAAATTTTTAAACTCAGTAGTTTTTGAAAATTTTATTTTTTATTTCATATAGCTCAATAATTATCACCCTGTATATACCACATTCATCGTTTCACTCTCCTTTTTCAACCCATTGCAACTTTTTCAGGAGGAAAAGCATGAAACAAATGCTTAATTTAGTTAGATTAACGTTCCATTTTGAAGCTACGTAAAGACTATTTTTGGGATGTTTTCTAAGGACGATGTAACAACTGAGCCCTCTGCCCTCACCAAACTTTTACACCACCCCTGAAGGATTTAACGTACACCAGGCCCGCACACACGGTGGATCTCCTATGGAAATGGGTCTCAAACTCCTCTCCCCCTTCCTCCCCGTTTTGAAGCCGAGATCTGCAATCGTATCACCTTAGTAAAACACCTTGCAGTAAGATGCTAGATGGCATGCACATCATGTGATCTAGCAGTGGTGTAGTCTCAAAATAAGCAGTGCCGGAACGCTCTAACTTGGGCGACAAAAATCGCGCTGTTTTAAGGAAGTTTCCACAATTTTTTGTTATTTAAATCTCGTTAAAAAAAGCATTGCCGGAACGACGTTTCGGCTCCACTACACCCCGTCGTCTAGTATCTAAGAGGTAATATCTTTTGTCATGTGACTGTTACGTCGCATGAATTGATTGCATTCTAAATACAAACATGAATAGTATCTTCATAATTATGCGTCAACTTATCATACTTAAGAAATCTTTGATTTCAAGAAGATGTTCAAGTGTCAACCCTGATTATATTATTTTCTCTGCATTCCTAAATGAATTCCGATTCTTCTACTCTCTTTTCGCAGTCAAAGGATTTTATGAAAAAATAAGACATTTATTTTCTTCAATAGAAAATAAAACGATTACTTTTTTAAAAGAAGACCTTCTAAAAATATAGAAAAAAATTATTTACCTCTTTCTAGAAGAAAAATATTGCTAATACTGATTTGGTTCTAATACATAAGCAAGCATTTTCAACATAATCGCAAATATTTTTTGTTTATTTGTTTGTTCCAACATAATGATAAAAATATTAAAGTAACCAGCACATGCACGTGAATCTATGGGATAATTTTGTCATAATAAAACTTAAACTTCTCTCAATAGACTTATGCTCCTGATTAATTATCTGTTCAATAGATCCAAGGTAATTATTTTCTGACCTTCCGACATGTTTTCTTCCGCATTAGCTGTCCTTCATGCATTTGTTTGGTCATTGCATCCTTGACCTCTTGTGCGTAATTCAGAAACAAGGCGCCAAAAATTCAATCATTCTAGGCCGTGTCTTTATCCAAAAAAGTTTTCATTCAGCTTTTCCCTCTAAATACATTACAACCCCGGTTAACCGAATAGGGGAAGCCGTTTCGGATAACGATTTTTTCGGTTAAGCCATGAACATCAATTACTATTTCGTATCTAATTACAGTATGCAATTCTAAAATGGTTTGCGTGTAAAACGAGTTCAAAACTCTCTTTGTATAGGTTACACTTACGTTTTTTTTTATTAAAGTTAACCCTCCGTTGGACGCAATGTGTCTGACAGGCACAGGTAAACAATATAGTTATTATTATTATTAAAACACATTAATTTTATTTTTATCGTTCTGATATGAATCACTGACCTTCTTGGGAAGGGTTAAAAGAAAAAAAAAGTGGGAATACTGATGCAAAAAAAGTCTCGCCTTTGCGATTACTTCCGTGCGGTACACTGCTTGTTTTTTGGATTTGAGATTTCAGAGGCATTTCAGATAACCCGGGTTTTGGTTAACCCGAGTTCGGTTAACCGGGGTTTTACTGTTTTGAAAAGGGTTGAAAATAAAGAGTGTAGAGGAACGAGACTCATGTTTATATGGAATGCCGCTGTTGAAGAATTAATTCAATTTCAGGAACCATTTTTATTAGATGGCTAAGTTCCAGGACACAGTACATTAAAAGGTACAAGACGCAAGACAGAGAACAACAACACAAGACAAGTACACAGAAGAAGAAGAGAGAGGGGCATCATGGGAAAAACCCGGATGGCTCTAGTAGCGCCACCTACCATAAAAAGGAGAAGGCAGTGAATTGTAACAGCTACAAGAGAACAATTAAACAAATGATGTGGTCTATATTTATGCGACGGTATTGTGTATTAATTCATGATCACGTGATATACGTCATGCGTCAAGCCGATTTAATTTTGTATTCCATTGTACATTTTTCAAGAGTTAAGACAACGTGTTGATCGAAGTCAGATAACATGCACAGTTATATTAATTAAGTGGCTGTGTCGTCATGCGAATCGAATCCATGAAATATTCCATTTCTAGATTCAGTTTATTTAACATATTTATATGATTATCACGATATTATTTTAATTATATATTTTAAATATGATTTTGAATAAAATATTTATTTTAGCAAGAGTGTTTTCAAACGTAATTATATAAAACATGGAAGTTTTATTTCCAGTAGGCTGAAGCCCGTTTATGGTCCTTCATGGTGGCGAACACATCAAAACGGTACATAAATCACAATATAAAAACACAAAGTTATGAACTGTTAAGTGAGGGGATAGCGTGTAGGAAAAAATTAAGCAATTTGAAACTAAAGTCTAGAACAAATCGGTATAGACAAAATACATAACGATACACATCATTTGTGACATCATACTGTGACTACATCGTTTAATTGCATTCGCCTTTTAAATACAAAGGCAGATGACTTGTTCTCTTCATTTTTTATCTAACAATAATAACATGTGTTATCATGCATTAGCAAGAGTTCGATTTTCCGGAAATCCTAGCTGAATTTATTTGTTGCGAATATTAGAACAATTTTAAAATATTTAAAAAAAATTCTTATAACTATATTTTTTTTGATTTAAGACAATTTCCACACTTCACTGAAATTCTATTCTCACACATGTTTACATTTAAAGCCATGAAAAAATATTCGTGCAATAAGTTTGTTTTATGCTTTATGTTTTTTTTTATTTCCTTTATAGACATATATCCCTTTTGTGTACTCTATCAGTGGAGTAACGAGGGCAGAAGAAATGCATTACCGTTGCACTTAGACAAAAATAATATTATCAATTACTAAGACTGTTGTTATACAGGCCTAAAAAATTTAAATTTTTGTCTGGAGTTTACATAAACTTATGTGAATTATATGATATCAGCCATGCTGATTTCCAAAATAATAGTCGTTTTCCTGTATCACATAAGGATTTTTTACAATTGTGTAACTAAAAATTTCGAATGTGAGCAATTTTTAAAAACACTTGTGTCCACAATCTGCAAAACATTCATTACTTTAACTAAATTAACTTATATAACTTATAAAAATACTTGAAAAATAAAATAAATAATAATAGAGTAGGATATATATCTAAGAAGCAATTAGATAAACTTATATTACTTTTCCTCTAAAGGAATCCTCTGTCATGGTTTTGAAACTGGTTCAATATCTATGATCTAACAGTAATCTGCCATCATATCGTTTTTCCATGCATTTTATGTCTTGATGAAGTATCTCTTCCTTTTCTTCACTTAACACATCAAGATTTTCAGGGAAGTACTCAAGATAGATAGAAGTGCTCATAACGTATTTAAGTACAATTCTCTGTGGTATAATTTTGATGAGGAAAAAATCAAGGCTTCCACATGATTCTTTTAAAATTATTGATTAAGCTTCAGGAATTGAAGCAAGAACGTTACCATTTTGCAATAAGATACCTTTTAAACTTCTCTCACTAAAATCATTAGTCTCGACTGAGATGGATCAAGACAAATGGTAAAAGATAACACAAGTGGCTCTTCTTGAAGAAAATAGCTGGTAAATTCGTTTTTTCGGTTTCTGTACCAAGAAAATGTTGTTCCTGTAGCAAATAAATTTTTATTTTTAAGACACGATCCTAAAACTTGAGCACTTTCTATTGAAAGACTTAAATTGGATACTAATTATTTAAATCACATCGTGTAAATTGTTGGGCTTCAATAACAGGGCCAGCTTATCCAATGGGCTGATTGGGCTGCAGCCTAGGTGAGGCATTGATCCAAAGGCGCTTAAAAATTTACAAAACTAATTTCCTTTTCACTTTGAATCAAAATATGTATTTAAGAAAATTTTTAATGTGTTAAAAGTAAAGATAGGATTAGGGATTGTAACTAGACAATAATCGATTTTGTAATGTTACGTAAACGTGTATATATCTTTAAAAATATTCATACAGAGACAATCAGGGAGAAAAATCCTAAATTATGCAGGTAATAGAAGTTACCTACAATGCGGAAGTTTAGTTGCAAAATCTTGGTTTGAAAAGACACTGATTTGCAAAATTGTGAAGCGTTAATCAGAGAACAGGTTAACTTTTTATTTATTTAATTCTATTTTGTTTTATTTATTTATTTTCTCCTCAATGATTGTATTAGGTAGGTATTTTCGTTGGGCCACAGGCTCTCAAATTTTTAGTTACGGTTCTAATGGGGCCCCAAATTACTATACCCCAGGGTACTTAAATTTCTGGACTTGCGTACAGGCACAGTTTTATTTTATAATTTTACTTCTTTTAGTGTATTATTGTATTTTACATTTATTATTGTCATTCTATTAAGAAATTAACTTTAAACTCTAATAAAAATGAATTTTATTCAATAATATTTAATAGTAATTTCATGAAATAGCCCCTTTTGCCCTTTTTGATTTGTGAAAAATCTGTGGATGATGGAAAAAAACAAACGTAATTTTTATGATCAGTGTATCTGATTTAATAAAAAAAACTTCCCATTTTCTGCAAACCCCAGATTTATGTTGGCCTATGTTATCAATATATATCGGACGCACATAGGCAAAATATTTTTTGAATTTTTTTTTCAAGTTTTTGAAACGAAATGTGACAGGTCCGAAAAAGTACTTTGCCTCTGGCATCATGTACCGTTGCAATGTCACTAATTGTGTGTAACGTAAGTTTTAGATTAAAGGAAAAATATATGAGAAGACCAAGTTGTTTTTATCAAGTAATGAGAATGAAGAAAATTCGTGTACTAGAATTATTTTATTTCGGTTTTAGAACAAAATTTTTGAAAGGAAAGAAAAATAATAAACTTCATTCTGAAGTGAAGTTTTGATTTTCATCTACTTTATTGTTCACTTAATCACATACGAAGTAAGCACAGTGACAGTTTTGTTACCAACCAAAAACTTCGAAATCTATATTTTGATGAATCTTCAAGTTTTAGACCTCCCTTGGTCAGAAAAATCGATTCTTTCGAATTATGTTTATGTGTCTGTGAACATGAAAGCTAGACGAATAAAATTTGGTATGGGGGGGAGGTCTTAACACAAAAGTAGCATATCCGTATCAAATTTTGGACCATATTCACCAAAAAGAGTTCTGGCCATAATTGTGCACGTGAAGACAAAAAATTGAAAACGCAGCAAATTGGACGGATGAAATTTGGCATACATTAGAACCTTGGTTATCCGAACTAATTGGGGCTGACCTCTAATCGGATTCCGGGAAATTCGGATTATCCGGAAAATCCGGTAAAATTCTCTTGATATACCAAATGTAGTAGAGTACTGACTTTGGGTACTCTGTGAAAAGAGTACGGAAAGAACTAGACGCGATTCACATCGTCAAGCAGATTTAGTTCTTTACGTGAAAAGAAGATAACCGATTTTGTTTCTACTAATTAAGGCGCTGTATTCCTTCTTAAACACGAAATTCAAATGTTTCTTTTAAGTTACTGTTCAGCAACGGATTCCGAAACTTCCACTTTTGGACGATTTTATTCCGGAAAGGGGTGTCAGGCATTGAGTCATATGAGCGCATTTCCGGAGTTCTTTGTTAGATCACGCTCAGTAAAATGCAAACATCACCCTTCCATTCTTCTCTTTCCCCCTATTTTGATGAAAATAACTCCTCCCGGCACATGCGCAAAAGTGCGGAGGGTTTCCGAATCCGTTGCTATACAAATAGGAATAAACATTACCTTTGTTTCTGATTCGTGATTGTTATTTTCCTTCATTTTTTTAATAAAAAGGTTGCGGAAAATTAAAAAAAAAATGTTCAGATTATCCGAAATTTCGGATTCTTGGGGTTCGGATTTCCGAGGAGATCTGAATCAACTATATGAAATTTTGAACCAAATTTGCCCAAGGGTTTATTTTCTCTAGGCCTGTCTATTCGTGCGTATGCGAACACGATTGTGCAAAAATTTAACAAGCTAACTGTGTGAATTTCAATATGTGATACTTGCACCAAACTTGTAGATCTGTGTCAAATTTTGGATCCAATCGGCCAAAGGGAGAGTTTAAAAATGCATACTCGATTTTCTTCCCTATACTACGAAGCTAAACACAAAACTCGCCTACGAAAAACTCTGTGGTAGAACACTCCAGCTAATTTTTTTAGTAATCTTCTGACAGTTTTTAACTGAAGACATTTTTTTTTATTTCTGAATCTGTTTTTGGTTGTTTGCTCAAAGATATTTCTTGTGTTATATTTGTAGCTGACGTCTTTTCCTCTCTTTGAAATATTTATACAACGATATGCGGATATTTTACTCAAAACATCTGCATATTATTCAACAAAAATTGTTGGAAATGGAGTGAGATTAGAATTGATATTGAGAGAGTTAAAAGGTTGAGTTCCGCTATTATAAATGACATCAAAATCACGTGATTTTTAATAACCTTCTATCCGATTTTATGAATGATATCGAACCTAAAATTCTAATTGACATAAAAATCGCAATAAATAATATAAACTTTAAGGAATAATTAGCAATTGAATAACTTGTTATACTTGAATATATGAATAACTTGTTAGCACTTGTTATAACTTTAGAAAAAACAGAAATGTAATAAAAAAGCCATCTCAGTATGCACTGTAATAACTCTGAAAATAATTTAGTAACTTGACTAATTAACTTTGTAATTTAGTAAAAAGTTGGTAACTTGAATATATGAATAACTTGTTGGCGCTTGTTATAACTTTAAAAAAACAGAAATTTAATAAAAAAAGCCATCTCATTATGCACTGTTATAACTCTGAAAATAATTTCAGTTCATGATACGTGATGCACATCAAATCCGCAGTTCAATTTTGGAATTCACTGCTCATCTTTCCACCGGAGAAATGATGTAATGTCGCAGTATAATGGAGGACGAAGTGACTTTACATAGACGGCATTATGCACTTAGGTTTTTCATGTGGCTGTGACGTCATGTAAATTATTTCTATTGCGCACTTTTCAAATATCTGTATATTCAGAATAATTTGCTCCAGATCCAATTTTAGGTGTTTACAGCTTCAAATCGGAAATATTACCATTTCCAGTTTGTTTCAAGGGCAATAACGGATTTGGGAAAACAATCTCCTCCTTCTGTCCAGCTATTTAAAGATGACTAAGAATCAGCTGCAGTCCTTTTCCTATTTATTTGTTTTCGTGATAGAGGGATAAGTCCATTTGCTGTTTATCAATGTTAAGTAACAACGGAAGATTTAAATGTTCTCTTAGTTGCAGTTCAAAATGGCAACAAAAAGTAGCTCTTTGTCGAAAAAAGAACCAAATGAGAATTCTTTTGTGAAAACAGAAAGGGACAAACTTCTTGACCGAACCCAAAATGTGGCACCTGCGGTAAAATTTTTTGATATTTGCATTTTATACTTGTTTAAAATTATCTTCATTGCTGTTTAAATAGGTAATAAAGTCTGATAAAATTCATTAAAAGAAAATGTGTCCATTATATAAATTTCCGCGTTCTCTCATTTCCAATATTTTCTGGAAATTTCTATTTTCTCAACAAGTTCTTTTCCTAGTTTGAAAAGGTTCGAATTTCAATTTCTAATTTTAAATTCAATTTTTAATGTTTGTCAATATAAATCTTTTTTCGCCCTCAATTACAAAAAGTTAAAAATCTTTAGGGCTTTCGGTTTTTATCTGCTTAAAGAGAACTTCAAAGCACTAAAATGATAGATAAATTGTGAATAAAATTTCATGTCTCAAAATTCCTATATAAAATAAATATATCATAATAGGACATCATAACTTTTAGATTTAAATGGAGCTTTTCTTCGTTGTTCGCTACAAAAAAAATGCTTCATTTAATTAATTCATTGATTATAAAAGCCACATGAGTGAATAATGCCAAAATGCTGGAAGCTTTAAAAAAACTGATTCATTTTTTAAATCAATGATTAAATTTTTTTTTACTTGGTAAATTTTATATACCAATAATATGACTTTGTTTGACTCTAGTCATTTCTTCGCATGTTATGTAAATACCCCTTTAGAATGTGAAAACGGCATACAAAAAATTTTGAAAAAAAACTGACTCGTGTGGTTTCTGCTGTCAGCGATTCAATTGAAAATATTTTATTAAGTTTTTAGTGTAGTTCTTGCTATTATTTCATAACTACAAAGAATTGCGTTAAATATGAAAATACTGGCCATTAAATTTTAACTTTAAGACATCATAGCTGTAGTTTTTATCTTTGATTATAATTTTAGATTTTAATTTAATACTTTTTATCTGCTTTAGACACTGTGACGTAGTGAGTCAAAACGGCTTAGTGTTGTGTGTTCTTGTGTGCTAATCCCAGTCAAAAAAAGACCAATGGAATTATGTACAATTAATTTATTTACAGATTCTTGGCTAGTATAAATATATACATATTAGTAATTTTTACAAAGGGATTCTTCAAACTGCATGTCTTTCTCTTTTCTGCCGCACGTCCATACTCAGCTTCCACCGCCCTCGGTCTCATCCGGGGATCTCTCTCTGCTCTGGTCATTCAACTCCTTCGTGCAATTCCCTCTCTTCTCCACCCCTTTTTTCTGTCCCCCCCCCCGTCTTAGAGTGGGTCGGAGAAATTTCCCTCTGACCTACTGAGTGAAGATGTCTCAACGCCAATTTGTAATACTATGATCTTCAAGTAGAAATAATTTCTTAAAAAGTTTACGAATTTAGAAATCAAAGTTAATACAGGTTTGATTCCATGTTGAACTTCCCATACAAGATGAGCACTAAATGGGATTGATTTGAAATACAAAATAATTTCGCTCTTACAAGCATTTTAGTGAGAGAAATGCTAATTTTTATGATTTAAATAATAAATAACTTAAACTGCATTTCTCATTAAATATGCATGTGAGACAATCCGACTCCAATTGAAGGACATATTCGGTTATTCGAAATACTCGAAATCAACCTCTGTTTTCTGCTTACAGCTATGAATACTTTCTTCAAGACGTCTCTTAAAGAATTGAATTGAAATTTAAATGTTAATAAATTGTGGTTCAGTTTCTTAAACAGACTTTGGATTACTTAGATACCCAAAATATTGCGTTTAGATAAATAATTTATGCGTAATCATGCGCCCTAGGTGACTATCTCATTTTTTTCTCCAAAAATTATACACATATTTATTATTCTCTCAAATAAATACACACCAAAATGAAGGTTTGAAAATTTGTGTACTATAAGAGAAAGAACAGATATTTTTCTAGAAAAAAAAGTGAGTTCGTGAATTGCATTGTTTCTGAGATATACTGTATTTAATTTGACAGTTTTCCACCATTTTTTAGACGTTTAAGAGTCGCATGTCCCCTTAAGCTGCTTTTACTCCGGCATAACCGCTGAAACTCTATCAAGATCACATGATCTGTTGACAATCTGATATTAAAGAAACACGCATGTTCAGAAAAAGATACTGACACATACGAGAGTCGTTGTCCCTTACACATTCTCACGTTCCCATTGTTTTAAAGGTCGCGCGATAACTATGGAGTCATAGGGCTTTTTACTGCGTCCAGTGGCTGACCCAGTATATAGACAGCTTTCTGCCCGTTTACTCCGAAGTAGTATAGCGGCAGTTGAAAGATCACATTATCTCCATTGAGATCATGTGATTACCAATCCCATTAGCTTATTAGGGGTCTGGTCTTCCAACATCAGCTATTATTACTCCAATATAAACAGAGCTTTATGAATAATTTTTAAGAAAATGACACAAGCTCTGTTTCTAAAGTCAAATTTTTAGCAAGAAAAATTTTATTTAATACTGATATTAATATCTTCACCTTTTCAAAGATTAATTACTTGATCGTTAACTGAAGAGAACGGAGGTTTTAAGAAATCATATGATTTGTTTGTTTGTGTGTTGTTGTTACCGAAAATTGAATCTTGATTGTTCTTCTTCAGCAATTTTGCTATTTCTACCAGGCGATTCCCGACGCCACAAAAGTTTCTAAAAGAACAAAAAAAGATCCTTATACCATTCTCATCAATTTTGAGAAATTTGCAACTAATAAACATAAAAAATACTGATATCAAAGCAATATTATTGTTATTTTTTTATACAGAGTGTCCGGGCTAAAGGTATCCAAAAGCAATACCATATACTGAGATAATGGTACAAAAATAATTAAAAATTTGAGTCTCATTAAAGAGGGTAACTACTAAAGTTTCTTTGAATGATAATGAAATTCAATATGAGCACCGCAGACGTCCAAATGGAAATCGGTCTCTTGCCACTTAGTAGCATTAAAGTAACTGCTTACACTATTTCAGACCACCCAAAATGTCAACATTTGTGGTATGCAATTTTTTAATTATGTCTCGAAGCAAAAGAGTCTAACAACTTTGTATTTAAAGATCTGGCAAGTCAAGCAGTGGGGGCCTCTTCTTCCGATTCAACTTCTTCCAACATCTGAAATGCTGCTTCATTGTAAGAGATTTACAACATTTAACAACACAACATTTATAAGGCTTCAACATAACTCGGTACGTTGAAGCCTTATAGCAGGACCATTCCCTCCAGTTACGTTGATAAATACCGCTTCGTATATAATTGGGACTCATAAAATAATTTGTCAAAGCATTATCAAAAGAAGAAGATTATTTCAAATATCTTTGTGAACAGTTCCTGGATTTTTCAGAATCAAACTTGAAGGAAGGGGTATTTGTTGAACCTGGTATCAGAAAACTGATGAAGGATTGTGCATCTTCAGAGCATCTAATTCTGCTCAAAATGAATAACTTCATTAACCTCGAAAAAACTTGAGGAGCTTCCTTCTCTAATGCGACTGATATTTACAGCTAATCATGTATGGTTCTCTTAGTATAAACCATTGCCTTTGGATGCCTTTCGCCTGCATATAGGTTATTTTTTTCAAGATTAAGCAAAGTAAAGGAACTTTTGCTTAAATATTTGATACTCTTGCAACAGTGCAACATGGCTGAATTCCATGATGGTGATAAAGCATCTCAAAATTCTTATATCAATATCAATAACTTGCTTGATTAAAAAGATACAGAAGCGTTGTTACATAGAAAGATGAAATTCTTTTATTTGTAAACAACATTTAAGTTTGTCTATTAGTTTCGCTATTAACAGTCGAACAAGGTCAAGAGGGTATTGCTACGCTTAAAGGGATTTGAAGGATGAAAATCAGCGATAACTAGCGTCCAATAAGCACTTTATTTCACGTTTAGAACTTAAAATTTTTTTAAAGTTCTTCCAAAAATCGAGTCGTTGAACTTTCACAATCTGCACTGAGAATTTCACGATGGTTTCGAAGAACAACTAACGAAGTGATTTTCTGGCTAACGAAGAAGCCAGAAAATCAAAGGACTTTCGATGATTATGCTGAGTAATAAGATTAAATACAAAATACATTTAATGAAAAACAATTTTTTAAAACACACTCTTAATAGAGTACTAAAAAGCAAGTTTTTTTATTTTAATTATTTTCTACACTTTAATTTTTAATTTGTAAATTATTATTATAAATATTATTATGGAGTATTGTAATACCACTACCAGAAGGTGGCATTTGATATAGAGTAAGATTTCATAAAATTAATCGGATAACTGGTATTTAAGTACTGAAAATATTAAAATAATATATTATCATCGAGAACACACAAGTGTAAAAATTAGAAAACTCTAGAACATCAGAAAGTGGTAGAAAATTTTTATGACGAAATTCCATGTTTACAAACATGAAAAAATTGAATTTAAACAAAAGTGTTTAAAAATCGAAATACAATAATGCATTTTCCCTGTTTATTATATTCTGCATTGAATTATAATCAAAATAAGAGGAATACACACTTATTTAGATCACAAAGGATATTTTAAACGAGCGAAAGATTGACAAAAAGAATACAATCTCAAATCTCTCTCTAAATTTTTAAAAATGAAAAAAATATTTAACTGGTTATGTTTTCAAATGAAAGAACTGCTTGCTGACGTGCCGGAGGTTTGCGTACTTAATGCAGTTTTGTTTTAATCGCTGCCTTTCATAAAATAAGCAATAAGGGAAGTAAGAAATTATGCGTTCGTTTTTCGATCGCTTAACGTGTTAAAAAACTCATCTAGACTACCAAATAAGTTTACTGAAGTATTGGCCAACCGATTGACAAATAACTGAACTCATAAACAACGCACATAAATAAATGTAAAATACGACGTAAGATGTTCCTGTTAATTTCATAAGTCCTTAGCATTCGATTCCTTGAATTTTGAGTTAGGCTAATTGCCTTTTTAATCACTCACAAAAGTGATTTCCAAACTTTTCCAACTCACATGTATCTTTTTATTTTTTCATGTACGAAGTTTACATAGAGGAAATATTGTAATGGTTAAAAATTCGACCTTGAGATTTCGATAAATCTCGTTTCAGGCTTCCCTGAGCCCGAAGAAACCATTTTTAGATTGCTGCCTGTCTGTAAGGATAACCTGTCCGCCTGTCAGGATAGCTTAAAAAGTTTTTAAGCTACCCTGACAGAAAAGTTATGAAATACTGCCAAATAAAGGACTCGGAATTGAGTCAGACATATTTCAAAGGGTTATATTTATATTTTTATATCTGAAAGAAATATAGTATGACCATAAATTATCTTTATAACTTTAAACTTGAATAACTCCAAAATTATATAATAACAAACTGTTTTCAGCATGTAACAAGACAACTCTTAATTTTTGTGTTGTTTTTCCAGGTGACAAAGATTTAACGCAAAATGTGTACGCCACAGGAGAAAGCTCAGTGTGTAGCCTGGTTCATAGAGACAAAGTCCGATATCCAAGTGCAACGAAACTTTCGAAGACAATGTGGAAGGGAACCACCGTCCCCACCAACTATTCGGGCTTGGTATACGAGAATAGTCAGTGTTCCCCATAAACAGGGGGCGGTAGCCCATCTGTTTCAGACGCCAACGTTTTACTTGGGTATCTGACTTTGTCTCTATGAACCAGGCCACACACTGAGCTTTCTCCTGTGGCGTACACATTTTTCGATAAATCTTCGTCACCTGGAAAAGCAAAAAAAAAAAAAAAATTATGAGTTGTCTTGTTACATGCTGAAAACGGTTTGTTATTATCTAGTATAATTTTGGAATTATTAAAGTCTAAAGTTATAAAGATAATTTATGGACACCCTGTATATAAAATTATAAGTAAACCGACCTGGACGAAGCCGTCCGGTCCAAACCAATGGGCCGCCGCAAAGCAGCCCCACCCAGCACAGCGGCGCAAGACGGCACTTGTCGATACCGGAGTCCGGCAGCCGACTCGTTCCCGTCAAGACCCAACTGGGTATAGCACACCTGTCCAGGTGCCACAGCACCAGAACCTCCACCACCCAAAAGACATTAATAAAAACAGCTACAGCTTGACAAACACATTAAAGAGACATGCTCAGAAAACCTATAAAGAAACGAGCGATGACAACCTCATCAGCCTGCAACTTCATACAATTGTGTAGAATCACTCGAGCTGACGATTTAAACCAGGCACGAGTCATCAGCAAATCTATTTCCATATTTGCCCAGTTGCCTGGCCAAGTACTGCGATACTCATTCCAAAGACAACATTCCAAAGAGCAGTTCCACAGTGCCCTCTGCAAGAAGACAAAAGCAATTAGAAGTCTTGCCAAATAAATGCTCCTGATGGGTTGGAAACACTCCATGTCCTGTATAGATCTGGGCCAGGTAAAATATAAAATTATGAGAAAAATTTTATAATTAAAATTTCTATAACTTATAATGAAAACAAGTATCCGAAAAAAATAGTAAATTAACAAATGAAATAAATAACAATTTTAAAGATTAGTACTTATGTTATCTATAAATTAAAATATCAGAACTGTATCAGGTTCAATATTGGTCATTTTAGTCACGTGTCTTTTCGGAAATGATCTCCGTCGCCAATTTTTCGTTTGTTTACAAAATGGCGTAATAATCATGAAGGTATAGGAATGTAATATCATGAAGAATACAGTATCATGGTAATAATTATCCCAGTTCTTACGATACTAGATAGGTAAGATGTTTCTGGATAAAAGGGGAAGAGAATTAAACAGTACATTTTAATTTTAAATATATGAAGAATGCTGAATAAGAAAATAACGAAGGATATAAAGATTTGATTTTTTTTTTCGGTTCATCTGAAGTTTCTTTCCTGCAAAAATAACGTTTTTTTTTTAAACCCTTCTTGGTCGGATTTTTTTTTTTTCGAATTTCCGACCCCAAAAAAAGATTTTTATTGCTGAACATATTAATATATGTTCTATCCTGAATTCGTAAATGCAAAATATTTGTCAAGAATCAGTTTTGTTGACTTTCTGGTGGTCAGATAAAACCATCAATATTTTGTTATAAAATATTTTTCAAATCTATTGGTTTGAGGTATTTGAGATAAATATCTGTATGAAAAGAATTATTAATGATATGTAAAAGAATGTTTTTTTTAAAAAAATGGTTTTATAATCTTACCATGAAAACAGTTCTGCAATCTTCAGCATCAGAGAGCTTAAAAACACATTGAAATCATTTATTGCCGATTATTTTATTGCTTATTCTGAAATAATACAAAAATGATGGTCAAAAAAACCGTTCTTTGTAGACAACAGATTCCTTTAAAATTGTAAATCTTTCAATAAAACCTCATCTAGTTACAATGATTTGTATAAATTTTTTCACGAATTTCGGCATAAAAAATCTTTAGATCCATAAACACAGAAGGAAATCGCCCTAACTAAACAGTTTTCATCGCCTACAATAGGTATTTTCAATATTTTAACACACCATTGTGATGGAACTGTTGTATCATATATTTAATATAATGTGGTAAAACCTTCAGACAGTTAGTCAGCCCCAAACACTCAGACAGATTTCGCCAATTTTTTTTCAATTGAAAAGGTTATGACGTCTAGATATGTCATTAATGGTCGTCTCGTCCCTCCTCCACCCCTCTTCCATTTTCAAACGAAATCGAAAAAACAGTTCTCCTCTGTTCATTGTCTATGGGTAAATTTGTAATTCTCAGCCCAAACTCACCGATTTCGACACTTTATTTATATGAAAGCTTATGACTTCAAGATATGTCATCAAAGAGTCGCTGCCTCTTCCCATTTCGAACGAAATCTAAATGCTTCATAATAGCTTATGGAGTTTGGAATAGCACAGTTAGCACATGGGATTTGACAATTTACTATTTCATATTATGACATCTCAGATATGTCATCAAGGCTCTTTGACCTCCTCACCAACACCATTTCGAACGAAATCGAGAAAACATATAGAGAATGCATGGTGGAGAGTAAGCTTTTATCTCGTTCAAAATTGGAAGCGTGTGGGGGGTAGGCGACCCATCAGATATATCTAGATGTCATAACCTTTAAATTAAAAAACAATTGTCGAAATGTCTTGTGGTTGTTGCTCGAACTGTCCAAGGGTTTTTCCCCATAGAGTCTTGTACAGTGGGAGAGAGTTTTTCGATTTTTCAAAAATGGGGCGAGTATTGATGATTACATTCAGGCATCAAGTAAGTTCTCACATGAAATAAAAATTGCTCTGAAACTGATCTAGTGGAGCAATACGTAACTGAACGAAGCAGA